>WBMW01005052.1:29984-58473 GCA_013396635.1 Penelope pileata | reverse complement strand
TGCAAGTGCACACTTTTAAACAGTAAGTACACTATGTGGGATAGCGATGATCATTTCATCAGCTAGTGTACTTTTCCTAAAGTGCAGAAATGAAAAAAATTCTCAATTCTATTATATCTTAAGTAGACTGTAATAACTAAGCAAGAAGTTGTAACTTTTCTAATTTCTTTTTCCTCTAAGCTATTCTGAATAATAAGTAGACATTGTCAGCTGTCAAATGCTGCTGAAGGCATAACTGAGGACAGGAAGAATGAGCCTGACTAACTGCATGGTTGCCTCTGTATCTCCCAGACATTCAGTTCTGCCACACAATGTGATGACAGCATCTTGTAAAAGGGGAATACAACAGAATATTAGCTAATTGCACACATGCTTTTATCCATCAGATGTGGAGATACCTCATTTGGAAAGAGTGGTGCCTCTTACAGTAATGCTGTTGGAAACAAAATAACATCATTATGTTTTGTGTTCAAAATTTCTAGAACAGTAAATTTTCATTTCTTAGGTGGCTTATGTTTTTCCTCCTTCCTACTTCAGTCATCTCCTCCTTTTTCCTCACCAACTGCATTCTAAGAAGTTCACCTTCCCATTCTGTCAGGCAGAAAATTCCAAGTAAATAAATTCTCAATATGAAATGGGCCAAAGAATCTCAACACAAAGTCAGGAAACAAAGCTATTCTTTACAATCTTCTTGGACTTACTTTTAAAGCAATCCATTTAAATTCATTAAAATGAGTTTACTTAAACGCTGGTAGAAGAGGTATAAATTGGATGACTTCACACTTGGGACAGCTGATACTTCTAACTTGCATCAACTTGGCTAGGAAGCAACACTTCAGTAAACACACAGTAAACAGCACTGTTCATTCAAGTGCCCATGCCCACACTTCATTCTAGTTCATTTTCACATCTTTCCCTGTGGGTACCAAAGAAACAACTCCCAATTACCTGACTCAAAAAAGCAATCAGGCATGCAAGTTTTCTTGATTACTCTATTCAACCCCATCTTAGCCAAAAATTTCTTCACAAATTCCTAATGAAATGAACAAACTGAACTACATCTACAGTCAGAATACTTTGATGAGCTGGTTTCACCTAACAAATGGCAAATGGCAAGGCAAAGCAGCAAAGCATAAACTGAGATGGAGACGTTTACATGCCAGTATTGGAAGATCAATTTGAAGATGTTCTAGTTCTGTGCTGTCACTAAGATGCTTTATGAGCTATAACAGATGCACTGTGAACATTTTCTAAACTTGTATGCTTTTTCTTTTTAACTGTCAAGACTTCCACTTAATTTGTGCCTTCATTTTGTAGAGTGAGAAACCATCTTCAACCCTCTGCAACATCATTATTGAAGCATGATGTTGGATATCAATAACAGTGTATTGGTCTCACGTTAGGTAAAATAAGTAGCATATTGATTTCTAGTTCCCCTATGTTCCCTTATGTTTTTCATCATGCATCTCTACTCTGAGCGCTCATGAATTCCATGAACTGTCTTATTTAGAAAACACCAGACCTAAGCCAACTCTCCCCTCCTACTCTAGGTGCTAAGCAAAAAGGAAAGGGACATAGTCTATTAGCATCTGCCAGTTTCCTCCAGGCTGCTTCAGGTAGGCAGATTAAAAGCAAACACTTGCTCAAATATTTGTCTGCAAGCAGTTCTAAGAATAGAACATGAATTTAAATAATTGCTTGTTCGATGGGATAGCAGTCATAAAACCAACAAATCTGAAACATCACTCAGTTATGAAATGTTCTCCCTGTTACACCTCACTAAAGTCATATGTCACTGGAGATGGCTCTAGCTATTAATCAGTAGAGTTCTTGTGCTTCAAAAATCAAATTACTTCTAACCACCTGTCAGACCAGCCCCAGGACATCCTGTGCAGTAACAGCCTATCTTCCTTTTGCAGAAGGGTTTAGGTACTTCCAAAAAGCACAAATAGTCGAAAATTCTCCTCCTGGGTCACTTCTCATCCCCACCTGTCTTTTCCTAGAAAATTGGAACCTAAACAACCAATGCTCTATTAGGCAGATTTTTTTTCCCCCATTTCTCCCACCAAGTCACTTCTAATGTAACTCCACTTTGAAGTCAGCAGTTGGCTTCAGTTGAAAACAATGACTCACCCAAAAAACGCTGCCATGTAAAAATATGGACTTAAAATATAAAAACTTTCAGGTTGTGTTCAGATTGCTAAAAATGTTATGAGTTTCTTGTAAAAGCAAATCTTTCCAGACCACTGAAACGTAGGGTCCTTGACGTTATCCCAACTGCCATAAGAAAAACTAAATTAACTCTGGAAATGCTTGAGTAAGCACTAACTCCATTTTCAAGACACGTTCAAAGCATGAAAACGAGGAGGAGAAAGATAAGCTCATGCAGAATCACAACACTGAAAAGATGAAGACTTCATAGAAATATCAGCTTGTTCTTCATCTCTCTCAGAGAGTGTTCCAAACACCCCACTGCACTACACTGAGTCAATGCCACCACTAAGTCCAGATGAGAAACTGACTTTTGAGCATCACCACAGTCATCCCCACTTCCTATTTGGTTTGGCTCCCGAAGTGGTCTGAGAGCACATGAGCTGAATCCCTTTCAGCTGAAGTCAAGACAGAAGCAAAACAATTGCTTATGGGTGCTGAATCCACAGAATCAGACTAGAATAGCTTCAAATAACCTCCCTACAGATACAGACTATGGATTGGGTCATCTGCACCAATTGTTTTGCCTTTGAGAATCACTTACACAGCACTGCACTACTTCCCAACATATAGACAGGCAAAAGGGGTTCCTCCAGAGGGGAGTTACCTGTAAGTGCTCATCCACCAACATACATGCAATGTTTCAAATGCTCTCACTGGAGAATTTCATTCTTTCTAACTCCATAAATCAATAAGGTCAAAACCAATTGCCCAAGATAGTTATTATAGCAGAGAATACCTATATATGTTTTATTTTCACAAGTAGAAAATTGCACTTGCCAGAGGCAAAAAAAAAGCTTAACTTCACACCCCTAAAAGTGAAGCCAATTTCTTTGTGAGTTCTGTATCCTTCCTCAGTGGACAGCAACTCTATAGCTGAGGACTGTTGTTTCAAGCCAGAGGAAAATCCAGCATTGCCAAGGGGAACATGTTTAACTGCAGTAGAAATGGAGGGGCAACTAAGTCCAAAGAGAAACCGCTGAAGGGGCAATTTTCACTTCACCCATCCTACATTAATGTTTAGTTTTATCTTAATGACAGTAATTGCTGCTCAACTCCTCACATCATTATCATGGCAAGAGGACAGCAAATTCAGCAGTCTAGATCTCCCCTCTTTTAGTTTCAAACCACTTCCCCTTGTCCTATCACCACAGACCCCTGTCCCCCCCCCCCCTCTTGTTTTTTTTTTTTATCCCTCACNGCCACAGCCCAGGTGCAAGACCTTGCACTTGGATTTGTTGAACCTCATGAGGTTCTCCTGGGCCCGCTACTCAAGCCTGTCTAGGTCTCTCTGGATAGCATCCCATCCCTCAGGTATGTCAACTACACCACACAGCTCAGTATCATATGCAAACTTGCTGAGGGTGCACTCTATCTCACTGTCAACGTCATTGATGAAGATATTGTAGAGCATTGGTCCCAGTACTGACTCCTGAGGGACACCACTATTCGGACATTGAGCCACTGACTGCCACTCTCTGGGTACAATCTTGCAACCAGTTCCTCATCCAAACAGTCCACCTGTCAAATCCCTATCTTTCTAATTATGAAAGAAGGATGCTGTGGTGGACCATGTCAAAGGCTTTGCTGAAGTCCAGATAACATCAGAGGCTCTTTCCTTGTCCGTACACAATTAAGCTCACATGGCTGCATCAAGGTTTCAGCACTGCCTGTATGATTAAATTCATAAAACACAGTTTTAATTCCTGCAATCAATGTTTGTAAGAATCACTCCGGGTGAAAACTGAAAGTTTTTTTTTCCCATTACATACACATCCTACTCACCAACTTGTCATTTGCACAAGGGGGTGCTCTTTGCCTCCATTTCTTTTCCCATTTGTGGTAACACCGATTACGAGTAACTTCAGGGGGATTATCCTGCTGTCATATTGCTGTAAGGCAACTAGTTCTGGCCATGTCAGCACAAATGCTGCAGTGAGAACAGAATCAGGTTCAAAGCTGATCTGCATTTGTCCCCTGTTTCCATTAGTACTTCTCTTGTGGGTGCTACATCAGTTTCTCAGTGCGTGGCAATGCATCAAGAGCAAAAAGAAAACAGTGATTTGAGCAAGTTATTTCATACAAATCATCTGTATTTTAAAACTTCTCTGCTTTTACCTTTCCTCCTGTAATAGTAGTAATCAAATATTTGTAAAGATTGAAGAAAGGGAAGAGAGAACACTTCCACTTCCTTCCAGTGGCTATGCTCAGCATGACTAGCTCCACTGAAATGGAATAACTTTGCACTAGCAAAATTGCCTGCATCAGTGTTAGTAAGGATAGACCTGTCAGTTCACATTGCAGTGCAGCAAAACTCATGCATAGGTAACTCATGAGCGCACAGGAGACTTATGCAGCCATGCTCATGAACAAAGAAGTGCTCCACTTCCTGGTAACGCTTCAGCTACTTCTTGGGGCAGAATTCAGACTCTTCTGTTTTTCATAAAAAGGAAATCCAACACATGGGTCAGAAAATACATTGCTGCATCACCTTCCAGCCCAGGTCCAGAGGGAGTATCCCAGAACTATCTGCTCAGAGAGAGGCAGCCTGCTGGCCACCTCGATGCATGCACTCAATCTCCTTCCAAATCCAAAAACATCATGCTTTACCAGATGAAGGCCACATGGACAAAGCAGTCACACAGTACACAAACGTGACTTCTCATTCAGAAAGAAGTTTCACAACTTCCCAATTAAGTGACACTCCTGACACCAGTTGCACTGCTTCCTGCCATACAGCTACATGGCAAGAATCAGACCAGTGGCAAGTGTCACACTAGAGTCAAATGAAACTTAGTGGTGGCAATGGAAATCATTATTCATCCTCTGGAGATTTAGCTCCCATTACAAAGGAAAAACTGAATCATGCAGTATTGACACAGACAACTACCTAACAGCTACATGATTCTGCAAAGTTAATTACTTGCCAATAATGTATTAAATCGATAGCTAATAAATCATTCTCAAATCAATGCAACTGATCAGTTCTTACTCATCCATAAACCATCCCAGATGATTAAAAATATAATAGATTTACCTTTTCAAGGCAGATTTTAGGAGCAGATGGAAGAACACAATAAGCACAGTCTCAGAATTTCAGTTGCAAATCTGGGAAAAGAAGTGTAGATGACATACTCCAAAGCCATCAGTCTATTTCCACATGAAAAATACTGCATTTTACCACTCAAAGCTGCTTCTCTAGAGATCTTTGTATGCATCAGTAGGGAAATCTTCATTTTCCTCACTTTCTTATTCAAATTACTGTCTACTTAGAAGATGACAATCATCCTTCCTCTGTTCAACAGTGCAGGTAAAAAAAAAATATCTTGAACAAGACAAAATGTTGGTCTACATTTTGCTGCAATCGCAGAAGCTGTTCAAGTACATGCTGAACCTTTCAGCACACCTAACAAGTCAAGGTGCTCACACGCCCACCCAATTCAGCAAGCTACATATCCAAATTTATGTTTGGACTGAAAACATCTTCAATCCATTAATAATTAAACCATTAAAATGGCTGAACAAGCAAAATGGGATGGCAAACTTGCTGAATACTGATTTTAGATAGTGATTCTAATATTTGAGCTACATTTGCATCACACTTCAGCTAGCAAAAAAAAAAAAACCTTTTATGCATAAAAGTCTAAGGTGATTTTACATTCAAATATGGATACACATCTAAACACCTGGTGCCAAAATATGCTCATAGAATTTCAAATTCTTTTTTGGGGATGAGGTTTTTAAAGCACTTTGATGAGACACAGCTTAGGTTTACCTTTGAGTCTTCTAACATTCTCTTTATAATATCAGCTCTTTTTTTTTTTTCCTCCAAAGTCTTTATATTACATTTACCAGATAAAAGCATGAAAGGTTGAAGCCAGAATTATTAAAGAGCTGACAAATCTCTTACCTCCAAAGTACTCTTATTCTGTAGGGAGGGTGGGAGAAAAAGGCCGGAAGCAGCTGTTCACTGTGCCCATTTGTGTTCACTGATATGGTCCTTCAGCCTCCTCTAGAATCCAGTTTTTCTTTAGCCANAAAAAGCCCCTCCCCAGCTTTCCTGTAGGCCCCCTTCAGGTACTGGAAGGCTGCTACCAGGTCCCGCCGCAGCCTTCTCTTCTCCAGGCTGAAGAGTCCTGACTCTCTCAGCATGGTGGTGATGGATGACTGGTTGGACTACATGATCTTAGAGGTCTTTTCCAACCTTAATGATTCTAATCTCCATGATCTTTGGTAATCATTACTGCATAGCACCCATATAACAAAAGAAAAATAACTATTATTTGTCCCACGACAGTCAGTTTTCATAGTATTTGATTGTACTTGACAATGACCACTGGCTGTTAAAGCTAGAAATATGATAGGACAGAAGTTATTTAAACTATGCACAGGAGAAAAAATGCCTCTGTACAGTACAGATATAAATTGATACCCAACTCGTTTAATTTAGCAGAGATAGGCAACATTCATACCAAAAATAAAAACATAAACCCACTCTAAACCCCAAACAGATTTATAAAAGAAATAAATGATCATGGATGGGAATTCCTTTAAAAACAATACTCATCTGAAGATAATTCTAGAAAGAGTACAGCAGCAGTTAGCACATATAAAATATGATTTAAAGACAAATAAGAAAAAGCATAAAAAAACAAAAATGAACTCTTCTGACAAATAAGGAAAAACATAGTCAAGTGCAACCTATATGAAAAGAAGGCTAAAATATTGCTTAAGTCTGCTTCAGGTTGCCCAAAGAGATGGTGGATTCGTTGCAATGTACAGAGACATCAACAGCTAGATCAGGTGGCTCAGAGTCCCATCCAGCCTGACCTTGTATGTCTCCACGGATGGGGCATCTACCACATCTCTGGACAGCCTGTTCCAGTGCTTCAATACAGCTATCATTTAAAAAAAAAAAAAAAAATCCTTATATCCAGTCTAGACGTCCCTTCTTTTAGTTTGAAGCCATTTCCCCTTGTCCAGTCACAACAGACCCTGCACCCTTTGGCTCACTGGCTGGTGTAACCCAAAACATCCCAGGTTACTTCAGCATGTGCAGACCATCAGCAAATTTTATTTGTCACCCATAATGCCAGGTAGAAGCTGTCTTGGTAGTCTCCATTCTTCTGAAAGGAGGGAAAAAAATTGAACTAATACCTGAGAAGAGCCAAAGATATCATACAAAGGCAGGATGAAGTTAGAGCAGTCTATGACGTGAGGCCTTTAATCTTATTTCGAATGCTCTGTGGAGCTTACAAAGTTTGTAATGAAACATCATATGCTTTCACACAAGAGCTTTAGGCACCAGTTAAAATAATAAAACCTTGTCAGTACTGATGCTTTGTTTCAGCTGAACTGTCACATCTCTATTGTTAAAACATAACATTTGAAATCATTTACAACATACTAAGTTTGCGACATGAGTGATCAAGGCACTGCTTTCAGAGCAGAAATACATGCCGCTCACTAAAAATCAAACATTTTATTTTGAAAGACAGTCTCTACAGATGCAGATTCAGCTATTACTTGAGCCACTTCCTATATCCTATAGTTAGGGTTAACAAACCAAAAAGATCAGCTTCGGCAACCAGACTGTAACTGCAAAGAAGCTGATGACGAACCAGTTTCCACAAACTTGTAGCACCCAGAAAGCCACAGTCCTCCTTCTAATACAGGAAATGGAAACACTTCGAAGGCATTAACTGAAGCCAGTACATGCACTGAATTCTTCAATGGAAATAACATGGCCTCAGAACGACAAATGTTACATTCCCTGACAATTCAATAAATGAGTAAATAACAGCAAGCATTACAGATTTGTGACATTATCTCTCAAAGCTGAAGAGATGACACTAAACATTTGATACGCACAAGAATATAGTATCAGCTAGGTACATTTCAGTCATGCCTCGCTCTCTTCAGATTGCCAAGGTAGAAATGTGATAAATTGCTACTACTACAATTTTTGCTGAGTAAAACGTACTAAAATGAGGGCAGCCTGTTCCACTGCCAGGCTGTCCTCATGGGGAAAATTGCTCTTTAAATGCAGTCTGATCTTCTGCAAGTTGCCTTTCTCCTCCCATCATGTGTGGCTGTGGAGAGCCTATCCTTTCTCCTTGACAACCTCCCTGCAGGCACTGAGGCTGCTGTTGGATGTCTTCCAAGCCACCCCTGCTCTAGACTGAACCAGCCCTGCTCCCTCATCCTCTCCTCACAGAGGAAATGCTTCAGCCTCCCCAGCAACCTAGGACCTTCTGCTGAAATCATTCCAGATCATCACTGTCTTTCTCATATCAAGGGGGGAGGTGGGGAAGCACATGTAGTAGTTTAGACGTGGCCTAACAAGTGATGATCAGTGGGGGGTAGCTGTTCCCTGTGATCTGTTGCAGCTTTATCACAAGCAGAGTCCTTGTTCCACCTGTTCATTGCCCAGGTTGCATGTGTTTGCATACATACTCTTCATGCAGGTATCTTTTGCCCTGTTTTATAATTCTTGAGGCCTCCCCTGACATTCTGCATCCTCATCTAAAGTATCCTTACCTCCCAGTGTTGCTCCTTATTTAAGCTCTCCTCACCAGGTCGCTCAGCCTGTTGACAAAGATGCTTTTATCCCATTTTGTCCGGAAAAAGCTCCTCTTTCATGCAAACCTCAACCTTCAGAGAGGGTCTTGTAGGCCTATAGGCTGGCTTTCCATCTACAACATCAGCACCAAGAGCCAGCTGTTGATCTGCAGGATCCATCCCTTCCTCCTCAAGCCTTGTGCTCTCACAACCTCAAGTCTCACTCACCTTAAAGCTGTGTAGTCACTCTGAATGTGCTCCAGCTCCCTCCTGCCAGTACAATCAACACAATATCAATAAGCAAGAAGCAGTTGGACTGGACAAGTAACTGTTTAAAGAAGCAGTTCCCATCCTGTTTGTATTCTGCACCTGTCACAGCAAGACAAAGCTCTTTTCTAGCTTTTCATTCTGATAGCAACTGGTAAAACAGGGAGGCCCAAACAACTTGCAGGAGGCTCAGAATGGCACCATGTGCAGAGAGACAAACAGAGCACAGGCATACAACAGTTGCTCTTCTTGAGACTGAGACTAACTAGTACATAAAATTATTCAGGAGTATCCAGGAAAAAAATTAAGTTCTTACAAAGTTGAAATTTTTCACCCTCAGTGGTGATGGCCAGTGCTGCTGCGAGAGTTCTAAGAGCCCCCAAGAACCCGTAAATTATACACAAATGCAATTTTTATCAGCGCAAAATGCTGACACCTCATTCTGAGTCCTACTTCATATATTGAATTTAACATTCACCATCACATATACATATTTTAGACACATTGTTGCATATTGATGTTAATGTAATAAGTGTTTTCCATCTAAAGCTGTTATAGAACAAGTTTCCTGCAAAAATATTTCATATTGAACTTGAATAAGCACTTCTCTGCAGAAAAGTGCTCTACTGAGACTTTAAAGGCAACTCTGAATTCAATTTCTACTATAACAAATGTGATATCCTCTGATCCCTGACTTTGCTCAGCTCATTTGTAAGCATTTTGGTTATCCTCACAGTACATACTTTCACAAGCCCTACCAGAGACTATTCACACAATGGCCATCATTAGTCGTGCAGAACTCATAGAGCATAGAGGAAAATCCATCAGCATTTTGGAGTTTTGAATGCAAAGAAAACTAAACTGATCTGCAGCTTTATTCCGCAGGAGTTTATTTTCCTGATAAGTCATTTGGTCAATAAACATTGTCGTAATATTGCAAAAAGAAGCTGAAGAGTGGGGCTGGAGCCAAGTAAGGACAATCATAGGAACTTGCCATGCTTGAATTGCTTCTCGAGTTTTCCTGACTGCAAACATCAAGGTAAAACTGAGTTTATACAAAACCAAAACCCAGAAGTCCTCAAAGCAAGAGCTTGATTCAGAGACTTTTGCTTTACATAGCTTAAGATGAGAGACTACGAGAACACTAATGGGCCTTCTAGGAGTGCAATGCTAAGAGCTCTTTGAATAATGTAATCAGGAGGTGGAGAGGGGTGATCATTCCTCTCTACTCAGGGCTGCTGAGGCCACACACAGAGTACCGGGCCCAGTTCTGGCTGCCCCAGTACAAGAGAAGCATGGACATACTGGAGAGAGGCTGAGAGAAGGCCGCAAACATGATGAAGGGACCGGAGCACCACAGCTATGAGAAAAGTCTTATGGAGCTGGGACCATTCAGCCTGGAGAAGATGAGGCTCAGAAGGGGCATCTCATCAGTGTACATAAATATATAAAGGGAAGGTGCAGAAAGGAAAGAACCAGGCTCTTTCCAGCGGTGCCCAGTGCCAGGACACAAGGCAATAGACACAAACTGAAATGGTTCCATGTGAACATCAGGAAACAATGCTTTACAGCTGGGGTGACTCAGCACTGGCACCAGTGGTTGCTCAGGGTCACAGACAGAAACAACTACACTATAGACTTCACTCATAAGAGAGGAACAGGAATATGTTTACTGATACAATACAGACGTAACATCATGATTTAACAACAACTTAAGATTCAAGAGAGCTGAATATACTTCATTATTTACTGTACTGAGGGTAGGGTTAAACACACATAGAATAGTCCCTCCTGTTGAGTCACGAGGTTCAGAGTGGACCCCATGCTTTCTAAACTCCTTGAACCACATAGAGAAGGAGCCTGGGTGCAGTTGGCCCTCTCCTAGCCCCAGATTTTGGGCTAGTGCATGTCTGAGGGACTATATAATCTCAATCAAAGACATAACTTTAATGAAGCTAACAAAGTTTTTCCTTACTGAAGCTAACGATGCTTAAAACAAACCATTAGTTGCTTACCAAGGATCTGTATCAGCAAAGCATCTTGATGCCACAGTGTAAGAGATCTCTGCACAGACAAAGCCTCACAAGGGAGGCAAACCCCCCAACACAGAAAAACTCAAGGAACCTATGGGCTGCTGCAGTTTTTATGGTGAAGAGCCACTGCCTTTAGGGCAGCAGGAGTGGGTGGGGCAGAGCCAGCACAGATGACCTTAATTAGGCAAGAGGTTGTTCCATACCACCTGACACCATGGGGAAGGGTGTGATAAAGCTGTGGAGAGCTGGCCAGCTGCTGCTGATTCATAGTAACTCTTGGTTTTTAGGTGCATGCTCTGTTGGCCCTCAGCTGTTGAACCAGGTGCCTGCTATCAGTTCTTTCAGCCCCTCCAGTCTGAGACAAACTTGCGGTCATTAATTTGTTCTAGTGAGAGTGTTCTCAGTACTGTTGCTCACTGTCTTTGTGTGTAAGGCCACGCCAAAGAACGAAGCTGGGAGAAAGAAAGAAGAGAGAAGCACAATGTCACACCCAGAGAGGCTGTGGAGATGCCTGTCTCTTCCTTGGAAGTATTTAAAAGCTGTCTGACCCTAGACAGCCTGCTGTAGGAGGCCCTGTTTGAGCACGGGGTTGGATAAGATGGTTTCTGAACTTGTGTATTTTAGCACTAAAGCCTAAACCAGGCCAAACTAAGGATATGAAAGTATGAAAGAAAAAAGACCACACTCCACACTGTATACAGAGAAAGAACAGGCTCAGGGTCTGCAACTTGTTTTTGCTGACTTGTTTACACAATTGCCTTACTTAAAACAACTGAAGTAATACTAAACTTTTCTATTTCGCGGTCTGTGTGAACTCAACATTCTCATCCCCTCTTGCCACTTATGAAACAAAAAAATTGTCAGCTTTTATTTCTCCAACAAGAGGTTGAAACTGATCTCTCCTGTGCTGTGCAATAATATTAGTCAGTAGCTGCCACAGAAAACCTCTGCAGAGTCTCAGGGTGTTATGACAATAACATTTTGAAAAGTGTTAAAAGGTAGTCAGAAAAGGAAGCCTGGCATAAATTAAAAACATCATTTAACTCTGTTCTTAACCCTCAGTTTCAGCTCATTTGTGCCAACTGGGAATGTCAGTCATATACCTGTGTAACTACCACATACAGGTGCTGCTTTACAGCCACGATGCTATGTAAGAGTCATAACACCCCTCTCTACTCAGAACTCTTAGTTATAGAGGACAAACTATAAATCACCAGTTTGTTGCAGCATCAGAAGCCTTAAGACATGATCCATCATGTCTGCACCCCAAAAATAATTGATTCCTTCTATTTTGTTTTGCAGAAGGTATAGATGTATTATTTTTATTTATGAGCATGACATATTGGAAGAAACAAAATCAGGGCCATGCTTGTCTTTAATATTGCATTTGTCAATTCTTCCACCGTTGCTTATATCATTTTGCACTGACACCATTTGATACCCGTTCTATGCAAACATAAAGTTTGAACGTAAGTTGCAAGGTAGTGGAGAATCTAGTACTGTGTCTTATTACAGAGTGGCTGCCATGGGAGATTTGCTCACATGAAGAGCAGTCCTATTGTTATTATGGTCTTTGTATCTGTTGAAGTTTCCACAGAAATAAATAGGAGACAATACTTTCAAGTGACCTATGTATACATATACACACAAATGTATTTTGTCCAAACTACCAGATATTGTAATCTAGGCAAAATTGTTCTTTAGATGTTCTTAGAAATTGGTCCAAGTTACAAACAAGACACTGAAGCATCTCAAGATGTAACAGTCTCCAATGAACAGTGACAACTGCTCTGCAGTAGCAACAAGACGATAATCAGAATTTGGCAGTGGAAAAAAAAAGCCTTGACAGTTGAAATCTAATTAAATCTCTAGCACTGAATAGTGGTTTCCCACAATTAATATATTTTGCTATTCTCTATGCTAATCCGTGATGATTTACAGCGCAAAGGCTAAGCTTGGGCATGCAGCAGGAACTTTAAAGTGGAAGGAAAAACTGGCTGGTTCTGAGCGCTGCCAGAAAAACAGCAAGTGAACAAACTAGTCATTGGTGTCTCATAAGGAACCATCTCCACAGCAGGACTGAATTACTCTTCAGAAACAAACTTCTTCAACCATCATTGCTGTGATCACCAACATGAAGCTGTATGCTGCTATTGATGGTACTACTGTAGGCATTTAGAGTCTAGCCAAGCAGAAAAAGCCCAAATCCTAGACTAGAACTATGCATGTTAAAAAGGCAATGAAAAACGTTTTCTTGTTTCTTATGAAAAAAGTGCTTAATAGAAAGAGTACTTGGGGGACATTTTATCTGTCTTTTTTCATTTTTTTTTTTTTTTTAAGGTGTCGATAATTTGCACTGTGCTATTTGCACAATAGCAACCCAAAGAGTTGTGGGTTCACAATAGTCTGAAAGCCATGGAAACAGAACTATGAATGTATTCTGGAATGTTAGCATTTTGACCAAAAATCTTACTACAAAGAAAACCACACCACTAATATCACACATCCAAGCAAAGCTGTCACCGCACAAGACTACAGAGAAAACCCATAATAACACAACAGCCGCTTAAAACCAAAGAAAAACAAAAGAACATCTTTCCAGCCTGTAACATGATGCATATTCTTACAAGGAACTTGGTATTGCTCTTGATAATAGAGGATCGGCAAGATTGTGCTACTTGGGAACTTAATCTCGTAAGGTTCCAGGAAAGGGTTCTGGCTTCTCATAGATTTTATGAAGAAATCAACTCCTACTTTAAATGAGTTTACAATCACAAACTAATTAAACTGTAAGGTATAAAATAAGCTTTACAACAATAGATCAGGTATTTCTAATACCAGGTTCAGGTTACTGCTGTCTTTTACAATACCAGTAGCATTTACCTTCTCTCCCTGGCTCTGAGAGAACCAGAATCTACCAGGGAAGCTCAGAGAATAAATGTTCATGGTGCTGCTCATTCAGTTCCAACAGACCTGAGTTACCAGTCAAGGCCTGCCCTGTTTTGTATGACTTTCCTTCATTAGACATACACTGTCAGATTTAAGATTAATGCCACAGAAGAGGCAAAATCTTTGGGTTGATTCCTGTGGCAAGGCAAAGATGACTTGGATGGATACAATCCCTAATCCAATCTGCAAGAGTAGTCAACAGTTTATCCACTGCATTAAACTCTGTAAGAACAGACAATGTACTAAAAGCTGTTTTAAGTTTCCTCAAATTCTCTGCACAATTGCTCCATAATCATCTTAGTGCTCTCTGAAGCTTACTATCCTACCTCTTCACATTGATTGCAAATTGCCTGTTCAGTTCCCTAACCTGTGTTTCAGCCAACGTTGTGTTCACTGCAAAAGCTGTTCCGCCATGCCTAGCTGTTCCAGAAAGAGTAATGCAATCAAACACAGTGTGCTTGTTCTGTGTTTGATTCCTTTGAGAGGTTTCCTTGTTGTTTGCTTTCAGCCCCTGGGGGAATATATAAATGGAGAGTTTAACTGAGTTCACGTCATAGATTCCCAAACATCTGTACGATGTAGCAGGATAGTTCAACAACCTATACGAACCAAAATTGCTGAACTCACTACAATTAAATCCCTGTGTAGAAGAAACAACAACACAGAAATCAAACTTGGAAATAAATGGCCAATCAGCTGAAAAACTTGCTAAGGAGGTCATGAATGGAAGGTTAGAGACAACCACCTTCTCCCCCAAACATTGCTAAGGCTGAAGACAGAAGTGGGTCATAGTGAAGAAACACACAACTGCTGCCCTCACCACTGTGAAAAAATTAAGATTGTCAGACCTATCCAAAGTAAAACATTTCTTTGAAATATTTGAATTACGCTCTAAAGAGAAAAGATTCATTCAGAAAATATTTCTGTAAACAGCAGCAACAATCTCAAGAAATGTTGTAATATCTCCTCCATTGCCATTTCTTCTGCAAATCAGTAAGTACACAGGCAGCTGTGTAGCCTAGCTGTGTAGGGTTTTAATTTGTTTTTTTTTTTTTTAAAGAAATCTAATAAACATTAATTCCTCTGAAAGGTTTCAGAACATAGATGAACCTAAATAAAGATTGGCCAGAATTCGTTATGATGTCTGCTTCTCTTTGAACTATATGAATCCAAACTACTTCAAGTAGAATTTGCATGTGTCATTCATAATTAGAAAAATCAACAAAACCTAATCTGAAAAATTAAATTATTCAGGGTTTTTTTTTTTTAGTCACTTAGAAACTACAGTGGTGCCTTGCATCTTCTCCACCATTTGGTCAGCTGCCAGTTGGGTTATGAACCCAAGCAAACTGAGCGTTCGTTCAGTCCTTGGCTAGCAAATGCACACTTCACTTGAGCTCACAGAAAACAGTTTAAGGAAAATTCAGTTGAACTGGAACTTACATTAGCTGCTCTTATACCGTTTCTAGCAGAGCGGTGACATGAGATTCTGAGTTTAATTAAGTTTAATAATACCTCACTCTTTAAAACAATATACTTATATTTCCTTCCTTCATCTCCCACAGCTTGTTTTTATGACTCAGAAAATCCTATACTCAGAGAAAACAGGAAAGAAAATTGCAATTTATTGCTAACTTGTAAGCAAAGTGACCTACAGATGCTTTCAAAAGATGCTAAGTGCTTTTAAACTTCCCCCTCTTTCTACTTGAAACTTTCACAAGAAAAATTTCTATTTCACTGTTTAACCCTAACAATGCACAGTTCTGCATATGCACTACACAGATGCCAGATTGTGGTCGTCTCTCTTATCCCACACTACTTCCTTGGTTCCACTCAGAAGAAAGATCCTGGCCAGCACCCAAAGAGTGCACACGTAGCTTCAGAAAACGAGCAGCATCATTAACTTCAACAGACAATCTGAGTGCTTAGACATGGGCATGCAAATGTTGCAAGATCAGATTGTGAGTTTATTACCATCATTTTAAAGTTCATAAGCATCTTCATGAGGCAAAGAGCAAAAAACCGTACAGCACTGAATGTATTAATGGCAGTTAGGAAAAATGGTAGACCTGAGTACCAACTGTAGAAATTTGTGTACCTGTTCACCTTCCATTAAAGCATTTTTGTAATTGTTTTTTCCTCCAGAGTTAAGTCCAGTAAATAAACACTGGGTTCATTCTCTCTGAAAATGCACACTTAGTATTTCAGCTTTGCCTTACTTGCATATACACACCATCACCTACTACAATCGGGAATTACAGAGTGTAAGCAGGATACTACACTGTGCTGCACGTACTGCATCATTTTTTGCTTCACTGTTCCTTCACTGGAAAGATGCTTTCCAACATGTTGTTTCTCTCTTTTCATCCTTTCATTTCATAGGTACTGACATCAGAGAGCTTACAAGAGAGGCTTTAAATATCAGATGAATAAATATCAGTGTCGGGAGCGCTGAAAGCGGAGGTGGTGGGAAGGGCTGCTTGAGCAGCTACTCTTGGGTTGCACTGCAGCAAGAGAAGGCACAATGACAGTAGATCCTCTGCAGGCTCTTCCCTGGTATGATGATCTATTAAATGAACAGAAACCAGATTTGGCTTTAGAAGTCCTAAAGCCACAATGGTTAGAGGGTGGGAGAATATTCTGTAAAACAATCATCACAGGCTTGCTCCAGCTTCTTGTTCTCCCCAGAGCTCCTTTTTTAACCACTGCAGAGTGGGGGAAAAAAGAAAAAAAGAAAAAAGGCTTCTCAAAGCCTTCTCGGTCTGCTGAAAAAGACTCGTGGACAGACGATTCCCCCCATGTCCACCGCCCTTCTGTTTTTGAACCTACATTAAATTCACACCTAATACTTGTCATTTTCTTATTACTAGAAGTTGTTACTTTCTCTGGAATAAATGCTGTGCAGTTATACAAATTCTGCCCTTTGCTGTCACTCCCTAAGACATTAGGCTTGTGCCTTAAACACTGTGGCATATGTTTATTACAAGGCAGAGGGCTAAGTTAGCTCAAAGAGTTTGCTAATGCAGTTTATTGGTCTTTTATTATAATATCTGCTAAACAAGTTATGCTAACATAGGGCAGACAGGTACTGTGTAATACAACACTATGATGCATTATCCAGATATGAATTGTAAGATCAGAAATTCTAAACATTGGATAACAGATTTATGCCTTACATTTTATTAAAAAAAAAAAAAACACACTAGATTAATTCAAGTTAATGCAAGTTGATGGGGAAAAAAAAAAAAAGCAAACAAAAAAAACCCACCTGAACAAAAAATGAATGAAACCAAGATGAAACAATGCAATTTATGCAGGCCTGACAGAAACCACCATAAAATACACATTTGTGAGCTCTAAAATCAGGTACACAGGGTAAAGTTCAGCCCAAAGCAAGGCTCTGCAGCCAAGTTCTGCACTTTCAAAGCTGAGTTTTATTGGTGAAAGCTGCAGATAGCGCCTCACCTACAGCTTTATAAATGGCACTTCTGTAACCCTCTTCTACCTCTGAAGTCAACACCAACCTCAGAGCTGTCTCTATCTGCAAACACAGCCCTCTCACGCACACGGTTCTCTTACGCTTTAGCAGTGATCAAGGGCTCTAAACCCAGCAGAAAGGGGTTTGAAATACTCACTGCCATAACTGAGTATTTTATGAGGGCTGTAGGAGGTAATGATTGAGAATACACAGGTACATTAATTGATTGTTTTGTGTTTAGCTCCACTAGGCAATCCTAGCTACATGCTGAGCCACAGCAGTTACTTTCCAAGAAAACACTTTGGAAAGTGAATGCTTTTGTATTTTCAAAACAGCCAAGCCTCTTTTTTTTTTTCTTTTTTTTCTTTTTCTAATAATCTTCTTTTAAAAGAAAAAGCATAGCTTTTGAAAGAAGAAACAATTTCTGCAGGCCATTTCCAGCTGTGATGATTTGACAGGAAGCGTAATTTCACCAATTCAGCTACAGCACTCAAACCAGCCTAAATATTCTTTCCATTCATGTTTTAAATTACCACCTGCTTTTACTAGCTTCTCTGTAGGTGCCTTCCAACACCCCGCCTTCTCTCCTGTTTCATAATAATAAAACAGATTTGCCAGAAAATTTTTTTGTGCTGCAATAAAACCTTTGCCCTACTTGCAGGTCTAAGTCCAATCTTCTATTCACAGATCAGTAAGGGCACATTGTAGCAGGTCACATTTTTGTAAGTTCTCTTTAACTCCTAAGAAGCGTAATACTACACGCCTCCATTAAAAATAATAATAACAATAAAAAAAACTTGGTAGATTAATACATAGTTTCACAAAAACAAAACAAAACACATCCTCTAGGCTATTATTTTTGCTTTCATTTTTTAAATCTAGCTTTGGTAATTTAGAAAATATCTCCCCAAGGAATTCCGTGACTGATCTCTCATGAGGGCTTACAGTAAATTTGCATTTTGATGCCTTTGAATTAACAAAGGATATGAATAGAACATTTCCATCACCTCTACCTCCCCAGCAACCTGGCAAGCCTCTGTTAGATGTTACTCAAAATGCCCTGCCTTCACTCTTAACTGACTTTAGTCTGAAGAAAGCAAGCAAAACCAAAAGAAATTCAGCTGGTTGAGTTCACAGAAGAGAAACATCTGCAAGTTTAAGCGGCCAGCTGACAAACATACAGATTAACATGCAGATGAACATACAGAATGTTTCAAAGTTTTAGAAGATTCAAAAAGCTCTTGCATGCAGGCCTTCATCTGAAAAGTAGCCAGATATGTTTCACAGAATTATTATGTCAATGAAGTTTTTTAAATAGATCTAGAAATTTTTGCCATTTTTTAGTGCTTAAAAATGCGGATCTTCGCAATCATCAGGGAAAAATCATTTTGCTGTGCTCTCATACAGTATGAGATTACAGGCAAAGTAACACTAAAATGTCAACTAAAGTATATTGTCTGAACAAAAATTTATATGAAAGAGGATGTCTGTACAAAGGACTAGGTCTAATATTTTTCCCTGGTTAAAAATGAAATTTCTTTCCCTTTTTTCTGAGAAAAGCTTAGTATTTTGTTGAGAGAGTATAGTGTTTGTGCTTTTTCTTGAACACAAAATTAGGAAAGGCAAACTTCTACTCCAATATTTTAACCAGGGAAGAGGGTAAGTAATGGACGAAAGGATATCAGGAAAGAGGGACAGCTTTAGTATTCTGACTTACAATTCAGTCTGTAGCTGAGAAACACCAGAAGCGGGCGCATACTCAAAGAAGTCACCTAAAACTTGAGGAGGTCGTTTTGTATTGCATTACCAACTCAGCAAATCACTGAGTGATCATGAATTAACCAAATCAAATAAAAAGGGCAATTTTCTATTTGTTCACGAGAAGAGGATGTTTTCTTTCCCTTGGGAAGCAGGAGAATACAAGTACTAATTCCATCTTTGACTCACAGTGTACCACCCCTCCTTTGCTACCCAAGGACACAGCACACGAGAAGCAATAATTGTAGGATCTCATCCTCAAACTCTCAATCCCTGTCAAACTATCTCTCTACCAGAAGTAAAGATTTTTAAGTCTTTCAAGTGAGATTCAGGAACTACAGACAACTAAACTCGACATCCACAGTTCTTTAGAACCGTATCAGCAGATGCATTAGTCAGCACGATCCACCAGGGAAGAATCAGAGTAGCTTTTGTCAAGGAGAGTCACACATCACCGGTTTGTAAGTTCAGGGACAGAACTCAGTTGCTCAGTTTCCAGGAGGTTCTCAATGAAGCCTCTTCAGAAGAATTCCAGAAGAAATTCAGAAGAAACATAAACAGCTATAGGTCAAGAAATGCTAAACAAACAGCCCCCATGGGTCAAATAAAGCTAACAATAAATAATCGTTAAACGTTAAGAGACAGAAAACTAGCCATTTGTTGTTCCATTCAGTGGAACAAAAATACCTTGCAGTCCCTACATATTCACAAGCAATTTCAAAAAAAAGGAATAAAAAGTTGTAAAAAAAAAAAAATAAAAGTTTGCTAGCAATATTACCTTGAACTGGGAGAGTAAACAGAAGAGTCAATAGGAAGGAGTTCCAAAAAGAGCTCATAATGTGAGCAAGCAGTAGAATAGATATGAGTTAATACAAAGATGCAATAATTTAGGTTGGAATAAATCTCTGGAGATTCAGTTTGGTTTGGAGTATCCGGAAGAACTGCATTTTCACAATGATTCTGGGCATCCTGCACCAACGTTTGATAATCTTCATTGGGGAGGGGGGCGGGGGGTGGAGTCTTACACTGAGTTGACATTTTCTTTGTTGCAGTTTCTTGTTTCCCCCCACAAGAACTGAGCGCAAAGAAAAGGCCCAGGTTCTGTCTTTCCACTAGATAGCTGAAGGCAGGAAGTAAGGTCTCCCTGAGCCTTTGGCTGAACTAGTCCAGTTTCTCTCTTCTGTAGGCTCATAAAAAGTACAAGCTGCCATTTTTCACAGACTGGGGTTCCAGTGAACTTCCAGTCCAGCTAAAAGCCTCAAAATACTTCCAGAACCAGCTGCAAAGAGAACATGTACATGAGAACAAATACAACATATACTTGCAGTTTTATGAAACGCTTATTCTATGAGCAGAATAAATCATCGCTGTAGTTAAAATCTGAGATAATTTAGTATACATAACATCAGTACCTTCATGCAATACTTCATTTTCCCCGATTAACTGAAATAGAAAACATTTTTGCACTAATCAGTATAATCTACATTGCCCTAAGTAACGATGTATCAGTGCCACCTTACTCATTTTATATGCAGTTTTTTCTATTACGCTAATTACCATAATTAAGAATTATTGATGGAACAAAAGCATGTCACATAAATAATAAATTTGCTCAGAAATCATAACTTCTAGAATTAGAACAGCAGTTTAAGATTAACATTTTGCTTTGCACTGGAAGAGTTTGAGTTCACAATTTTGTTTCCGTATTTAACAAGGCACAAGTTATCTTCAAGCAGACCTTCATTGCTGATACAGAGCAAGAAGTTCAACAAATGAAGGAAATATCAAAGTTTCTGTAGAATTCAGTGCCATATGGGAGCAGGGTAATACTGAATAGAAAGAATTTTTTTAAATTTCCTATTAAAAATACTGAATAATCAATTATCCTATACCAGAAAGTTATAAGCCACCAACAGGGCAACAAAACGAGAGATTATAACTAATTCTGAGAATACCCAGATGTCAGTTACACGGGCGTTCTGGACATGCTTTCCTCCCATGGACCCCAGAACACAGATTGCAGACAAGGGGCAGAATGAGATATTACCAACACTCAGTGTGCAAGATAGCAGTATATCCACTGTTCTCTTGGAGGTAAACACTACTGAACACAGCTGCTTACAGAAATAAAGCCTTCCAAGAAGTGAAAACAGAATATTAGTCCAGGGTGGGGAAAAGACTACAAAGACTGCAGAAGAAGATGCACCACATTCACATACTAAAGAAACAAAGACTGCATTAGAGACTTACATAGTTATGATGAACCTCTTTATACCAGTCATTGTGATTAACAGATGATTATATTTCCATTGAGCCATCCCTCTATCTTTACTGCTATTTTTGTTCTCCCTACACTGCACTTTGTTCACCCTTTTCTGTCCTCTCTTTTTTGATCCCCCTACACTTTTCCCTGTTGGCCAAAGATACTCTGTTGCGTGCTGCAGTTTTGTCTTTATTCCCATTTGCTACAGTGCCCAACAGTCAGGTTTACAAGAGTCACATAGTGCAGATTGCTATGAGTTTGCATGATTCTGCATTGTTCGCATCTATCCATTTATTCAAATACACATCCAAACCAGTAGGGTGCACTAAAGAGATTCAACTGAGTCTACAACCAGTTGTTGCTCTACCTCCCCAAAAAGTAACACCTACTGCTGCGATCAATTCAAAGCCTTCAAATGCCACCAGCATGGAAGAAAATGGAAAATTACACATTAGCGTATAGCACAGGATCAAGTGCTTTTTCCAGCTGCTGTAATAGTCTTACATGCATAACAAAGAGCATTTGAAGGAAATCACCTCACACAAACACGCAATTAAAAGCACCTCCATTAAGCGCAGTAGACAGCATACTACCTGGGGTCAATTTCCTTCCTTACTGCAAACAACGCCCACGTGCCATACTGTCAGGCCCCAGCAGAAGGTGACTTACCTTCGTCCATCAGGTACCAGGAACACCGCACAGCTGCGCGATGTTACAGCTCCCTCTCTTTCAACCTCAGTGCACATTTAGCAGAATAACTCTCACCCAACTTTGGACGCTGCCCGTAGATTCCAGAAGCAGCACAGCCCGCAGATCTAATTATCTTTTTTAAAATCAGGACTGTCTAACAATTTAGAACCCTTGCAGGTTTAGAGCCTCTTTGGGGCTGTTTTATTTTTTTTTTTTCTCAATCAAATAATTTAACATTTTGTTGTCTGTTGTGCAGAAGCACTCAGAAAAGTACCCAAGCTTTCATGATGCTTCCCAGAACTGTATCTAGACAGTCTTATACGCACACAGTAACCCCACGCTGCTGTAGCTGTACAGCTCTTTGGAAGAGCCCAGGGGTCTCAGAACGCCTTTGCTCAGTGCAGTTTCACTGCCTATTTGAGTCCTCTTTTGCATCCTGAAGCAGCAGTGCATCACACGGTGATGACATGCCTTAAGTCAGACATCTTTCTTCACTGCACAGTTACAACACAGAAATGGCGAATAAAGGACAACCTGTGGTGAAAAATGTAGAACGGAGTTATTCACATGAAACCTCTAAATATCATGTTCCCAAGATGCTGAGATAGTCGCACAGGCAAGAAACAAACATCTGCATAAATTGAAGCACTTACCCTGGACTACAGCACTCCTTAGGATGCTTTTCTATTTTGCAGAGACTATTCTGGGATATTTTATTTTCTTATGCTAATTGCTGCTTAAATAAATACAGATGAGGTAAGAATGTATTGATTTTTTTTTCCAGCTACTAAAGCTTGGTACTTGAGTAGCTTCTGCCCATTACTTCATCATAAAAGATAAATATGGTAGATTTTTCTAAAATGCTGCTATTTGTAATGGCAGCCTTCTGATTCTGAATAGATATTGCTATCATATTTCCAGTAGAAATCCCAGGTCAACATTTAGGTATAAGGGAAGCAAGGTCATCACCTCCAAAATTAAGGACACGGAATGACTTTTCAACAGTGATATTGCAGCGTTTCAGTAAAGCACAACTGGGTTCAGAAATGAACTGGAGAAAAAAGCACAGAACCAAAATGCAATAGCTGCTTTTACCTGGGACCTGTTTTTACAGCACTGATGGTAGTAAGATTTATGACTTAGTTTTCTTGTTACAATTTTTAGTATACAGATACAATAAAGCAAAAGTCATACTGAATAGCGCCCTGCATAAGGTAAAGCACAGCACAGCTCTAACCTGCTTTAACACACTCTGCCTTTGTACTTAAGCTTGTTTACCTCCTCCAGATTTCCCCATTACAACTGTGATAAGCCCATTCTCTTGATACAGGGAAGGCAGGTGCCATTTTTGAAACAGCAATTCTTCACACTTAGCAACACATAAACAGTCTGAAGTCTCCCCCAATACACACTGTGACTCCTCCTTTCCACAAGAGATCTTAACATACAGTGCATGTGGATGGGGTTTTGCTCATTAGGAGGGCGTGAGCTGGGAACCCATTCCTTGTGACTTTAAGGTCGCATTTCAGCAGAGGAGACAATGGCTGGCTTCAAATAAATTTTTACCACCCAGAAATGGGCGATTCGGCACAAAACACCAGCTCAGAATAACGGTTCTTAAATAATGTATTTCAGATACTTTTTAATCTTCCTGATGCATACATTTTCAAGATTCATTCAAGTCATACCCTCAAGCCTACTTTCACCACCACACAGTCAGGCACCTGGGGAAGCCATGAGGGTAAGGAAGGGAAGAGAAGAAGGGAACACATGCTGCAAGGCACCCAAACCAGATGCTGCAAGGCACCCAAACCACTACACAACCAGACATTACACTGCCAAAGATGTAACACAAATAATCTGATCTTCCAAACCCTAGAATAAAAATAATACTTAGGATTACTCCCTAAGAAGTTTGGCTTTTGAGGGCTTGTTTTGTTTTGTAAGTTTTCTTTGGTAAAACAGCATTTTCTGAATCTATCCAACTTGTGTTGTGCTAACACCTGGGCAGTTCTACGGGAGCAAAAGACAAAAACAGAAATGATTATAAATTGTTATGATGTCAAATACATAGCAGTAGTTTGCAGAGCAGGGTCAGTGAAAATCTGCACAAGCTGTTGAGTCTCAGTTCTTTTATCAAAGACCCGCTGGCATAAGAAACATTTCAAAGCAATCTGTTGCTTCAGTTCACGTGAATTACCATGCTTTGAGCATACAGATTAACTAAGAGAAAGTGAAACACAATCCATTTTTAATGCATACCTTAGCAGCAATGTCCAACTTTGACCCCACTTGACATTTCACTGCAGAACCTTCCTGGCTTTGCCACCCAAAGGAAGTGACTTTCTATACATTATAGAAATTAATGTTGCAAAATACAGAAATGCATGGGTGGGCCTATGCATAACAAAACAAGGAGCCTGGAGGAGAATTCACCACAGAACGGAATTGGTAGATGGCAGCTAGAATGCTACTGAAAAGGTATTACTTAAAACAAAATGTGCAGAAGCCCCAGGGTCACCAATGAGTATAAACTGGAACTGAATCCTCAATAGCTAGCTCTTCAATGCATGACTCCAGGGCAGTGATTAAAAAAAAAAAGTACATATAATCAAATAAATCTCAGCCTCCCAACTGAAGATTGCTAATTTGTGTAACCGCATGGGGAGAGCAGTTCCTAGGAAAGGATATTTGCGTGACTATCCCTAGATTTACCTCCACAATTTCAAGATATGTTGGCTGGAAGGGGGAAAAGGGAAGGGACGTGTACTTTATTCTCAGAAAGCCCAGCGGTACATTAACTTTTAAAATTCTTTTCAGCACCCTTACTGGTTTGTCAGCCTTCACATCTCAGGGTTCTGTTTGTTTTGAGAGACATCGCATCACAAAACTTTCATTTTCACAGTAACATGATTATGAACCATGACATGGGCGTGCATTTTACCATTTTACCATTTTACATGACTGCAGGTGCTTCAACAAAGGAACACTAATGCAGGAAAGACAAAGACATTTTCCAGTGAGCATACTAGATGGGAACAAACCTTCTCATAAAGGCAGTGAGAGAAATGAACATAAAATGTAACTTCCAAAATGACAGAACTTTAGACTTTTCAAATATATACTCCATGTTTAACCACTGTTACCTACGTAGGTGTTGTTGGGCTCAAACCCTTTCTCACGGGTATGTTTTTATCAATATACTTGCTATAAATAGACTGGGACTATGACAGAAACAGGTGGTGATTTGATTCCCAAAATGCCAAATCAGATGTATGCATAGATACTTCAAGTGAGATTTACGTAGTAGAAGGCACCTTTCCAGTCACCAGTTAAAATCCAGTTTTTCATTAACAGGTATGCTATGCTAGCTTGGGTCTGTTTCAAGGTAGCAGGGTATTCATTATCAGCCACTTAACTGAAAAGCAGGGGACACACACCAACTGTTTGCATGTCAAAGCCTATTTCTCCCCATGGAGAGAGACCCTCCATATGTACTCAGTCTCTGACGTTCTGGGAGCCAGCTATACTTTTCTTTTACCAGTTCAGTCGCACTATAATGTATTGCTTTAGTTACAAGTTCCAGTCCACCCTCATCGCTCCCATCATACTGAAACTCAGTAAGTGGTTGAATTTGAGGAGTAACGTTTTCTCCGTACTTAAGTTTTGCTTTCTCCATTTCTCCCCAGGGGCAATCACAAGCCACTTCCTAATCAATTAACTCCTGTTGCCCACAAACTGAAGATTGCGACCAAACTGAAGGTTTGTGCTGCTGCAGGACAGTTTCAGAATGATGACGATGCTAATTTGCTGCATCATCTTTAGTGTCTCTAGAGGCAGCAAAGCTGAAAGGATGCGACTGCTGAACTGCTTGCGTATGTCTTGAGGCAACTTTCCCAGGACGAAGCTGCTGACAAATTCTTAAAGCCATCCATGCTGCACCATTCTTGATCTACTTAGAACATTTCTCCCTAAAGGAAGCACTTTCTGTAGACTTAAATTATCTTAAAATGCAAACTATGAAAAGCATTGCCTGTAATATCAACAGAACTTTTTTTAAAAAAATCCAACGAATAAGATTAAACAATTTCAGTGCGAATAACAAAATTCTTTTCAGTTTACATCAACTCATTAAAATTCCTCACATGCTATCACTGTCCATGCTAAATGATTAATGTGCAATTGCTTCTGTTAAATCATGAAGCTGCAAGAAAAGTTAAGCTACATATTTCCACAAAATCACCTTCCTTTTCCCCCCACTCCATTTTACGCCCTGAAAATTCTGCTGACCAAGACAAACATCACTTTCTCCTGCTGCGTATCACAAAGCTGTAAGAGTGTGATGCATAAACATGCACCAGTGCAAGTGCCAGGGAAGAGTGCTGGCTTGTGATTTATGTCCTCCACAGAATAGCTGGTTAGAAAGTTCACTAAGCCCCTGTTAGCAGCTAACACGCATATTAAATTCAAGCTTCGGCTCACATTTTCCTTGCAAATAGCTAAAACTTGTTCTATAACCTGTCCTGTTCTGCCAGTAGAAAGCAGTTGCTAACAGAGAGACATACTTTGCATAAACACCACTGTTCTACAAGTTTATATTACAGCTGGATTCTTCTCTCTTAGCTGTTTTAGCCACTGGAGTGAGTACAAGACAGCTACTGCTGTTTCCATCAAGGACATCACAAATTGCCCACACTACAAGTTATTCAGTTCCTTACTTGTGGAAAGAGATCAGATAAGATTTATTGCAACCACTATGCAGCCAGACCATTTACCTGACACTAAGGAAGCTCAGAAAGGTCCTAGCAGCTCCCAGCAGCAAACCTGACAAAAATTTAGCAGATAAAGGAGCAGGAGACACTCCTCTGATCCCCTCGATGGATCTCACCTGAGGCAAGAGAAGACAGAGGCACTGTCTGATGCTAAAAGTATGGGAAGAAACAGGTACGGAATCAAAAGCAATCAAGAGGGAAAAAAAAAAAAAAAGGGCAAAAGCCTGTAGTACGGAACTTTCTCCCCCCCTTCAGCTGCTCCCCTTGTTCATGTCATTACATACAAAGATCTGCTGCTGCAGTTTCCAAGGAGGAGCTGCAAAGATTTATCCCATCTGCATATAGGCACCTAAGCAAGTTATCTAGGGTAGGAATCTTTTTAACACAGACAATGGCTACATTTATTTTACCAACCATTGCATTTCCTGACATCTCAACAGTGGTCTAGAGCACAGGAGACTGCTGCCATCGGTAACAATTAAATCCCAGATGAGCTAGTCCAAAACTCCACTAAGTCACAACATCGGTACACATCGGTAAACTTCGCATTTGGACAGACTTGCTGGTTATATAAGAAATTCACCTCTACATAAGGATTGCAACACACCAATGAATTCCACAGACCATCCAAACCCACTTTCCACTTCCACTCAAACTCCATCACTCTTTGGCATCAGTCTCACGATCAGCTCTTAGACGAAGACTCGAGCTCTATATATATTGGAGCAAGGATGTTCATGGACTCAAAGGCACTAGATTTATCCCACCTGCCTATAGGCACCTAAGCAAGTTATCTAGGGCAGCAATCTTGTTAGCACAGCCTCCTGCATCCTCCACTGGAGAGAGAGGTACATGGCGGGGACCAGGGGATGTATGCATTTTCCTCTAAGACAGCAGATCTCAGTGTCGCTCCCCAGTCCAAGACTTAGCCTGGCACACAGAGAACATTGGTGGTGACCATTGCCCAAGAGCTATCAGAGTGCCCCCTTAGTATTAAGGAAGTTCTTTCCATTGCTCATACAAACAGCTTTCTGACAAATACAGGAGAAGGGAGGAGAGAGCAGATAAGCAGAAGCAAGACAGATCAATTCTGTGAAAACTGATTACAAGGACAATCCGACTGCCAGTTATGTTGGTGCCTTGAGAAAAGCAACATAACAGCAGGCAAAATGAATGCTTAACTGCAGGTGACCTTGCAGGGACTCCACCTCCTGTCCACATGAAAAAAAGATATTTTTTCACTACAGACAAGATATTGTGCACAAGTTAGTGTGATATTTTACATGTCACATTGAAATGAGAAAAGGAAATGAAAGGAATGAGATAGCTCTATGTACAAGCTGTCTGAAATGTCAAATGCACAAGGTTAGTAAAAGGTGGCATATGTTTCCACAGGACTAAGCAAAACAAAAAACAAACAGAGAAACAAACAAAAAAACAGTAAAAAAATAAAATGAGAAAGTGCTCTGTCTGAAATTTGTTGCAAAGATGTGATACAGGGAGAAAA
>WBMW01005052.1:0-23865 GCA_013396635.1 Penelope pileata | reverse complement strand
TTAAGAAAAAATGAGCTATTTTATTAAAAAAAAAAAGAAAAAAGGGAAAAAAGAAGAAAAAATTGCAATTTCAAGCAAACTTTAGCTAAAATGAGCAGTAACCGAACTCCTACCATCCTACAGATGCTGAGTGCCCATTGACTTCAGTGGTTTCACAGCAGGTCAGAGAACATATATGCACATCTCAGAGGGTCAGTGCAGCTAGAATAATTCTACATCTTAGCGTACAGGCCTAGCAGGGAAGCCAAAGAGAGAGGACTTTGGGACTGAGCTACCACTTCTTTGCTAAGGATGGTGCCTCAAAGTTTCTCTTCAGGCAAAAGAAAATCGTGACTGGATGCTTGCCTATGCAGCATGAATTTCCGCATCTGTTGATTTGGCATTCATCGCATCCAGTTCACTTATTAAAATATTTACATTACTTCAATAAATGCCAGTCACCACCAACAGTCAAAAAGAAATGAGATGGAATGCAGCTAATCATGCTTGTTACACAAGCTAGCCACCAAACACAGAAATGTTTTCCTTTCTTCATTAGGCAAGGTGATAGAAGTCAGAACTGAACTAGAACTGAATCAGAAGTTACATTAATAACATTACTGATTTTGTCCTAAAGTTACCTCACGGAATCTGAAAGATCACGTTCCTATCTCCAATTTGCCATGAATACTTCTGTTAGATAAACTGTGTAAGATATGCATTGTTTCTGAAGCAAGTGAATGCCACCTACATTCAGTAAGAGCAGCTCTCAGCTCAGCTGTTCTGATAATTGGGACACTTATTCATAGACCAATAAGTGAGGCAAGCATTTAGGCTCAAATCAGACAGAAGGTTAGAACATGGAGGGGGGAAAAAAAAAAAAAAAACAGAATAAACAGGAATTTAAAGAGATCTCTTAAAGAGATATTATGCAAATGATTTTATTGACAAATGCATTACTGTCAAATTGTTCTTATCCTTGACTTCCTGCCTAGCTTTTAAATCCTCTAATATGCTACATTTAAGTAATTTTCTGAAAAACATTCTGCATTTAACGAAATCTGTCAAAACTTGTTACTTACCATTAACACTCTAATGAACAGGAAGGAAACAGCAAACATGCTGTTTTACGAGTAGGCTGTACTGGACTTACGTGGCAAGGCTCTGGTAGCAGGGGTTCTGGAGAGGTGGCCTCTGCGAGCAGAGTGCAGCAGCTGCCCCATGTCAGATCAGAGCCAGCTCCAGCTGCTCCAAAAGGGACCTGCTGCTGGCCAGAGCTGAGCCATGAGTGATGCTGCATATACCTCTGGGGGAGCAGTGTTAAGAAAGGGAAAAACTCTGAGCAAGACTAGCTGGGAGAGAGAAGTGAGAGAACGTGAGAGAAGCAGCCATGCAGGTCAAGGTCAGTGCAGAAGGAGGGCAGGAGGTGCTCCAGGTGTGGAGCAGAAGCTCTCTGCAGCCCAGGAGAGGCCAGTGGTGGAGCGGGCTGTCCTCCTGCAGCCCACGGGCACCACATCGAGCAGATCTCCAAGTGAAGCCATGGACAAGGCCTCAGCGCAACAGCAGATGAGGCCTGGGGGAGCTGCCACCCATGAGGCCCCATGCTGGAGCGGTGCGCTCCTGAAGGGTGGGCCCTATGGTACGCAGCCATGTTGGAGCAGTGCTTGGAGAGGTACACCCTGTGGGAAGACCACACGGGATCAGTTTGGGAAGGACGGCACCTGCAGAGGGTCCCCATGTGGAACAGGGGCAGAGTGACCATGAAGGCGTAGTTGAGACAGTGTTAGGGACTGACTGAAGCCCCCTTGCCCCTGTGCAAAGGAGGAGGTAGCAGAGGGCAAGTGGAGGGAAGTTTGCTTTTAGTTTCTCACTGCTCCAGTCTGTTAGCAATAGGCAATAAATTACATTAATCGCACGATACCAAGACTGTTTTGCCCATGATGGCAATTGGTGAGTGATCTCTCCATCCTTATGTCAACCCAAGAGCTTTTTCCATTGTATTTTCTCCTCCCTGTTCTATTGAAACGGGGGAGTGAGAGAGTGGCATGGTGGAACTTCGCCACCTACGAGTGTGAAACCACCACAAAGGCATAAAAGTGAAGGCTTTGAAATCTAGTGTATTTTACGTAAGGCAAGGCTTCTTCACAGTACAGCTCTCACAAGAAGCAATTTATTAAAAGTGTCTAAAAAAAACAATTATTCCTAAACATAATTTCAATACGTCCAGTACCAGCAACAGACTAACCATGTGCTGTTCAACAGGGCGAAAAAACACACAAATTCATATAATCTCTCTCTTCAATGCCTCCAACGTCAATTAAAAAATATATGCAATTTTACTTGTTACTGAAAAACTGAAAGGCACAAAACTTGCAAAAACAGTATTAATCATTCACATTACATTTTAAACATAAAATATTTAGGGTTGGTTTTATTTTTTTAATGTTTTTATTTTTATTTTTATTTTTTTTAAAACAAGGAAATCAACAACTCAACTAAATCAGTAGTTGGTTCCATACCAATTATTAACCTTTTCAGTGCTTATGTAAAGAACCAGACTGACTATGAAATACTCTTTGGTTTCTTCCAACCATACCAACTCAGCACAGACTTTACCCTCTGAATCTGCATAGTCTGTGGTATAGATATGACCCATATAGTCATAAAGGTTGGACACTTCGGACGACAGTTCCATGCAGACTGGGGCACTGAAACACCAGAAGGGTTTTCGAGTTTCATCCAAGAGAGTAACATCCATCATGTAACAGTCCTACAAACACAAGCAGAAGAAATTACTTTCCTATGCTATGGCACAGTAAACAGCTCTGTCCCTGATTTTAGGGACAAATACTAAGGTTTCAACAGACAGCGAGTTTTGGAATGAAGGCAATACATTCAAAATATAATTCATAATGTTTCACGGACTACTACAAAACAAGATACTTACTTAGAGGTTTCCTGCAGAAATCAAAATTGCATCATACAGGTATCAAAAAAATGTCTTGCCAAACAGAAGGTAGCACTGCCACTCTAAATCAGACATTATTTCTTTCAGATTTTTTAAGCCTCTAAAATCTGTAGATCAAAATCAGTTACTTTCCCATCCAAATAATGACAGTCCTTTCAATAGGAGAAAGAAATTTAACTTTAAGCTAAGGTGCTATAAACTTCTGGGAATGCAGCAAGGTTTGCAAAAACGCTCCAAGAGACCAGACCTCAGGCAGCCAACACACACAATTACTCTATATGCCTGCTATAAATGAAAGGCCACTTTCTGAATGGCTACAAGCATCAGTTCCCAAAAAAAGTAATATTAATACATTGTTCTCCCCCTCCAAATCATTATTCCGGTTAAAAAATACTTGAAAATCATAGAATCATAGAATTCTTATGAGTTGGAAGGCACCTTTAAAGGCCATCTAGTCCAACTCCCCTGCTATGAGCAGGGACACCTACAGCTAGATCAGGTTGCTCAGAGCCCCATCCAGCCTGACCTCAAACGTCTCCAGGGACTGGGCTTCCAACACTTCTCTGGGTACCTGTTCCAGTGTTTCACCACCCTTACTGTAAAAAACTTTTCCCTTTAATCCAATCTCTTTTAGTTTCAAACCATTTCCCCTTGTCCTATCACCACAGACCCTACTGAAGTGTCTGTCCCCCTCTTTCTTGTAGCCCCCCTTTAGATACTGAACGGCTGCTATCACCTCAGAGCCTTCTCTTCTGCAGGCTGAACAGCCCCAGCTCTCTCAGCCTGTCCTCATAGGGCAGGTGTTCCATCCCCTGGATCATTTTTGTGGCCCTCCTCTGGACACACTCCACCAGGTCCATGTCTCTCCTGTGCTGCGGACTCCACATCTGGACGCAGTCCTCCAGGTGAGGTCTCACTAGCACAGAGTAGAAGGGCAGGATCCCCTCCCTCACCCTGCTGGCCATGCTTCTTTTGATGCAGCCCAGGATACGGTAGTCTTTCTGGGCTGCGAGGGCACATTGCTGGCTCATGTCCAGCTTGCCATCCACCAGTACCCCAAGTCTTTTTCGGCAGGGCTGTGCTCTATCCCTTCATCTCCCAGCTTGTATTGATCGTGGGGGATGCCACAGCCCAGGTGCAAGACCTTGCACTTAGATTTGCTGAACCTCATGGGGTTCTCCTGGGCCCACTGCTCGAGCCTGTCTAGGTCTCTCTGAATAGCATCCCATCCCTCAGGTGTGACATTTATTTACAACACTACACAGTTACATCACTTTCTAAGGCAAAGATCAGGATGCCAATTCTCAGGCACTTGCAAAGTGAAGGTTTCATGCATGTGCCTTAAAGGTGTATAGGTTGCATACTGCTGTTAATATCAGCTGTTGCCTATTCTCATCAGTTCTGAAATCACTCAGTGAATCAGACTGGAGCATCACTTGTTCCAAAAGCATAAACAAATCAATATCACATATTCCATGCCAAACAAATAATTTGGAATGCTTTACTTCATGGTACTCCATAGCTGTGTTTCCGTTGCTTTAACAATGTTTTACTTGTTATTGTAAACAAACAATACAGAGCAGATGGCAAAACCTTAAAATGTAATGTGACATACAACGTTTTCTTAAGTCTCTAACTATATACTATGCTGAAAATATACAATTCAAACAAAATTTGACGATCATTTAATAATTTATATGAGCTATAAATACATTTGAAACATAGTAGTCATAAGTGAATCCAAGGGAAAAACATGTACTGTAAAAGATCCATCTCCCTACTGAGAGGGTGTCAGCAGTATTCAAGTCATTGCTGGGGGCAGAGTCCGTGCTCTTAGCTGTATAAAATTCCTTGGATATCTTACACAGTGGCTTCATGTTTACAATTGTTACTGAGCTAAAGAAGAGGCTCAGAAGATACAGTATCTTCTGGGGACATGATTTAGGAATGGGACTGGTAGGTCAGATTCATCATGGCACTTGATCTTAAAGGTCTTTTCCACCTTCAATGATTCTACGACTCTAGGAACTATTTTCTGGTCTGATACCCTGCATTTCAAAGGCCATTTCTTTATGAAAAGTAAAGCAGAGTGACCTTGAATGCTAGTGGTTCTTTTTTCTCCGTATGTTCTGAAGTACTTCAGCAACTAATTTTCATAACAAATACCCAGATGTGCCAAAGAAAGCTTTTTTTCTTAGAATATCAGATAAATTTTAAATAAATTCAACATAGCATCATACTCTGCTCCTGTCACTGATTCTATTTGGCCTTCACTTGTTTTAAGTTTTAGAGATTTATGTTAAAAGCTAAATTGAATTCTACCCACAGCTATGTGTCAATATGTGCAAGCTCTCACCATAAAATGAGGTGTTTAAAAAAGATTGATATTATTTATTTTTCCTAAAAGCAAATATTCAGTATAACTTAAGCTGCAAATACAAAGGACAGAGCTCTCTGTTTCCTCTGACAGTTAATTTCCCAGACCTTTATGTGATACTTACGATTATTCTCATGGAAGAAAAAAAAAAATGCTGCCAAGCAGCTGTAAATCACAGTATTTTCTGATATCTGCCCAGCAGATCTGCCCACAGCAGAATTCCTCCTTCCTATCATATGCTTTTCAGGCAAATGAAGCATGGTTTGTAATTATGTGTTAAGATCCCATTGACTTTAAGCATGTGTATAGGTCAAATGAAATTAACGGGACAAAAAATAAAAATAGTTGAAGTTAAACTTTCTCGAAAGCCTAAAAAGAAGCATCTACTCTGCATTATGGCTGTCACTGAATATTCACAGCAATTAAAGAAAGATGGCAAATAATTGTTTTTAAAAGTGTTTCCTTGTTAGCTAGGATTCCTTCCACTTGCCCGCATGCAATGTTCTTATTATCATAAACAGGAGAAGCATTAGTTGTTCTATTGAAAACACCTAACTCAAAACAGTATGGTACAAACTGAGGGGGAAAAAAAATGCCAGAGAACTTGCCTGTCACCATGGAAAGGAGGAATGTGATGAAAACATTGCTACAAGTAATTAGAAAGAAAAGACTGCAATTCAATCTCAATTCTAGCTGAGCTTCCCAACAGGTACACAAGAGTTTACTAAGTTTTAAGATAAATTTTATATTCTTCATTGCACAGGAAAGCTGGCGGACAATGTAAACCATGAATAAGTATGTTAACGCCTATGAGCAAACTATTATGTTATCAAACAGTGTTTCATTCTGCCCTTATGCAGGATTACAAGAAGGACAGTTTTATTAATTGTAATACTCTTTTCAAAACAAATGCCAAAACTGAAATCAGCTGTTGAACAAAATTATTTCTCAGTTGCACTTAAATTACTTTTATCAGAAATTTTGGTACTTCTGACATTTCAGTGCAGCTGAAGTATGTTTAAAAATACGTGCCTTCACTACCGCAAAGTCTACAGAACTACTCTTGATCTTTCTTAAAAACCACACGTCAAGAATTTTATACAAGAAAAAAAGCAGAAGTTCTCTATATTACAAACTCTTAATCCAGCTGAGCCCATCTGCATGACTGAAGTGCTAGGCTTTCACGGCGTGAATGCAGGCTGTACTTTCTGCCCACGTCCACTGGCATTTTAAGTATTCTCCAACAGTTTCTAACTTTCATTGTACAAACACACTACAACAGAACTGCCCAGAACTTCCCCAGGGTTCAAGATTTATTGCCTGCAAGGAAAAAACAAGGCACATCTGCAGTACTTTTTTTGACCAATGCTTCCAAGCAGTGCAAGTCAGACACAGCATCTTCAATGGGCCGAAAGCACCGCACTCATCACCACACATGCATAATGGGTCTATCATGCAATCTATTCTCTAAAACAGAAAGTATTCAATTATTTTTCTCAATGCTGACATCATTTTTGCAATAGTTACATTGACTTTTTTTTTCCTAAGAGACATACCTTTCAGAAATAAAAATATTTTTTAAAACATCATATTTAGGATGTATAAACATCATTCTATTTTGACATTAACATTTCCAGAAACAAAAAGTATTTCTGACTGACCTTTACAATGCCTTTAAAGGCAGCTGTTTCCCAGGATAAGCCAACTGTTCCAATGAGAGGTATGTGCTTTGTATTATCCTTTAAGCTTACAACTGTGAGCTTCAAATATCCGTTTTCAATGTCACCTGAAAATATTAATACATAGCATTATACAACCACAAATCAAACCATGTCAAATACATTGTAAGTAATTTCTCTCTTTCTCTACTTCCTTCTGTATCTTTAATTGCTGCCTGCTCACCTATATGGAACTCAGACATACACCAGCAGCTATCCAGCACGTTATAGAGAATTTAAGTCACAAGTCAGGGCTTTGATGTTGTTCAAGGTCAATTCAAAGTCAAGTAAAAACATTCCAAACACATGATGGGATATTTTACAATCTTTCAAATTCTCTAAACACACAAAAATCACCTCATTACATTCTGGGGGCACAACACATCCACTGACGTTGACCATTAATAACACTAAAAATCTGAAGATTAGACTACCATAGGGCTACAAAGCTATATTTAATCAGCTGAAGAACTAGGTAAATACATTTCAAAAATGTTTATTTAAAAGCTAGATGCACTATTCATGACTTTTGGATGAGTCATATGAAAAGCTTGTCACAGCTTCCTGAAAACAAGAAAAGTTTTCTAATACATTCAATTTGAAAGCTTTCAGCATATTCCCCCTACAGTATCTGTCAACAACAATGTATTAGCAATTCTGTTTAGATGGAAGGAAACATAAAACAAAATGCTAAAAAACAGTCAAAACAGGGTGCCAAAACAGGTAGCTATTGCAGTGCAAGTATTAATAAAAAAAAATTCTTAAGTCATACGTAGTCCATCCACTTGGTTCAATGAAGTGTGATATGACTTTTTAATTTAACACTATGAGTTTTTCAGAAAGAATTGAACACAGAACAAACACAGCGTTATTGGACACTAATGAAAAGCAGATAAGTAAAACTGAATTTGAACAAATAGATGAGTTTTTCTGTGGAATAACAAACAGGCATTCCCTGGTAACCTTGCAGTGTCTACAGCTTCACAATGTAAACAAATAAATAAGTAAAACCTCAGTATAATAGCTGAAAACTGTTCTGTGCCTCATGTTGTGAAAACTGCCTTTAGCGCATCATATTCATAACTTAAAAGAAATCTGGATTGGGTAAAAAATTTAAAGGAAAATCAAGACTTCTCACTATGTCAGAAACCTCCATGCTTCAGAGCCACCCCAAGGAATGGGAAAAGAATTGCTGTTAGAAAGGAGCCTAAAAACAAAACACAAACCATCAAATGCAAGCTTGGACAAACCTACACATTCTGAAACACATAGACCAGAAAGAGCAAAATGAAAATCAAAAATCACTGTGAAGCTATGTAACAGCAGACAGCCATAAACTGCCTCACTACATCATTTTTAAACACAAACTAAGGAGGAAATCGAGAATTTTCCAAGAAGAAATACTGTACAAGCACATGGAAGAAAACAGATGACAGATGAGCTCATTGCCTGCAGAACCACGGCTTCAGCTGGCTGATGTCCTCTGAGAGCAGAACGTAGTGACTACCTCACGCAGTTAAAGGACACAAAGCCAAAACAGTCCAGAAAACAGTAGTGATGATAAAACAGATTCTCTAACTATAGAAGTGAGATGGCATCACAACTTCAGCTCCTGGACATCTGCTACAACAAGTTGCCGAAGGATCAGCTTAATCTTTAACAGAAATAGTGGCAAGAAGTGATACCAACAAAGCAGGCGTGCCGCATACTGCTTTCTCTTATGCAGCTGTATAGCTGGGAGCCTAAAATTTTCATTTTAGAGAACAAAACATGGCATTTACTTCAAAAATAAGCAAACAAACAAAAAAAAAGACAACCATCCACACTGCCCGACCAATTTACAAAAAAATGAAAGAAAAGATTTTCTATCAAGGGTATAAAGAGGACTCCTGTAATAGCAACATCTCAGGATAGATTTCTGTTGCTACATGTATAGAAATTTACTGAAGTTTTATTTTTCTAAGTGTTTCTTTATTTCAAGCCTGGAGCTTTTTGGGAATCTGAAAAGGTGTATGTATCAAATCCAAAGGACTACAACGCTGCATGCCAGCGGTCTCAATTTGAGTCCTTTTTATACTAACACTGTAAAACAGTCAAGCCTGGTAACAGTGCCCTCTACTGTTTTCTTTAAAGACAGTATTTTCAGAAATCAACAGAAGACTCATTGGTACAGTTATTAGAAAAACAGTGGGAAGCAATAACTAATTCACAGTGTTTAATTTTTTAAGATCTAACATTTGTGAAAAAAGTTCACTAAAAAACTGAATTTGAGGCAATAAACAAGATCTATGCTTTCTACAGTTTCACTGTTCGTGCATTTCTCATTGGGATATTAAATTTTTCAGTAGGCATATTACATTGTTAATCCTTAGCTTTAACAAAATACGGTATTTACTTACAAGAGTATATATAAGTATCTCTTAGTATTACACCCTAACAGATACAAATACTAATATATAAATATATCCTAATATTTATTAACATATTTATATTCATACTAGTATACCAGTATAAATATTAGTATATATATATATATTTAGCATTAGACTTAGTATTAATTGCCAAGAAAAACACATCTCTAGCCAACCCCACAGAATCTGTTGGCATTCCAGTATCTGCAGAATACGCAGAATGAAAAAATAAACAGAAAGGATTTTGTCACCACGTTAACTTCTATTGTGAATATAAGACGACAGTGGAAGAGATCTTTGCTGGTAAAGCTTATTCAGGAACGTACCAGCTACTCCAGGAGGACTCTTGTATGCAAGAGAACCACTTGTACCCTGGGGCTCCCTGCTGACAGCCAAGCAGCTGTGGAGCTGTAGGCAGGGCAGCGCTAAAGCCCAGCCAAAAGAAAGATCACCCGTTGGGTTGTACATGAACAATAAGGATGGCTAACCATATCCCATTTAAAAAAAAAAAAAAAAAGAACAGTACAGTTAAAAATAGTCAAAAAAACTTTTAATGGGCAACCTTAAGTTGACCTAAACAAAAGCTAGAAATCTTAAAGTGTGCGGTATTTCTTACGATCACATTTAAATATTCAACCTATCAATGTGCTTACAGCATACTTGAGAAGAATTCCACAAAACCATGCCTCCAGAATGTGTGAGAAGAAACTCATTCTCCCTTACAGTATACAAGGAGGCAAAAACATCAGCCTGCATGAAAAGCTGTGCCACTGCATTAACAACTCTGAATGGAACCCAATGAAAACATCCTGACCATCTACAGAACTTATAGCTCAGGCCTGACATGATGTTAATGAAATAGAACACAGACTTCATACAGAGCAAGCTTACACTGCCTTGTGATACACCATGCAAACATAAAGAAATAATGCAACAAAAAATATTTTTTACTCTAAAAATTAATTTCAGTTTCTTCCGTTGCAGAAGTAAACTGGATATGAGGGAAAGCGTAACAGTAGGGAATGTTTTAAAAAGAGACATTACTGTTCTGTCAATTCTACCTTTTCTGCAGAAGAGGTTCTTGAATGTTCCACACATGTAAGTACAGCTTCCACTGTGCATATCAACATGTAGGTCATAGTCGTGCAGTCCATATTCTGGGTCAACATCATCCAGTACAGGCTTAGCAGGTGGAAGGACGTATTGACTTCAAGTACAAAAATCACTGAATTCAGCAACAGGGAATAATTTAACAGAAAGAGATACAGTATATAGCCTACACTGAAAGGATAATCGTGGAAGAGGTTAAGGCGGGGGGGGAGAGGTTGCAAATATCATTGTAAGATGCAAATTTTCTTTTTTTACTAATGCTTTTGAAAGTCAAACATCTCTACTTCATCATACCTCTCCAATAAACTGTCCGGTCTAGCCAAAGGCAGAAAATACGACAGTCAACTTTACATCTGTACAACTCCAAAATATGGACTTGTTTGCACAAGATAAAAAAAAAATGCATCATTTTAACCACAAATCTAAAAGCCAACAAGCTATAGAGTTCTCTAGAATATATCAGTTCCTGAATAAGTTTGCCTAACAAACAGTTGCACAAATGATCGGTAGAGCCCAAATCCCAGAGCAACTCCAACATAGGATCCTTTTGCTATTCAGTGAGATTATATTAAGTCTTTCCTTATGTGGAAAAAGAAAATCATACTAAGTTACGGCAGGCATGTTAAGACTACCACCAGCATATGCAAGTGTATCTGAGCAGCAAGCTGAGGGAGTGGGATAAGTGGAAATTAACTTTCTAAAATCATCTGCTATAGTTAAAAATATTCCCATCTTTTCAAACCACTTAGAGATATTATAGATACTATACACTGGGAGAAAACACTTGATAAGAAATCCAGACAGTTTTCCAATAGGGCTGAAAGGCACCTTACCAGTTTACTCAGATTTTTTTCCTCCCCTCTTACACAGCTTAAAATTACTCTCCTACTTCCTAAAATGTCTTCATCTTGTTTAGGTCTCCTTTTAGTAGGAGGGAATAAAAAGACTGCCTGTGAAAAGCAGGAAAGTATTTGGAGGAAAAGAATATTTCTAACTTTCTCAATACTGCCAGTGCTAGTAGACTTCTATGATTGAATTATCTCCTTAACAGCGTAACAACGGCAACATTTCAGTGCAAAAATACTTCTCCATCTTTGCATACAGTTACCCTAACTTGTTTCTATTGAACAAGAATGGTCAATTACTGCCTACATACAAACTCTTATCAGCAACCAATTCTAACTGTAAAACCAAAAGCTTTACTCATAACGTTATTCTTATTACCCACAAAGGAGGAGGGAAAAAAAAAACTTACACAGTCGCAGAACCCAAAGCACTTTTCTCAAGAAGTTGATGATAATGAAGACTCACCATAACAAAAGCAATTTCATTTTTTCCCTGCAAAGTTAATTAAAGGAGATGCATTTTCATCTGGACATACTCTTTTTTACAAGGTCTTCCTAAGCACTGAAATTCATAGATAAATGCTGTTATAAATGCTTATTACTCTGCCAGTTATTGTAATAATGGCTTGATTTAACACATGGACAAAAACTGTAACTGTTACTCTTTCCATAAGAGTACAGAAAGTATGTAAAAGATCACTGCATTTCTGTTTTATGGGGAAAGGCAAGGAAACTAGTTATGACATAGCAAAAGCTATTGGCAGCAATCCATGAATCTTACTTCTCTAGCTTCTACTTAGCCCTTTAAAGAGGATACCTAAAAAGAATCGAACAGACCTCACTCTCAGCTACTAAATACCTAAGCAGCAAGCTTCACATACATGAGGAACTATTTACAAAGAGGGTTACATCAGTGAGGAATACAGAGCTATTCAATAGAAAAACTGAATTTCAAAGTAAAACCCTAGATGTCTTCACTAGATTATGTACTCCTGGGATGAAGGTAAGACTACTACAGGCCCACAGAGCTGAAAGAAAACCTGGAAGCTCATTGTGAGAACTAAACAGAGCCAAAGGTATACATTTACTTTAAGATTCCAGAATATAAGGATTCCAGCTCTCACTTCGCTAAAGAAAAATGCATTGGTTAAGTCCTACATTTGCAAATACTGCATCAATGGTAAAACTGTTCACTGTAAGCAGTCTATTACACTCCTGACAAGCAGGCAACTATTGTTTCCATCTCTCTGGGTTACCAAATAGAAAATGACACCCCCTACTCAAAAATTTTTTTAGCTACACCCATACTTTTGTAATGTAAAATTAAAGCTATAAAAGATATAATGACATAGATTTGTCATTTGTCACAGCATCTCTCAGTCCTTCTCCATCTAAATACCAGAAAGCCCACGTAACCTGTCCCTGGTTGTCAACCATTTGTTATGTTGCTATGCTATGCCTAAAAATCAAGATGTCTGGCATTTATGATGATTATATTCATCTACAGCTAACTGCCTAATGTTATTCTGCCCACAAGTCAGAGCAGCTGTTCAGAGATTAAGCAGGAAAAATCTACTAGAATGAGACACTCGATTGTTAACAAATTTACAGAACTTCTAGCTGAACCATTTTCAGGGGCTGAAAGAGTTCTTTTTCCAAGCACAGGAAGAGGTAACACGCAAAAAAAACACAGGGACAACAACACAGGGACACCAATTTACTAAATAACATCTGAATATCCAAAGGAAATTGCTGTTCAGTTCTCGGAGCTTTTTAAAGATTGAGACAGTCAGTAACAGGCTTGCACAGGTCAGCCAGTCCCAAGATTTCTAGGAAACAAACTCCATTAAGTAAGAGGGAAGCATATATTCCTTTCGTGGTTTTAAACAATACCTCTGGTAACTGTGTATGTTTGAGGTAGCAAGAGTTTCCAGTTGAAAATAAACTCAGTTCTGAGTGACTGTTCACAGGCTCCCTAAGCAAAGTTCCTTGCTAGTGCCAAATAACATAATTCAGTCTACCTCACTGCCATGGCTGGAGGAGCAAGGAAGGGCTGCCACCACTGAATTCAACCCAAGACTCCTTCAGAGCAGAGGTCTGCTTTAGATGCTCTCTAAAGACATCTCTACACAGAGCTTACAGAGACTAACTCCTTCACTTAGACACCTCAGTTAGACACTTAATAGCAAGAAGTGAGTATCCCCATAAGGGCATTATTTACAGCATTCCTACTGCTATGCTAGCACAGGATATCATTACCTGGAGATACAGACTAAAGGAATCTTTCAAGTTGCCTTGTGGGAATTTACTGCTTTGAATGAAAGGAACAAGGCAAGTAGTGACTACAGGGGGTAAGACGCACTATCACCCTCAAACTCTTCTGTTTAAAATGTCTTTTAGATATCAAACTTCGAGAAGTGAAGACTGCAAAATAAATACAACTGCACACAGAAACTGGGTTTTTACACTATCTAATATATTAATACAAAACTGGAGGGTTTTTTCGTTTGAAAACTACAGATATGCCAACAACAGTTCTTTAGAACACAATAGATCATGTACTACTTACCCCTACCTGTGTTTTCTGCTTTTCGTTTAGACAAGATCTTCTAAATTCAAAGGAGGAAAAAAAAAAAAAAAAAGGAAGATGCAAAAAAACTACAAGGCAAAAGTACTGAAAGAAAAATGTTACCTTACCTTCCAAAGTCCTAGGACAAGTCCTGGATTGAGACTGAAGAGCTGGACAAGCTTATCAGCCCCAACTGCTACGCTGCTTTCAGTCAAGTGAGAAAGATCGTATTCAGCAATTAGGGAACGTCGACGAGGTCTGTTAAAAGAACATACAGAAAGCAGTAACAAGACTATGCCTCCTTAATTACATAAAAGTTCAGCCAAATTTCATTTTTAGGTCTAAAGTCTGAGTAACAGCACACGAGGAGAACTGTTTTCAAAGTATTCGGCAAGCACAGCCATAAACTCTACTTCTGAACAAATGCAGGATCTCCACAACTAGGAGAAATACATGCCACCACAGAATGGCCTAATATACTACCTCAAGAAAGAGGAAAAACAGATATGCTTGCCAAATTTTCAAAATATCCACAGAATTAATTTATCATTTGTTTATAACAATATGCTGGCACCAAATGGAATGAAATATTTCTCAGTATGAAACAAATGACTTAGAAGGTAAATTTGAGTCCCTCCTCAGAAGCAAAATTCCAAGGAAAGACCAAACAGTATAATAAATCACCAGATTATGTTGGAGGAAAACTTCCTTTGAGAAAATTATTTATAGATTTTTGCCTGTAATTAAAGAGATTTAGCTCCATAACAGCCTTTTATAAAAGTTCACATTTTACAGGTATTGTTATTGGCCAACGAGGCACAAAAAAAGCAGAAAGTCTGTGTCACCTATTCAGAATGGAGAAATAACTCTTTCTACAACACTTCACAGACTTAGGCTCTTACTGTATTGAAAACTGTTCCTAAACTTCTCAATAGGATCACAGCAGTATCATGCACCACTACATACTGCTAGGGAGACTGCAACAGACCGGAACTTCTTATATTAGCTTGAACTGTGCGACTTGCAGCAAGGAAGGGACACTAACCTTCTCCCAAAGTCCCTCTGCACTAGTTCTTTACAGTCCTAACATACTGATAATATTTGTGAAATTATTATCTTCGCAAACTCAAACAACTCATCATTCTGAAAAATAAATATATCAATTGCCTGAAAGTTTTCTTTTACTGCTTTCCATATATGAATATCTTGGTAGAAACAAGTACATCGACCACGTAATTTGACCAGCAAACTTTTAGCTGGGGCAGCCCAGATGACTTTACACAATTTGGCTTTTCTTTCTCACTTTTTTAGGCAAATAATTTGATTCTTCATTAGGAACACTTTTTTTTTTTTTTGTAGATGAACAGCCCAACCCTTTTCGCAGATCTACTGCTAGGGATGTTCCCCCTCCTTCCACCCCAGACAGGACCCGACTATTAGTTTGTATCTTGTACTGTATCGGTGATGATCAGGACATATGCTTTGGAAGATATATTGCAGACAGGCTTCCTAAGAAAGAATTAACTTGTTAAGTCAAAACAAGTTTGGATGGATCCTACAGACACATTATCAACCAGTAACAACAACAACAAAGTCAAAAACCTTATGTTAAAACTCACCCTTTCTTGCTGAGAGCTCTGCTTTGGTCAGGAAGCAATGGCATAACTCCAAATAGTTTTAAGGTTGACAGGATGTCTAAGCACGGCCAACTTGTGCTATACCAAACAACACTGACAGAAGTGTCCTTAAATGACAGGTGTGCCTTCTCCATTACATGCTCCTGTCCATTTTTGTCCTTCAGAACAATTATCCAACGCAAGCCAGAGGCTCTGTAATAACAGGAATTGAGAGAGAATGTGAGTGCTTAGAAAAAAACAAACAAATATTCTCAAAGTAACTATGCTTCCAATAGAATTTTTAAATTTCTATTAACTGCTATTTATTTAGGTCATTTACAGGCTACAGTTGTATCTTCACAACATGACATGCATTTTATAGCTCTATTTTCCCATCTCCTCGGCTTTCCAAAGCCATTAATATTCTGTACATTGTTCTTGACTAAACATCTTCTGTGACAAGGCATTGCTTACTTTATAGCTTTTTCGTTTTTACATGGAAGACCTGTACACGGATCTACAGGTTTAACAAGTTGCATTACTCTAGTTTTGACAGCAGCTATTTGTTTCAAGATGTATTCTTTCTTCCAGTATCCAGGCTTTCTATCCTGTAGAGTAGCACAGCCCAAGGGAACAGTTTCTGTCTGTAGAGACGTTTTCCAAATTGTCCGTTTTGGTGGAAAACATTTGGAATAGATTTTCATCCAGATTTCACTGGAAAAAGTAGAATACAGATGGAAATCACATACATGTCAAGTTACTTAATCCTAAGCACAAACCCTCAAATCACTCCAGCAGTGCAGTAAAAAGTACATCTTATATATGCAGATCTCAGTTACCACTGCGCATAACGTTGGCAGAAAAATAAGTCCTAGACTATCAGCAAACTGGGCTTAATCTAAATCTAAGTTTAATGAGGACCAGAATGTGTAGCCATATAGGTACTAGTAAAGAAAACACGAAGGCACAGTTTGCACAGTTTTCCATATTATGATCTTTGAATAGCTCATATCAGGTCAGCTTCCCTGGTGTAAATCTGAAGGCACAGGAACTAAAAGACAGTAGTTGTCAGCACGTCTCATGAACTTGTGAGGCTATCTCAGAGGATACGGACTCTCTGAAGATGTTTCTTCTTCTAAAGTGTACATACCAAGTGAGATCTACTTACGACTTTCTGCTCTACCACACAAGGAAAAAAAAAAGGTAAGTTACCCAATTAATTTTTACAATATGCCAGCAAGGTTGACAAAAATCACAACTATATAAACAGAAAACATTAGGCTAGTGCTCTGAAAAGTGGAAACATTTTATTTTGGGAACTTCCCATTCTTTTGTGCCTCTCAACAGCACAACAGATGTAGTTTTGAAATCTTCCTTCACAGACTGTCCCTTACAGTCACTGAAGAAGATTTAAATTTAAAAAAATAAAAAGTACCAATTTGAGAGAAAGTTATCAATAGGAAAGAAAGAAAACTCTTGTCTGTCTACCTGAAAATAACGAAACTGGGAAGGAGCTCAGAGACAACATAGGCATACTGTAACTTTGATGAAAACTGATTAAGCTTAAATAGCTGCTTCTGAAAATTCTACCTCAAAACAATGATGCATCCTCCTCATACAAAATTAACCAGTGAAAAAAAGTTACTCAACAAAAACAACCTGGACTTCTCAAGCTTCTCACTCATTTACGTTTGATGGAAGTACCAAGGTCATGTCAGCCCCTTCTGCACTCTTTTCAAGAGCTCTGGACACAAAGATCTAAGAACCATCCAACAACAGGAACGACAGATTTGCCTCTTTTGTGTTGGGAAAAACACGAGATGTCATTTCTCTCCCACCCCTCAATTATCTCCAGCACAGTGCAGAGATATCAAGCACAAAACAACAGAAGAATTCAAACAACAATCTGAAAGTAACAGTTTCCAATTACATTTCTAATTCTGAACTCACACAATCTACATAGCTGCTAAAGAAAACTAATACCAACAGAAATCAAATTCTCCAGAGAAATTCTTGACAATTTATCAGCAAGATTACCTTCACTAGTTGGCGCTTATCCCCAGGCAAACTTACACCAACATGCAATGCACTTCTTCCCCCTCGTCCAAAAATTAAAGCACTCAAGGACTGAATGCATCCCCCTACCTCCAGCCCACGAAAACCCTTCTCGTTTCATCAGTTCCTGAGAATAAGCCCCCACATGCCTATAATCAGCTCCTTGTTATTGATGCAGAAATATTCAGGAATTTTTCAGAGACCTCACAGTCTGCTGCTCTGCAGATGTATGTGCAGTCTCCCATTTTTTATTGCCGTTTTTCGGGTTTAAGCTGTTTAAAAAAAACATCAGCTTCTATGACTGGTAAAGGAAGGCTCATAGCCAACGCAAGCTTCCAAATTCCCTTTCCTAGAATCCGAGAGGAGGGTGGGAGAGAGAGAAATCACTACAGAGAATAATCCCACAAAACCATTACGAGAAAAACCCCACAGATTGAAGATTTCAATTCTGAGACCAGAAAGGACAAGACAACTCAGTTATCAGACAATATTAAATATTTCATACAAACAAATTTTTATCTAAACTTCAGAGAAACTAAGAACAGCAGGATGATAACAGTGCAGAGATCTACGTGACGCATCGTTGTCAGCAGAAAACTGAACTGTGTATCATACAATTGGTCTTTTCCAGTCTAAAAAGTCCAGTAAGATACCACTCTATAAGCCTTTTATGTTAACTGGAAACCTCAAACCAAAAGAGACATCCTCTCTGTAGTGGCAAGAGATACTTGTTGTCTGGCATCACGATATTGAAAAGACAGAGGTTAGTTGTGGGCACTGCTGGCATTCTGAAGGTCCAGTTCTCTGGCAATTTGAGTTCAATGAAATCAGATTTGCCACCAGTACTTACCACCCTTCTCCTCTAAGTTACATATTGCTTCTCCCTTTCCTGTACTGCATTGCAAAAGTAGTAATCACTTCAAAGAGATCAAAAATATAGCCAGGAAAGGGAGGGAGAAGAGGAGGGGAGCCTGAACGCACAACTTTTCAGGGAAGGATCGCTGTCCCTTCTATCCTCAACTTCTGAAGAACGCAGAGTACACAAATCAAAAAGACATCCAACATGGAGGCATGAATTTGTCTCTGACAGCAGAACACGTGCCACTTCTGCCTCATGGTATTAAGCACAATCTCAAGATCTCTTACTGGACATGGTCTCAAGCCAAATCAACCTCTTCCTGCTAACTCAAATGCCAGAATCTGCCATGCACTACTGTCATTCGTCACTTGACAATAACAGCAGAAAGGCCTGGGCGAGGCTAAAAGATCTTCCTCTGTGCTCTGGTTTATTCTAGTTCCTGTTACACAAGAACTTTTTGCTGGTGATCAAAACTGTCTTTCAGACAGACCACCTGGGTGAGCTTCCCCTACCATATGACAGGAAGGATGGACAACTCCTACATGCTGGGGCTGAGGGCAGGGCAGAAAGAGGGGGGCAGAAGCATTTCCCTACCTTCAACAGTTGCATTGAAGACATCAGTCCCAAGGATTGCAGACATTATTTTAAGAGCCCAAGAACAAAGCACAGATGCACCATGCTGAAAGAGCGACAGCTCTGTTGCATCAAGAGCCATTGACCCTGCTTGACAACCGACAATATTGAACCTTCTGCCCTTGACATTCAGGACAGCAAACTATCCTCAAAAAGATATTCTGCCTAAAACAAGACCAAACTTGTCGCAACTGAAATTTCTGTTAACGCTTCAAAAGATTCAGGGACTCAAAAAGGTCCACAGAAATCTAACACAAACAAGTGACCTGATCTTCCTGAAGCAAATTCTGCAAAGCTACTGGCTCCACACCACTAAAGACTGCCTGAGCAATCCAGTGCAGGTGTGCATGAATATGAACAGAAACATATGCAAATTTTACAGCAAACCAAATGCTAATGGCAACATTTCAAAGCATTATTTAGTGTTTGCCTTGTAACTGCCATTACAGTTAACAGGGCTTGCACAGCTAAAATTCCACCAGCTATGCAGTACATTCTCAGCAGAGTAACTGCCAGTAGGCACATCCATCAATGAAACTAAGTTAGAAGACTTGTAACTCAGGGAAGTTCAACTGATGTGCAAGTTAAGGCTAGCATAGTTTCCTTACTTGTCACTGGCCAGATGATAGAAGCGCCTATTCACACAAGCAACATGCAGCAGGGATACAGCATCCAAATAGGAAAATATCTTCATCAGCATTTCCGATGGCATGCTGGAAAACAGAAGAAACACTGCTAGACTTGGCTGCAAATTCCAGAAATGAAAATGGCAACGAATTTTAACCCCAAACTGGAGCAAAAAGATCAGAACTATCAGCTTGAGTCCCAAGATCAAACCTCACCTCAGGAGTTAATTTGAAGAGCTGGTGTTCTCATTTCTTTGATCTCAAACATTCACTTAAAACAATTTCTAACAACCTATTCAAGCAATGCAAGACATGATGTGAAAAGTTTCGAGTTTGCATTTTCATTAAACTTTAATCCCTTTTGATATGAGACCTCATTCAACTTCAGTCTCTCGCTGCTTGTACCACATGATTTTACAATTCAGTCCATGAACACTCACCAGAACTGCGCTGTCAGGATGCACCAGCACAGAAATGTCCCAGTCAAACAGTGGGATCATGTTATACCTCATCAGAACAGTCAAACCACGTGCGCTCTGAAGTCTCATACAGCCTTAATTTATGTCATCAGAAAGATGTGAACTTCAAAATAAGAGTTGTGCAATGCCATAAAAACATTAATTAAGTGTCTCTCAGGCTGCCTGCTGAACTGCAGGCGCCAGCTGCAAAATCCCACTAGTGCTTAGGCTGCAAAGAAACAGTACAAGTGTAAGGCAGCCTGGAGAGAAGACACTATGATTTTTTTGTATGAATAGACAGAAACATCATACCCTCATACTCGTATCTGGTAACAGCTCAGAGTTCAGAAAATAATAATAATAAAAAAATATAGTCTTACTTTTTAGAGCATGGTAGCACGGTAACATCAAAATCATCCATGAAAATACAGGGCTGGGAAAGTCAACACCGCAGCTGTGCCTCCTTTTTCCAGTTAAATCATCTAAAACACCTCCTGATTTACAACACTTCATTCCATACATATAGAGATTTCAAGCATAGAATGATAATAATGCCAATACTCCAGGATTTCTATTAAAACTCAAAAAATTTACATGTACTAACAGAGAGTCAAGCATGCCAAAACCTGCACAATTATTTAAGTGAAAGGATTCAAACAGCGTACAATGCATTTATTCAGAGAAAATTCAGAAATGATCCCTTGAAAAGCCCTTGAATTGGTTACAATAATACGCTTGATCTAGAATTCTCAATAATAGTTTCTACGCCCACATTATTTTTCCTTTGAAGGAAGCTTTCCCCTCATCTTTCACATAAAAGTAACAACAGAGGGGATTGAACTGGCTATACAATGGAAAACAGAAAAATGACTAACACAGGAAACTGCAAAATGTATGAAACAAAGGGAGCAATCCTTTATGTAAAATAAGTGTTTTTGTAGCAACATAAAAGATTTTAAAACCATAAAAGATTTTCAAAACCAAATCAACTCATGACCATTTTTTAAAAGTGCCCTCTCAGTGCCAAGCAGAGAGAGAAACATTTACTTTGCAGCACATTTGCAGCACTTGCCTCCCCCTCATTCTGCGTAAAAATGCAAAGACTCCCTAGAAAAACCAGCAAGCATCAGGAGACATATCAGAAGTTTAATTCCAAACTGACCTTAAATAATGCAGTAAGACTTTTTATTTTTAAGGATCATCACATCCCATGATTTGCAAAGGAGCTGCTGGAGGCTTTGTATGACTTGAAACATTTGGCCCCTTGCAAGACCTACATACAAACTTGGAAACAGATGTGAGGTAGAACCACACCTGAAAACATCAGAATGTCAACACAGGATGACAAAGGTCAGGAAAGCAAATCTCATCTTTTCAACTCAGAACATCTGACATGGAAATGTCCAATATATGAACTTAAAAACAGTAAGATGGATTATAGCCTGCAAGCGCTCTCCCTCTCTTAAACAGAAGCTGTACTTACCTCTCAATGCACGTGCTGGGTTTCCATTTTACGGAGGGTGTCCAATACAGACTTTTAGTTTCAGCATTTACAGTTTCAGAATATTTCCCAGGCCTCGCAGCAAAGCTCCTTGATATATTTCTGTCGAGTAAAAGCTGTCAGCAGTCACATCATTATCAAATGAAGACCTACGCGTATCATCTCAAACGAGACAAAACTGAGGGAATACATCACACAGTAACCTGTTACCATCAGTTCACAACTTTGAACAATTATCACCAAGTTCAAATGCCTGACATTAGGAAGAGGGCAGATTTAAACTCGTAGGTCTCTCTCCCAGGATTAATCCCTCACAGTATCAGAAGGGAGAGAACAATGTGACACCACCAAAGCCATTTGGACCTGGTAGAGATCTATCAGGCAGCTGCACCACCATGGGCACCAGAATCAAGCTCCAGACAGACCCCTGCAACAGGTCAAACCCACTGTATTCATCTTCTGGTTTGCAGTGTTACTCTAGAGACACTTACGAGCCATCCAGCTTTGCTAAGCTATTAAAAGATATCAAATAGAACAAAACTTAGAAATTTTCTCAAAAACTGTCAAGGCTCAAAAAGAATTCCCTTGACTATACAACAGAACCATATTTGAAATACATCTATGTTCTCATTTCAGATGCTCCCCTGCTACAATTCTAGCAACTCTGCAGGATTAGTGTTAGTTCAGCAGGTGAGATGGGCACCGATGCTTTCATTGTTCAGCCATAAAAAATGATATGGACACAAATTACTTTTTCTTAATAAAGAAAGCACATAGGTACCACGTACATTTAACACACAGTATTCTTGATTTGAAATCAGTTTGTGCTCAACGAAAAATAAACATCAGAAAAAAAGAACAACTCTAGCCTATACTGTCAACTGTGTCATACAGAAAATCCCTGAAGTTTTACGGGGAAGCGTTAGAAATGTATTACAAAAACACATGTATTTCAGTTTGGATGCCAACCTCGAATAGACCTGCAAAACTAACAGCAACAAAAAAGTATCCACATGTCAAATACACCCTGAAGGTCAAGCAAATGTTTCACTGATACCTATTATTATTATAAAGTACATTCAGAAAACAAAACAAAGTACCAATTTGAATGAGTTTGTAACCAACTGCGCTACTCAAGAGCTATTAGAGGGATTTAGAGCCAAATTCTGTTTAACACCATCAGAACCACCACTCAACCAACAGAGATGCTCTACCTTAGAGGCACAACAACCTCAACTGCTCCCAGTTCGTAGGACTCTGTTTCCTATCAGCAGTTTCGCTTTCATACCCTGCAGTATTTGCAACGTGAACGTTGCCCTTTGTTTTGGTGCTGGCCAGGGAACAAATCTACTTCCAAAAATGCATAGGAAGCTGTAACTATTGACAAAACCTGTCTGCTTCTCCAAACGCAGTGGGATACCTGTGGATAACTAAAATGACAGCAGTGCTTTGCCATCTGCTTCGCTTGTCAGAAAACCGTTCCAAAAGGTTTTTAAAGGGTGGGCGTTATCCGTCCCATGCGCAGGTTAGGAAAAGGGAGGAATTAAACAGTGATTAAGCTGAAGGTTATACAGGAGGGTTAGCAGAAATCTGCTTTCTCAACCTGGCTTCTCAAGTTAGTGCTGTGCCCTTTGGGAAGCCGAACCTGCACCAGAAGGACAACACGAGCCATCCCTTCCAGAAAAGACCCCTCCCAAGGACTACAAGGCCCTAGCTAGCTCCAGCACACACCCATTTGCCACAAAGCTGCCCAGCACTTCACGGACTGTGTATTACACCCCTCCTCTCAGCCCAGACACCTGACCCAGGTTTAGGCCCCACTACTCCGGACAGAAACCCTCCAAAGCTGCGTGCTCGGCCTGGGCTGTCTCCTACACCTGGGCTGTGCATCTCGAGGTGCATCCACAGAGCCACCCACAAACCCCATTTGCCCGGGGAAGGCATCACGGCCGTGAGGGAGGAGACCCGAGCTGGTGGAGGCACGTTTAGCGCTGGGAACCGCAGCTGTGCGGCAAGGTAAAGAGTTTCCAAGGGACAACAACGATCCCCACCACCACGGCCATAACGAGAAGGTGGAGCTGTGGGGCGGCCTCTCCCCAGGCCGGGCAGTGAGGCCGTTACCTGAGCCCGGCGGCCCGGC
>WBMW01005051.1:32823-139929 GCA_013396635.1 Penelope pileata | reverse complement strand
GAGGAAACTTCTCCCCTCCCGCCGAGCGCGGCGGGGGGAGCGGGGTGCAGCCCGTGAGTCGCTGCCGCGTGGTTGTGGTGCTGTGTTTTGTATAAATATGTGTTTCTCTTTTTATTTCCTCCGGGGGGGTCGGGAGGGGTGACAGCTACCGACGGGAGCGGGCAGCGCGGTCCTCGCTGGTCCCGGCGGAGCCCCCTCCTCTCTCGCTCTGTGGAGGGACAGCGGGGACGGTCCCGGGGACGCGCATCGCCCCCGATTCCACGGAGGTGTGAGCCCGGGAACGGGCGGGACGGCGGCCGGGGGCGGCCGTTGGGTGACCGTTGGGCCGGGGGAGGGGGAGCGGTTGGGCCGGGGTCCCCCGCGCCGCAGACGGCCGCGTCGTGCCCTGCGCCGCGTCCCTGTGGCTGGGGGGCTCGAGGGGACCGAGGATTCGGTTGTTATTTTCTTTTTTTAATAATAAAATGAGAACACACCGCGCTTGGAACCTCATCGAGTTCAGCCAGAAACCTGTGCTTCTGACTTCTCAGCGAGCTCCTGGCGGAAGGGCCGGCATTCTCTTGCACAGCGTTCGGCTGCCAAAGCCTCCTGCAGCCTGGTTGTGGCAGCCTGAAGTTTCCTTAAGGCTGCAGAAAGTGAAGTGGAATTGTGCTCTGCTGGCACTGGAGGATCTTAGTGAATTCTGCTGTTTGTTTCTGTAATGAGTGTGAGCACGCCTGTTGCAGGGCCGATAGGAAGTGCTTGCAATCTGCTTAGAGTGAGTCCTGCTTCTGTACAAGCTGAAGGGTGGGTTTGGGGTTAGTGTTTCAAATTTGGAAAAAAAAAAAAAGGCCAAAAAATACACATACGTCATCTTAAAAAGGCCTCCTGATGTCCCAGATTAACTAGGAGTAAGTGAATTTAGTAAATATCTGTCAATGACCTGCTTGGCTCTTGTCTTGGGACACTCATGGAAAGCTGTCAATGAGATTTTATTTACTAATAGAAGAATTGCATAAGAGCTGTATGAACCAGAGTGAAAGAGCTGGATATGAGCTCAGGGTTCTCTTGAGTTCAGGCCAAGCTCAGTGCCAATAAGTCATTATGCAGTAGCAGACGTCCGTCCTTCCAATCTCTAAAAATATTGGCCCCGTGCTTTTCTCTTCCCTCTTCCAAGAGCGCATCTGCTTGCAAAGCAGTAAAGTGCTGCCTCCTCCCCTCTCCTTCCCTGAACCCAGAAAGGAGCCACATCAGCTGGAGATGAGACACAGCACGAAGCTGCTGGTCTCATGAAGGGATGCAAGCATTTCACAGGAGGGTTTACTCACTGGCCCCATCTCTTTTGTTTGCTCCTCACTATGCTGCTTTTCTTTTCATTGTCTCTGATAAGGAATTTGTGCCTCTTTTGAGGGAGAAGTTGTGCCAGGAGTTCATGAAAGCCGACTTCTTGTGTAAGATGTTGGCAGTTTCTAAATCTTATTGCAACAATGCCCTGATCACATTCCTTTTGAGAGCTGATTGTGGGCTGGTTCTTTTGCATAGGGCTAATACTTGAGCTATAGAGTAAAACCAAGCAAAACTAGAACAAATCAATTTAAGGCTCCATGCCTTGCTTAGTGGCAGGGATGGTAGACTACTGAAAATCCTAGGCGGCTTTCATGAGCTGGGTGGTAGGTGGGAGTATAGCAATCCATTACATCTTCTAGGCTTACAGATTTGAATAACTGGCTCTCCTGCTGTCTGCATACTTCCTGCATGTCTGAGGGACCTAGTCCCTGTCACACGTTCCTTGGGGTTGCTGTCTAGGTGTCTGTGAATACATGCATACAGATGCCAGCTTTGCATGTGGGGTAACTTGGGGATTGTTTTGGAGTTGTCAGTCCTTTCTGCTCCTCACACTTTGAGGGTCAACTAACTGTGCAGTTTTAGTGTGTAGAAGAGGTACTGCAAATAGCTGTGATTCAGGTCATGAGTTATAGTGAAGATTATCACTGTCAGACTGCCAAAGACTGCAAGTAAACTGTTAAGCAGACTGCAAGTCTATTGGTAAACTGTGGAAGGAGCTGAAGATCTCCACTTGTGCTTAAGGTTACAAGTTTGTCTAGGCACATGCAGAGGACTGTAGGAGCAGAAGCATGTAGCAGTGGAAGAAGACATCTTGTGTTGAGATCCAGTACAGGGTGGCCAGTAATGCCTGGAGGTGATGGTGGTCGCCACAGAATCCCAGAATGATTGAGGTGGAAAGGGACCTCTGGGTCCATCTGGCTCAACCCCTGCTCAAGCAGGCGCACCAAGAGCAGGGTGCCCAGGACCATGTCCTGATATCTTCTGAAGATCTCACAAGAGGAGACTCCACAACCTCTCTGAGCAACCTGTGCCAGTGCTCTATCACCTGCACAGTGCAGATGTGCTTCCTGATATTAGGAAGGGACTTTCTGTGTTCCAGTTTTTGCCCATCGCCTCCCATCTTGGAACTGGGCACCACCAAAAAGAGCCTCTTTGTACCCACCATCCAATTATTTATAGACTTTGATGAGATTTTCCCTGAGCCTCGTTTTCTCCAGGCTGAACAGTCCCAGCTCACTCAGCCTCATAAGGAGAGATGCTGCAGCCTCTTCATTGTCTTGATGGCCTTATGTAGTTTGATATGACCACTTCTGTAGAGCAGTGCTGGCAGCCTGATGATTAGTGCATTTGCCTGGGAAATGTTAGCTCTCTGCTCAAGTCCTCCTTCTGCAGAACAGGTATTGCATTTTAGATGAATGCTGTAATAACTTGCACATATTTCTAAAGCTATCTTAGTCTCTTTTTGATTTTGCGTCTGGAAGCCATTGCTTGTATTCAAAATACTGTAAAACAAGATGTGCGGGGGTTGTTGTTGTTTGTTTTTCCCACCTGAATCTGTAGGGTATTGGGTAAAAAGGAGAGCCAAGTTTGTCCAGTCATTACAAAGAAAAAGCTTGTGTACAGGTCTGTCTAGGACTCTGTAGAACTCTTTAGGAAGACGAGGATGTTCCACTTTCTTTCTTCATAAATACTGAGGCTCAGGAAACTACTGGGAGCTATTGCAGACAGGCATGCAGAAACAGTGGCCCACATCTGAATTCCCAAAGGCGCTGGGACACCCTGAAACATCTCTGGGGATTTTGGTACTCAGCTGCTTTCTTAGAATCTGGTATGCAAGGTGTTGTCTGAATTCCCACCAGGACATCTCTAAGGGCCTTCTAGATATTCATAGGTCTCTGAAGCATGGGAGAAATACCCTGTGCACCGCACCCTCTCCGTTTGTCTCCTATTTCCTAATTCTGCTGCTATTGAACATGAATTTTCAGCAGCCTAAATAAAATCATGTAAAATTCACTTGATTATCAGTAAGATGTAAATGTTGATCTTGCTGACATTGTACTCATTTATATTGGTAATCTTCCAGGGTAGAAAAAGTCTGAATTCCTAGTACTTCCTATGAGATGTGAATTTGTTTGATTTTTGATTTCTAAACACACATCTGTATGGAAAATTACAGATCATGGCCTGAACTGGGGACTAGCCCATGAGAAAGGGCTTATGTTAGCTTGGGAACACAAGGACGCTGCCTCGGCCTGTGCAGATGCACGTAGCTAGATGAAAACTTGTTTGTGAGAAAAGTGCCCTGTAACTGTAAGCAAGTACCCTTGTTTTGTGTGAATGACCTTATTTACCCAGATCTGTACTTGTCTTCCACTACTATATAAATGGCCACGATACCGGGGGGGGCCTCTCCCTCTCCAGCCAAACCCTGCTGCTGAACCCTTGCTGCTGTGCTGCCGCATACATCCTTATTGGCAATCCCACTGCCTGCGTACCACCACCGGCACCCCTATCGGCACAGACTACCCAGCAGCCGTCCCTGTATCGTGAGTATCCCTGTGTTAAACTGATGAATCTGAGCTCACCTCCGAGTGCTTTCCTTGGAAATGGTGAACCTTAAAGCAGAAGTGCTGTCACTTTTGCACAACAGCATCCAATTCTCTTTCATTTTCAGGTAATGTTTAACAATGTAATTCACTTTTATCAGCTGAAATATTTTCCCCACCCAAGAACTTGGAAGCTGAATAAGGTAGTTGTGTTATTAGCACCATTTCTGAAAGTATTTCTAGAGAAGTTTTCAGTAGGATATTCTTCCAAGGCCTTTAAACAGTGTAAGGGCAGAGTTAATGAAAGCTTGGCAGGTGTTTTAGGTAAATTAAATCAATGTTCCCATCTTTTAACTCCTACTCCTAGTAGGAGATTGTTCTGCCCTACGCTATTTCAGAATATTCATCTGCTCATCATTTGTCTCTTTTCAGATTTAAGGTTGCATCTGTACAGTTTCTCATGTTTACTGATTCTGAAGAGCAGTTAGTTGAATGTACAGAATATTAGGAAGGAAGGAAGTATAAAAAAGTACTAGTTCTTGTTATCCGTGTGGATTTCTCATTTAAATAACTGGCATTTACCAAGTGGTACTCTGCATCATTTTTCTCTATTTCAGTTGTAGCTGTACACTTCAATTCCTGTCTAGCCCTATTAGACTAAACATTGAACATGGGAAAGGTCTTCAGGACTGCTACATATCTTAACGTACAATGAACCCAGGGAGTAAGGTCTCAAAGTGGAATGATGCATAGCATGGAGGGACCTTTTTGTTTTAGAGATTGGGAAATTTAAAGCAGAGAAAGATAGCAGTATGTTGTAATTCATGCAGCAAGTCTTGTCTCTTACTGTGAGCTGCTTGTGTGTTGACAGATACTTTGAGACAAAGGAGCTGGAGTGAGAACAGAGTAAAGTTGTAGTATAGTGAGTGAATGACAAATTTGCTTGGACTTTACTTGAGCTACAGTTTTACCCAGAGTGCTGTCTAGTATGCCGAGTCAACAAATCAGAGCTGTGTCACATTCTGTTTTTTCTCTAATCATCTTCTGTGTATTTCACTATGTCTAAAGGCCTTGTTGATGCAAACTTTCCCCTAGTGATCTAGGGCTAGGAGAAAACACTGTTGAACAAATTGCACATATCACCACATGGACAGTTGTGCATTGGTTTGTATTAACTGTGTGATGTTGTCAGAGGCTGTTACTGCTTTAGCTGCATCTATTAGTAAAGAAGTTAAATATGAGCAAATTTTTAATATTGAGGATGTCTAAGATTAGGAAGCTGATACAAGTCATCCTGGAGGGAGGAGCAATAACTACATTTGTTAGTGATGCAATATCTATGGAGCTCTTAACTTCTGGGCTCAAATGCTTAAATTTGTACAGTTCAGCACATCCTTGCCAGTGATTTGTGAGCAGATAGAGGGATTGTACTAAGTTACCCAAGGCCTCTGCTATCTATGATGTCTGATTCTGTTTTGTGTGGGATTAACTGTATAAATCACTCCCTTTTTTGTGCAGTATTTGGGCTTCTCAGTGCATTTTTCAGTGTGTTTTCACTGATAGGTAATAGTAGATTAACCAGGCCAAGGATTATTTGTCTTTATAGGTGACATTAAGCTTCATTTGTCTTTTCCTATGATAGGAGGAGGAAGAGGAGGATAGATTACTCAAGATGGAAAATCTGAGTTATGCTGATAAAAACTGTTCCCATAGCTTTTGGTCTGATTTGGTACTTCTTTTCCTTTGGCCTGAGAAGTAGAGAGGGAGGAATATGCTCCACTGGATGGAAATGAGAAGGTAGTCAATGATGGAGTGCTAAGTGGACTTCTAAAAATATATATTTATTTTTAAGACAATATGGACTTGCTTGTATTCATTTGCAAGCAACCAAAGAGTCTGGGTAGTGTCTAATGCCTCCAGGTGGTCCAATGGCTTTGGCAGCACTAAGGAGAAGCTTGGGTTTGAGCGTGTTCTTGGTATAAGTTTGTAGGTCAGGGGAACTCAGGCATGTGAAGTATTTGTCAAATTGGGTACTGAAGATGGGCAGCAGAAGGAATGCTAGAGCTGAGGATGCCTCTGGCAGCTAGCTGCTGCAAAGGCTTGTTCTTATGGATCAGAGCAGGGCATGTGGTGCAGAAAGATGATGATTATTCAGAGAATAAGTTGCATTGTAGTTCTTTAGTAGGATTGACTTCTGAGACATTTTTCCCCATGAGAGTAGTTATATTCCACACAAAGGAGATGTGAGTGCATAGCAGCAGCAATGGTACTTTTCTAGACCATTTTTTTCATACATATATTTTTCTCTTTGTTATCAGATCTTGCATGGAATCTCTAGTCTGTAGCCTCATAAACTGGAAAAAAAAAAAATCTGGTATTTTTGGGAGTGAAACAGAAAATCAGTTGACATTATAAATGATACTTTTCTGCAGAAGAGCATGGTCTGAGATGGAAGCTTTTCAGTTTGTTCTGAAAGAGAAGCATGTCTTTTAACACCTAAAAGTAATTAAATTCAGCATGTACTAATCATTAAAGGGTAGCAGTCATTGCCATGAACAGTATGCATTGCATATCCTAAGGCTGTTTTACTGTTGCATCACTGAATCTTTGGCCATTCAATGAGTTAATTATAACGTTGTGTGAAAGACCTTGCTCTGGTTTTGCAGCAAAATAGTGAAAGGAAAAAATGGCAGTACAATTGTTTACTGTGGTTTGCCCAGATCTTACTGTAAATCAGTGGGGAAGATTATCTTAATCTGTTCCTATGTTTAAACCTGATGATTGTACTGTATATAAAACACAGTTTCAATGAATTTATTGAGGCTTAAGATTACTTCTACTTCAGCATCTCTGTTTTTTAACTACATAGATTTGCCACCAACCTAAAGATGTTTTCTGTGGCTTATGCTCCTCCTCGAAGTTCCTTCTTGCTATTAAGCTGAAGGAAGATGAGATAGAGGACTAGATATTTAATTTTAGAGGTAATGGCTGAAAGCGTGTGATCAGCATTAGCTGTTGAGAATCTCTGGAGTTAAGCAGTTCTCTACTGCTAACTTGCTGCAGCTACAGAATGACAGCACTGAGTATTTATTACCACATTTATTTTGAAAGGGGAGAAATGCCACCATGGGTAGAACTTGTTTCTTGTTAATACATGTGATTCATTGCAGAAATAGTTTTGAAGTGTCTTGATTCTCTCTAGTGAAATTCTAGTTGTCGTTTCCTGCCTTGTAAAGCAGGAGTTTATTAACGGTGCTTCCTTTATTCCCCCCTCTGGCAAATGAGCAATTGTCATAAAGCTCTGCTGAATCAGGATGCTGACCTCTTTTTGCATCAATTCCAATAATTACACCCTTTGAGAGGTGGCTTCCTCCTTTAAACAGTGACAAGAAAAGATAACCCCCAATGCTTCATGGTTTTTTATCTCTTCGGTTGAAGTATTATGATACAAAGGCCATGGCAGTAATGTCTGTGTTTAACTATCTTTTATGGAAAAAATACAGATGTGACACTCTAAACTCAGGAATGCTGTTTTTATTTGCTTGTCCATGCTTTTCTAATTATTCTGTGGATTTAAGTTTCAAATTTAATGTATAAAATGCACTTGGGCAAAAGGTGAAGCAACTTGTCAGGAAAAAAGTAAGTTGGCTTCTAGTAGTATCGCAACTCACCTCCCTTCTTCCTCCCTCATAATAGTGAAAAGTAGCATACTGGGAGTGCTTGCAAAGCTTGTTAATTAGACTGCTATAGGTTTCTTACAGAAGATAATTCAGCTTTGCACATCCTCTGAGCATGTATCTACAAGGAGCTACCATCTCTCTCATAGCCCTGTAGTTGAGTTCTTTATTTCCATGGAAGCTATAAAAAATATTTCGTTTGTGGGAGAAAAAAATGCTGAAGGGAGTGGGAACGAGAAAGACAATCTATAGCAGACAGTTATTTGGCAATCTGTATGTGAGGAAGGATTTCTGTTTTTTGATTCCCCATACAAAGTATTTGTCTGATGTTTCTCAGCTTTTAAAGTTCCTTTTAATTTTTTCACCCCAAAAGGTTTTCCTGGTGTGGTATATAAAGATGGCTAGATACGTGTAATGACATTTGTTTTGTTTGTACTGTGCAATTTTTGTTCTTTGTGATGCCCACAATCCTTGATGTTGCTAGAGAATGAGATAGGAGATTATTGGGCTCTTGCTGAGGTTCAGGCTCATTTCCAGTGCAAGTTATGACAGCTGTTCTGCAGTTTCCACTTTCTGCAAAATAGGAATAGGTGTAACAGAAATAAAGTGGTATGCTTCTCTCAAAACAAACGAAAATAATTCTTCTTCTGGTTGCTCCGAACTTTCAAATATTTTTCTGTTTCATTCAGCCCAGGGAAAAGCTAAGAAATTGTCACTTAGCCAGGGAGTGAAAAGCTCCTCAATTTTTTTTGCCCTGTTGCATCATAGAGAATTAGACAAAATGCCACAATCTCATTTTCCTTAGTCTCGTACTTTGAGATGAAAAGCAAGAACTTTGAGTGAAACCCCTCTTTCGTATGCATGGATGCAGTCAGGGGTCTGACATGACTTTAGAATGATTATTTAATTAGACTTAGAGTCATATAATTAGAGTTAATGATGTTTTAACAGCCTGCTGAATTATCCCATCCAAATTACCTGCTGAGGTCTGTATTCTGCAGGAAATGTATTTGTGTGTATGTAGTATATGGGATTTTTTTGTTTGTTTTTGATTTTTTTAAGAAATGAACTTGTGTGTGTGTCTTAAGTGGCTGTCAATTAAATATGGAGTTGGGCTAAATGACATGTTTACTTAGCGTTAATTCCTTTTCCTGAATAGTGCTCAGTGTTGTGTTTTGTGGAAATGTTTTTATACACTCTGCCAGGAGTGTACCACAGAGTTGCATTTTAAAACTTCCCTCATAGTATAGGGAGTATGTAGAAGGTAGTAACTTTTTTTCATGAGAGTAAGGGCCTTTCTCTTAAGTGAGATTCAATTGTTTCATATCAAACTGTTTCTGAAGAAGGATGCGAAACATTAGTGATCCACCATGACCTATTTATGCTTCAGTCCTCTTTTCAGTTGATTATCTGACTAGGCTCATAGTATTTTCTCATTTTTTTTTTTTTCCAGGGTGGAGGGAGAAAGTGTAGACAGCTGAACGCCCTTTACTTTAAACTGTTCCTTCAGCAGGAATTTGTATAGCAGCTAAACCTCGTAGAAAAGATGGATTGGCTATTTCAATGAACATACTGTAAAACTAGAAAGCAGGAATGTTTTTTGTACAGATATCTTTTTCCAGTTAACAGTATGTTGCTCTTCCAGTAAGTTTTCCTACAGTGCTCTAGTAATAAACACATCACCTCGCTACTTTAATATGTTGTTCACCATTTACATTTACCTTGGATTGTTACGTATTGCTACTTTCTGTAGGAAACTTTGCTCTAGTTACAGGATCCCTGTTTCCCTGTAAAATCTTGCAGCTTGTCTGTAATGTTGGTTGTATGTGTTTGTGTAACTGCTGCTTTTCTTCATTTGAAAGGGACGAAGAGGAAAATTGACTGTTGCTGTTGATGGCTGTTTTTAATTTGAAAATACGCTATGATTCTTAGAATGCAGAATTGCACAGAATCACAGAATTGCATAGGTTGGAAGGGACCTTTGTAGATCATCTAGTCCAACACTCCTGCTAAAGCAGGTTCCCTGCAGTAGGTTGCAGAAGAAAGCATCCAGGCTGATCTTGAATGTCTCCAGAGAAGGAGACTCTGCAACCCCTCTGGGCAGCCTGTTCCAGTGCTCTGTCACCATCACTGTAAAAAGTTTTTCCTCACATTAAAGTTTTTTCCTTGTGTACAAATAGGGTTTCTTTTGGGGAAGAATATAAAACGGTTCTTCCAGTGGTGACACCTCTTTTTGCTTGGATGGTTCTGTCTGTTATGTTGTTTTGAGCTGTACTGGTATGTGTTGTACATGGTTTAGGTGTTACTTTTGAATTGGTTGGTGGTTAAACTTGTGTGTGTAGTACTTCTGCTAGCCAGTACAAAGCCACTGTTGTAGGATAGTGAAGTTTTAATTGAATGACTCTTCACCATCTTTCTGCTTTTACCACTTCATAAATGGCTGCCTTAATGTTAATATGAAAATGGGCTGGGGACAGAGAGGTGGTATGTGTAGGAACGTTTTGGTGATCTACTTATAGCAAAAGGTAGCTAATATAGTGTGATAGACATCTGAGTTCTTGGTAGAGGCTCCCTCTGTTTTTCTGTGGTCAGATTTAGGCTTTCTTTTAAGTTTAGAAATACAGAACATTTCTCTTAGCTGGCTGTTAATCTTTTTTAGAGCTTGAGATCTTAAACCACGGGTGTCCAACCTTTTGATGTGCCTGGGCTGCATTGAATGAAGAGGAACTGTCTTGGGCCACATATAAAATATATAATATAGTAAATGTATATAACTAACTCTTATTTTTTAAAATATTTTTATATTTTTTATTAAAACATAAAAAGAACAACAAAAACATAAAACCAGTGGGATATTTGACCTTATTTGTGAAACTAATGCATCAATCTGGTTCAGTGGAAGTGATGACGATTCTCAGTGACTTCTCAAGGGGTTCATCAGAGATTTTGATAGAATTTTGCTTTGCCTGTACTTCATCCTTGAAAATAGTTGTTTACAAATGTACGTACTGCCAAAAAGCGATGAATAAGATGAATAAGATATGATTGTGGAACGAGGGATATTTTCTCTGGTGAGATAGGTCTTACAGAAGACCAGCAGAGAAACATGATCGAATTTTAATTTGAGCTGAATATCTGATTGCAACTCCATACAATTCATTTGAAAATTTGGAGGTATTTATGTTGACTGAAAATTGAGTCACATATATACCAAAAACTTGATTTTTTTGGCAATCTTGAAACCTAGTCTCAAATTCCTTTATCAAAACAGAAAGCAAGGCTGCATATTTCTCACTGTTCACAGAACTGTGTTTAGTGAGCATGGTGCAATCACAGAAGTGATCCCAGGTAAAGTATTAAAAGGTTTAATGATTGTAAACAAAAGATTTTATCTTACACAATAGCGATCTCCCACCGAGATGAGGAACAGCCAGATCCCATGCAGGTGATCCTTTCCCCTTGGTATCTGGCTCTTAAATTAGTCCAGGGTAGTCCCACTCTGGGTCCACCCCTCCTGGTCACATGGAGGGGCATACAGGTGTTCCTCAGGCCAGCCACCACCCTTCACCAGGTGCTCAATCACTGATTCAGGCCGTGACCTCGTGTTTCCCTTACAGTGAGTATAGCAAAATGCGTAAATTTACCATAATTTGTAGTTAGCACAGCACTGCGCCCTCATCTTGTCCTGACTTCAGCTCAGGCCTTGTTGGCTGCTGAGTGATGGATGCGCTCCCTGGGCCAGGCCAGGCTGGGCTGCTCATCAGTGAATAGCTGTTGCCATGACAACGCAGCAGCCGGGACAGGCCACATGCAGCCCATGGGCTGGACATGCCTGGATTAAACTCTTAAAGGGTGATATGCTAATGCAAATTCAGTTCAGATTTGTCTGTCAGTTAAATGAATGGTATCAAGTTGGAATCTTATTCCTCTCTTTTTTTTTTCTTTTTCTTTCTTTCTTTCTGTTTAGATATTGAAGAAGGATTAAAAAAAAACTCCTCAAAGGTTTGGAAGACTGAATGTGATCAGGATGAAGAGCTTAAAAGCAAAGTTCAGGAAGAGTGACGTAAGTATTTCTGTTCAGTTTGATTGCTGGTTTCCATGCTGGAAACAAGTTCTTCGCTCCCACCTTGATAAGGTTGTAGGTTAATGAATTACAGAGAAGAACAACTTTTTCCAAGCACAAAGGCAATAGTTGTGTATAGTATGTAGTAGGCTGTTTTAGAATGCAGTTCTCTTTTATGCAATAGTGGTATTTCACTATCTTGCTCCATTTTTAGAATAACTGAATCAAACACATGCGTGTAGGGTCTGTAAAACTTCTGTTAGATTGTGCTCGTGCCCAAACTGAAACTTTGTTCAAGGTACAGGAATAAGGCTAGTAAGGACTTTACTTCCCAATTGTATTTCTGTCTAAGCATACCACCATTCTTATCAGTGTGGTGTTTGAGCACATAACAGAAGGTCTCAGCCTGTGGCAGGGTGGTTTTTTTTTTTTGTCAGCAAGAGTACAGGAACCAGCTGTGCAATTAGGCCAAGGTGTGATTTATCAATTCCAGTGTGACAGGAGAGGTGGATACAAGGCTTGATCAGTGAGGACAGACTCCATAAATATGGAGATTTTACTGGAGACTCTTCAAAACTGTGTTTAGAGGGACGGTAGCCTGTACATCTTATATTGTCTCTTGCTGATGGTAGTATCAGTGGTGACCCAAGCTTGAAGTTGTTCAGTAAGCGTACTTCCTTTGGAACAGTGGGACTGCTGCAGTCCAGTTCTGTCTTTGTCTTTTTCTTTCTACTGCTACTCATTCCAACTTCTCGCTGTGCACTCATGTTGATGTTCATGTGGTAGTGCAGTGAGCAGTCAGTAAAATAGGTAACTTCCCAGATTATGTGTGAAATTTGTGACAAATCTTCATGATCTATGAAGAATGTGGTGTTTCATCTTTCAGAGCAACACAGAAGTTGCAGGAGGAAAGGATACATTGCTTGTCATTGCCAGATTCCCACCGAATCCTAGAGCAGCCATGTTTGGTGAAGATTCATTAGACTTGAAAGTGGAGCTTCTTTAGAAGTTTTGATGTTTAGGAAAATCACCAAGCTGCACTCAGAAGCAGTACAAGATGTACTTCAATGTAAAGATGGTCTTGTGGCACACTGTTAGAGTGTTCTCTCTAGTCTAGTAGTCTCAGCTGGCAATACACTTCAGCAGCCAGAAAGAAGAGATGCTATCGTTGTGTGATCTGTAGATGTGCTGGTTATTGCTTTACAAAGCCTATGAGCTGCCTATTAGCATTTGTTGCAGACAGCTGTTATACTGGCATCCTAACAGTAGCACTATTGGTTGATGTACTTCTTCAGTTTAGCTAGAGCTCTCTCTAAAAAGACCATCTTTGTAACCAAGCTAAATATGTCAACCAACTTTTGGAAGCAGAGTGAAACACTTAACTATTTAAGTGATGTTCGACTTTTGCTAGTGATCAGGCCAAGTCAGCTAGTGGCACAGTGTCTTGTGCCACCTCACAACACAGGCACGTGTCACAAATCTTTGGTGTCTCATCTAACTGAATATGACCTCTCAGTCTACAATTGCTTAGTTGGTTGTCAGAAGTTGTTGCCATTGCGATGAGTAGCAGCAGTCACTGTTTCAGTTCGCCTAACAGCACTAAAACTTCCTTTAAGCATCTGCTTACGTAATGAGAGCAGTCTCTTAGCTAATATATGAGCATACTTGGTACTATGGAAGTTAGGTGTGCCTATGTGTTAGGATGACTTCATTCATGCTTTTATGATAGTTGGCTGGGCTGCTGCTCTAGAGCAAAGGCTGAGTGACATGCATGATGCAACTAGATCTTGCTGTAGCTAGTCCCACCCACTGTTATAAATTCCACTGGTTCCTTATTCCTTATTCCTTACTCACTTGGCCTTGACAACTTACTAGACACCTCTCCCCAAAACCAGGGGAGGTCTGAAAGTAATTACTGTTTTGATACTACTTCTGTCTACTGTCTGGAGACAAAGTTGCAAAGTTGACCACAAAGTATTTTTCGGATACCTAATGGTTAGATATGTAGCTCTAAGAGCACAGCAACATAAACTCAAGAGGGTTTGATTTCCTCTGTGTTGAAGCCAAACCTTAAGGGCATAATTCAAAACAGCCAGCAGGAGCTGTTCTGTGTTTTGTGCATGATAAGCAAGGAAAATTATCCTACTCCTTAGTTTTCATAAGCTGCTCATGGCTATAATTTGGGAGGAAGAGGAGGTGGTTTTAATTGGAATTAGTCTTATTTGTATCTCAATTTATAAAATGTAGTAACTGCTTTCAGGATAAGGATAAGAGGAAAGTCAGCAGGGATGGGGGGGCTGTTTCTCATTCCATCTCCCCTATATTGCGTTGTGGAGGAAATCTTTAATGTCTTATTCTGTAGAACTGGGAGTGTCTTGGGAGATGGAATGGTACCTTTGTTTTTAGCTTCACTGTTTGCATGAAAAAAATAGGAGGAGGAGGAATAAGTAAGTCTTCAACATGTGCGTGGGAGACAGGAATTACTCAAACGCTTCTCCAGCTGATAACATAAAATTGTATGCTGAAGTGAAGACCGGGTAGGCAACTTCACTGATACATTAAAACTCTCTAGGCTATTTTGGAGTGTCTGGATTGAAAGTGGGTGCAACTGCTGGTATTCATGCATATATTATCTCCTTCCCTGCTGCTGAGCTTTGCTATAGTGCTATGTCTACACCACTTTTGCAGCTTCAAAAGAGGTGGCCCTGCTCCCTCTTCTATTATCTCTGCCCTTCTGGTTTTAAGGATATCTGACTCTCATTGAGGGTATCAATGAGTCAGTTCTGGAACACAAAGTGACTGAAAATTGCTTTGTGGGGTTGGTTTTAGCTGTTTAACTCCCTTTTCTGTCTCACTGTAGGGCCAGCCCTGGGAGGAATGGTGAAATTGAGGAGCAGCAGCAGTACTTCACTTTCTGAGCTATTTTCTTGGCTTAGCTGTGTTGTCAGATCACACCTTCAGATTATTGGCCTAAAAGACTCTGAGCTGGGCATGCCAGCAAAGGAATTGCAGGAACACAGAAGTAAATAATACTGCTTATTCTGACATTTGACAGAATTGGTACAGGCCCAAACCGAAAGATGTGAGCATGACTCTTCTTAGATGGGAGCATGACTCTTCTTGTGGCTTTGGGCTTGATACTTTTGCTGCTCAGCTCCCCTGTACTTTATCTGATTCACTGTCTGTGTGCACAGGCAGCTCTGTTCACTGGAGAGTCTTTTTTTCCCTTGACAAGTTTGTCAGTTGCTGTGAAATCCTTCATAGGAGTTACTGTTGCCATGTGAACATGTGTATTTGAAGTGGAGGAGTGAGATTTAGTGCTCTGTCACAAATGAGTTTTGTCAAAGGATGGTGTATAGTTACAGGATACATGCAGTCTAGAAATCTAAACTGGACGCCTAAGTAGGAGCAAATACTGAGAGCAGAAGGTAAGTAGTGGATGTATATACAAATATCTGTAGGCAGAATGACAGAAATTGTGCTTATATCTTGACAAAGCACTAGTCTTTTTCTGCCTAAGGAGCTGTATTTTCTCCACTCTTTCCTCATTTGTTTGCTCCTGCTTATCAAACTCAGAATCTACTGTTGGTAACACATAAAAGCTGACCAACAGATGGCGATTTTAATTGTTGCAAGACACCTATTGCATACATCTAACACTTGAAAAAGTCATGTGATAAGAGCAGGAGCTGTTACTTCAAAGCTTGAATTTATTTACAGACTGTCTGTAGGAATTTTATCTATAGAAGTAGACTGTAGGAATATTACTCAGTGGAGAATACTCGTCTCTAACCATTAAAATAGAAGTTCTTCAGTGTTTCTGCTTGGAGAAGTAGAATTTGAAATAATCCAACTGAAACCAGTGCTAGTGATGTCTGATTGGGCCTCTTAATGTTTTTGATTTTAACATCTTCTTTAATAATTAGTCAGTTTGTGGCCTGACTTCAAAAGCAGCTAGAATCTGAAGCAGACAGATGAGGGCCAGGTGGATTTTCAAATGTGCAAAAATATCAAACCTGTCTAAACATGTTTTGTCTGCTCATCTACATCTTAAGGCATCTACATACATTTGAATATCTAGCTCTTTGACACAAGATATTGTAGGAGCCTAGGTGATTTAGGTGATTTATTTTTAACTGTGTTCAGAATTCCTCTAGAAAAATGATATTGTGTGAAGACTGTGATGGGCTGGATTGTTTTCGCTCTGACTTACATCAGTGGGAAAATAACTGAAAAGTTGTAGAACCATTTAATTGTACAACCATTTAGTTGTAGAACAACAGATCAATTTTCTTATTACTAGCCTGCTGATTGGGCAAGAGGAAGATTAGAACTGGGTTTTATTTCTGAATACCTTCAATATTGAATATTTAAAATATTGGAGTGACTTTAAATTTTAAAAATTGACTGTGTGGTTGGGCAAGAAAATTAGCTGTTGTCATAAGGAAAGCCAAGACAGGCTGGGATTTCCCAATGCTAACTGCCAGCTCAAACTTCTGGTATTTCTGGAAATGCCTATTTGGTGTGCTATCAAATTGGGCAGGGAAAGTTTTCTGTTCTTATGGAAATTTCTTCTTTTTAGCATCTAGTGTAGTAATTATTCCATAAATCTTAAAATAATGAGGGAGTTATGTACGTTGCAGTGTAAAATATCTCAGTCTTAACCTAGAGGCTATGCTAATTAAGGCTTGGCACTTCTTTTTAATGCCCAGTGTCCTAACTAGTAGGTTCAACAATTTTTAACGTATAATACACTATTTGGGGCTCTGGAATGGAAAGATTGCTGGGATACATTCCACTGAAATCACTGTGTTCCCATGTGCTCTGGAGTTGAGTGTGTGGAAGAAGAAAATTTGGGTGGGGCAATTTTAAGTGACATTCTACTCTATTATTTTAAAACAGCCCTTAAATTCTTTTCTCCTCTAAACACTACGATTGTCCTAAAAAGGAACGTGATCTTGTTGAAAACTGTACTATCCACCCTGTGTACAGGTACTACCTTCTACCAGGGTAGTTGTGCCAAAAAATTAAAAAGAAAAAAAATAGCGTACAGAGTTCACTCTGGCTAAAAAGTGGAACAGTGATGCTGTGTGATCACTTTCCCTAGTTATTCAGAAAGTGAACTATTGAAACTTGCATTTGTTTAGGTGTCTTTGGATTCCACTATATAGTGTGTAAGGTGAGCCTTAATTTCTGGATTGTATAGGATGTCGTCAACCACCTCCTCCTGGAAAGGGAGGATTTAAATTTCTCTCGCTCTGTGCAGTGGTTCCTGCTTCTGCTGTCCTCTGTCTGGAGTTGACAGTTCAACCCTCCACCACATTTTCAGCTCGGAAGCTATTTGGCTTCATGCCTCCTGTCTTGGACAGCGTGCAGCTCTGCTCTAGTGAGCCTACTCTCCCAGACAAGGCTTAAATATTTATGCAGAAAAGAAATTCAGCATAGTTTGGATCCTGTTGTATGTGGAGTAAGGACTGTTGCAATAGGCTTGATGTGAATGTCTGACCATCATGTAGTGTCTTTTGGTTGGGACAGAAAGAAAAAGGAATGGGTCAAATGAGAACTGTGTTATGGTGGTTGAAATTATGGTAGAAGAACATGATTTGGAGTTGGCTTGCTTTAAATAAACAGTTATTTCCTAGAACAGGATTATAGTCTGGTGTGTAGTAGAGAACGTCTTGGTTGAGTTCCCAGCTGTGCTTTTTCAGTCTGTAATAAAATGTCATTGTTAGCTACAAATTTGTGATTGCTCTGGTGCTACTCTCATGTCTATTAAGTATGCATTGTTCACTCACAGACTAGGCTCACCATGGGCAGTTGCAGTCCTGATCAGCTAGCCTCATAATCTCATTCAAACCCACTGTTTGAAGTCAGAAGCAGCTCTGGGGCTGAAGGAGTGTCAGATAAAACCTGCAGGCTGACCTTACCCATCCTCTCGTAGTTTCTCTGTCATGTTGGTACTCATGCTCATTTGGGCTCTGCTTTCCACAACTACTCCTCTAAGGAAACTAAAGCAGTGCAGGAACTGTCATTTTGTCAATTTGACTTTTAACTCCACCCATGTTTGTGTCCCAGTATTGTGGAAAAATATCTCCCATTGTTATTGGCCCAGGAGTTCTTAACAGCACTTAGTGACATGGTGCTAATGGTTCTCCTGTAAATACAGGCTAGGAAAAGGGAAAAGTGTCTCCTCTCTGAGGTGCCTGCCTGCTTTTGACTTCTCCTTGCTTGCTTTCCCATTTAGAGCTGGAGCAAGGGCTGGAGGCTTTGTAAACAGAAACGTTGGTTAGTCACTGGCTAGCCTCAAACGCTGGTCTGCACTGCTAGTCTGAGCTGTGCCTGGCCAGCTAAACACTTTGTAGCTGTGTTCTGCACATTCCAGGATGGCTGGAATGGCCATCCTTGTGTGATTCCCTCATTAAGAAGAGCATATGTAAAACCTTTGCAGAGATGAAGAGGAACCTTCCCATTGCAGAATTGTTTTACATAGAGTAAAACCCTATAATAATGTACAAAATTGTGTTAGATAAATGAAGAAACAAGCCAGTTTGTTGACAGTTGGTTACTAACTCAAGTACCCAAGCGAAGCAGCACGAAGCGAGGGTGGGTAGGAAGAAGAAAGGCAAATTGGCTTTTTTTAATATATTGTTAAAAGAAAGGAATTTTTGTTGTGTAGAAACATGTCTTTTGTGTTCCTTTAAACAGAGCACAAAAGTTCAAAGGCTTGAGTTTGAAGGAGTTGCAAAAAAGCAGTTGTATTTTTGTTCATTTATTTGCTTATCTTTAGTTAGATTTGAGTGTAAATTAACAACAACAACAAAAAATCTGTCCAGCTGTCAGTTAGAACTCTTGCAAAGGGATTTAATGAACAGTTCAGTCTTCATGTCTTTAGTGTTGTTTCATGTCTTACTAAGGATAAAAACATTTGCTGTGGGTAGGCACTGTAGTATCAACTAAAGCCTAAACCACCCATACATCTTTGAAGACTTTTGAGCCTTTTCATTTTGTGCTAATATTTCGAGAGCCTATAAACCAGCAGACAAATGCTAAAATGTTTAACAAATTGAATAGGTTCTCCTTGTTCAGCAACACTTTCGAGCCCTGTTCTTCAAGGAGTTATTCTCCTTGCTTGTTGTCAAATGCCCAGCTAAGTCCAACATTAGTGACATGTTAAGCCCTTTTCTGTTCTCTTATTTGCCAGTTTTGCATCTCAGTTTCAAGGAATGCATGTTCTGAAGATACATGAAGATTAAGTGTAGAGGTGAATGAGGGCATCAGTGGCCATTCTTCCCAGGGAACACCCACCATGTGGTGTTACGAACATTTGGACTTCTTCAGCAATGTGTTGAATGCTTTTTCTTGTTCAAAGAACAAGAAATGCAGCATGGTTCAGGCAGGTGGAGGAAATGAGAATGAAGAGGACTTCATGTATTGAGATTGTTATAAGGAAGTTGCACTTTTTTTTTTTTTGGTAGCACAGCTGTGAAGAAGTGTTTTCTGTGCTCTGAAGGCAGACTTATCTCATGAGGTGAGGTTGATGGCTGATAATTGTGCTTCACCACTTGGCGTTAGCTGTGGTTATTTAAAAACTGTAGAGCTGTGCAGAGAGAAACACAAAGTTGGGATGAATATAAGACTCACATAAAGTTGTATCTTGGATAGTGAGAAAATGCTATAATATAACAGTATCTGTCTTACTGTTACGATGGCATATATATACAGTAACTCAGTGGCAAAACTGTTTTATAAACAGTTGCTCAAGTTTTGTTACCAGATGGTCTTTAATGAACTTTTGAAATACTGTAGACTCTTAAATATATTAATTCATTGTGAATTGATGCAGAACTAATAGTTTACAGACATTCATATTTGACTGTAATTTGTATACTATATTTGTACAAATATTCAAAACCTGACCCAGCAAAGTTCTGAGCAATCTGCTTTAGCTGACCCTCCTTTGAGCAGGGAAGACTGTCTTCCAAACTTGACCATTCTGTGATTCTGTATAAAGATTCAGATATTGAAACACTGTGTAGGAAGCTTGCAATTATGCTGATTCTCACAGAATGTACAAAATACTTACAAAAAGTAGATGTAACTTCATTCTAGGCTTTTCTCAGCTGCCTAAAAAAACCTTGAGGGTTAGCATTGGGAAAAGCTATGGTGTCTTTGTTCCTCTGTTAGTATTATAGCTTCCTGGACTTACAGAGTTATTCCAACACATGAAAAACTATATAAGGAGCTATCTTTTTTGTATTTCTGGTTCTAGACCATTTAGAAGTGGCTGGAGACTTAGGTTTTTAAAACTACTCTTGACAATGTCTGTGGTTGAATGCCTTTAACTACAGCTTTAGGATGTCTTTCATTTTTTCGATTCATAGCTTGTATTCATGTGTATTCTTATAACAAGTACTCTTATTATATTTTACTTGTTAAATGTTTACCTTCAATTGTTTTGAGGTACCAACCTCTTTCTGTGCTGCTCTTGTGTAGCACCTAATGCTAGTGCTACTTAATGCTATTTGGATTTGGGGAGGTAACGTAACTTGCAAAACAATCCAAAACTTGAGCTAAACTTACTGCTGTACAGTTGTCTGGGGATTTTCATTCCCCAGATACGCTGCTTTTGCATATCTGGGATGCAATATACTGTTAACTGTCCAGAACACTTGGAACACTACAGATGATGACAGAAGCCAAGATGTTTTCATAACTTAGCAAACAGTGTGGTTACCAATACTTATGTATGTGTCTGATATACCTGCTCTGCTTGCAGGTGTGTACTTTTCTTTCATCTTTCCTTCCTTTGCTGTGTGTGGTGGAAACCTCTTAGGAATCTCATAAACTTTGGGAACCTGTCTCTGTCCAGAGACTGAAACAGTGCCCTTTGAAGTCAGATGAAATACTTCAGTCTGCTTGACTGAGCTTTGAATCAAGAACCAAAACTAAAATGCTGACTTCATGGAGGCAAATGGTGGTGTGTGCCAAATATAAAATATGTGTGCCTATTGAGGATACTAATTTTGGCAGGTTATCCAATAGCGGCTTCTTTGTGAGGTCTGGGTTTTTTTTTTTGTTGTTGTTGTTTTGCTTCAGGCAATGATTGTGATCTGACACAATTATGTTCAATAGGAACAATGGCAACTCCTCACTGACCTTGCACTTACAATGTAAATTTCAGATCTGTAATTTATAGATTTGTCAGAAATCTAAATGATGTGCAGCATGTGAGACATGGGTGAGCTTGGGGTTGTAAGTAAGCAATGGTGTGAGCTTATGGATAGTCACTAGCGATGCTAGTCAGTGCACTGCTTTCAAGAAGTTTTATTGCTTTCCCCAGTAGTGAACAGGCTGCTATGTTCTCAAAGTAGAGAAAAGTGTATAATGTGCAGGCACCTTACTAACCATGAAGCTATATGGGTAGGTCAGTGAGAAGCTAGTGCAATGACAGATTCATGTCTACAATTGTTTTTCCTTTGTTGCTTCTTGTCAATGTGCATTTAAACAACAGGGAAAAACGTTATGTAGCAACGCAATCAAGTTTGAAATTATAAGTCTGAATGAGAGAGGAGGAGATTTAGCTGAAGACAGTGATTTGTGAATGCATGTATAGAAGCTGTTTAGTTTGGAGGTTGAGTTGTAAAGGTCTTTGACATATGGGTTGACCAAGTTATTTCTGTGCATTTATTAGGTGAGGAAGTCATATATTTTTCTGTAATTCTGGCTGTGACTAACAGCATCTGAACAATGTCATGTGCTTATGCCTTCTGTTGTTTGAGAGGGCTGCAAATTTCAGCTATCTTGGAGTATGTATTAGCTGTGTTTACTGGCACAGTAACAGCATATTTAAGGGTGGGATTTTTGTTAATTTCTTTTTGCCCACCCACTTATGGTTCACTTGGTACAAACAGCCTGTTGCTCTTTGCTTTTGCTGGACTCTTCACAGCTGTCTCCCATCCCGTGTCAATGCATGATGACAATTACAAGCAGCAGATGTGCATCTTTGCAGTTATGTCAGAATAGGTGTAGCAAACACGACTATGTGTGCAAAGTGCTCTACAGCAACAAAGCTGCCTTAGGCTTGGTGTTGGGCAGCTCTCTTTTTGTAGCAGTGAATACCACTTCTTAATGCATATATTGTTTGCTGGTAAACTTGAAGTTGCTCAGGGTGTTTTGGTTTTGTTATTCTTAATGTAGGTTCCTTGTTTGCAAGCCAGGTCTCGCTTCAGCTGGATTGCTGTGCTGGTTATTTAGCATGTTGTGCTCTTAAGAAGGAGGTTGTGTTATACATGTGTTTGTGAGGAACGTCAGCTCAGATTGTCACAGCAAAAATTTCTTGATCGTTTGCTGTAGTTGCACACGTCAGCTATCTCCATTTACTCAGATGATGGTAAGATGCATGAAATCCGATGAAGGCTGGATTTTGTTATGTTTGTGAGTGGTGTTGCCTTTTTGGAAGATCGTTTAAGGTAGAAAGTCATTTGTATAATGCTGGCTAAACTGTGACATGAGTGAGGCATGGCGAACATAAGCATTGTGTGGGGAAAATGAGGTGAGTTTTTTCATGTTTGTTGAAGAGTGACCATCAGTTCCTGTTGTATTGACTAGGACTTTGGGATAGTGTATAGTACATTCTTCTCTCTTTTTAAAGAATGGATACTTGCTCAGTTTGTTATACATTAGGTGATAACCACCAAACCTCCTTTATTTTTTTTTTCTTTTTATTTGGGCTATTTGGAGGAGCATGGGACTATGCTGTGGCTGTAGAGGCTTGTTTCCAGCCTCTTGTCATTCAGAATTTGATTGCAGGGTTTTGGGCAAGCAAGCAACTGTGGTTGTTTCAGTCTGTAAAATGCATAATATCTGCTTCGGGTAGCTGTGCCATGTTTTTGAAGGGAAGGCATCAAGTTCAGTCTGGGATTTTCTGATGAGATGAAATGGAGGAACATTAGCTAAGAATTCTTCAGGGAGCAAGAGGGGAAGTTCAGTGAGTTAACATGTAGCTGAAATGTACTTGGTGTTTGCAGGTGTTTTTCTTCTGGTTGCACAAGAATGTAATTGTTCTGCCATGGTGTATTTTTCCCAGTCCATACAAGGGAGTTTCAATGACTGGAGTATAGATTTATAATCTGCTTTCTTTCTTTCTTTCTTTTTTTTTTGCCAAATGTTCCTGATACCTTTTAATCAGGTGAAGTCTCTTTATAATTTAAGCTTGAAATGGTAAGATGCTGCTTTCCTGCACTGGTGACTCTCTTTATAAGCTAAGAGTGGAAAAAATACCTCTAATACTTAGAAATGGTACGTAAAATGTTACTTCATGACAGATTTCTTCCTGCTCTTCTGCATTAATAATTTTTGTACTCATTCACCTCTCTCATCTCCTGGATAACTCTCATGGGTTTAATGGTTGTTTTCAATGCCTCGTTTTCATTTTCTTAGGTTTACGTTTCTATTTTTAACACTAATTGCTGTTGTTTTCCTGGTTTGCATCTTTAGTCTGTAGATTACGAATGTGATGCTTAGTAGTTTCAGTTTTACCAATGCAGCGTTGTTTCAACTCTGTATGTACTGCAAACACAACTATGAAATTACGTTCTTTGACATAAGCAACAAAACCAAACCAATTTAAAGTGTCTTGTGCATGCACTGAAGGCAACTATAAAATTTAGTACAGCCAGAGCTGACTTAAGCTTGTAGGCGAACAGCATGAAAATTGCCGAGCTAGTGCAGTAAAGAAAGGAAATAGAAGAGTGGAAGAAGAACTCAACCCCCATTTTTCAATGCAGGTTTCTGTAATCTTGTGTAGGTGCTTGTTATTCTACTTTCACATATTTAAGATGAGGGAGGAAGTGTGTAAGAATAGTTATTTGGGATAATTGTGGTGGATAAGAAAGTGATTGTGCAGTGCTCGAATACTGTGGAAATACGGAGGCTGCGTAAAGTCTCTTGATAGACAACCAGTTTCTACTTTGCCTAGCTTTACTTCTACCTTAGTTCTACATAGCTTGAGACTCCTTAGCCTGTTCTGACCTCGGTATGTCTGCTGACTGTTATTGTAAACTTCTTTCTCTCGAGTTTCCTGCTAATATGACTTGGTAGTAATCTGAGGTGCTGCTGCTGACACTGCTGGAGATTTGGCCTTCCTTGTATGGCAGTTCGAATTTGTCCCATGGATGTGTGATAAGACTGCATGAGTTTTTTGCATGGATGCTTCCATCAGTAGTATTCAAAAGGATGATTTTAAATATGGAAGCCATCAATGGCGATGATTGTAAATTCTCCTTTAATGATCTTTTCTGAAAAGTAGGGGTCTGTGTTTCTGGTGACAAAGTGCTCAGGGCTTGTAGAATCAAATCTTCTGCATCTTAGTGTCTCAGTTGTTTTCAGTAGGTTTGCTCCCAGTTTCCATCGATGTGGGGTCACAGTCTAACCTGGAACATGCCTCCTATGTTTTCAAAGTGGGGGGGCAGATTTCAGATGAATTATTAGTTTTCACACACATGGCTGAAATGTATCCTCTTTTCAAGTAAGTTTGAGTAATCCGTAGCAATTAAGCAAAACAAGCAGGGAAGAATGTGATCTTGCTATATTCCGTGATTGTTATGACCCCCTTTGAAATAAATCGGTTGTTTGTCAGAAGATTCATGTCTGCATATGCACATGGCATTGCTGCAGACAGGAAATGCCCTAGTCTGTTGACCTCATCTCCCAGGGAAAATCAAACCTCTCACTAAATTTACCAAAAAGAAAAAAAAGAAATAAAAGAAAAAAGAAACCAACACCAGCTTGTCTTAATTGGAGACAAAGGGAGACAAAGGGAATAGTATGTATAATCTCCTCTTTGTCTCTCTCTCTCTCTCACTCTTTTTTTTTTTTTTGGTAAATAAATGTGGAATCTGATATTTAAATTGCTTTTAAAACTTTTTTCTAATGCAGCTGAAAAGAGTGAGGTCAGATATATTTTCTTAGAGCTATATTACACTCCACAAGGGTGAAGAGGAAATGGTTTAAAGGAATGCCAAGAAGCCCCTATTCCCTAACCAATTCCCTTGTAGTATTTTAACCAGCTTTACTTCACATTGCATGCTTCAGCTGCAGTGAGCATTTCTGGGTTTAAAAAAGGGGAAGATTTCAATGTGTTCTTAAGTTTCATCACCCAAATTCTTTTGCTTGCAGTTTAAAAAAGAAAACTGTCTAGATTTTAAATATATCTATATACAGGCAAGGTCTGGAGAAATTGCAATGTTGATTTAATCATATTTGATCTGTTAGAAGTTTTGGGAGTGATACCTTATTAATACCAAGAAATGGTGATAGTTTAATGCAACAAGATCCCGTTCCCAGTTATTACCGCTAGTCTCAGGAATTTACAGCTTGAATTTGTGCATTACAAATCCCATTTACTCACTTTATTCCATGAATTCTATTTTTTTTCTCTTTCTTGCTAGGTTTTTCTTCAAAGTAATTTGATTTTTTTTCAAATCTCTTGCTTCAAAAAGGAAATAAGTCTAGAAAGCCATTTAAAACTAACAAAGCAGACAAAAAAAAAATACAAATCAAATATTGCAAAATCCGTGCTCTTACAAGCTATTAAAAACAAATAAACAAACTGGATTTCTTTGTGAGGTATTTCTCTACTGCATTTTTATATCCTTGCTGACTTTATCACCTTGAATATCCAGTTTAGATATACAAAGGAAAGTCTTCTTGTAAAAACATAAGAAAATGGAAGTAAATATTCCAAACTGCTGCAGGGGGAATAGTCTGCTTTCTGAGCGTGTGGTGAATTGTATGCAGCGTGGTCTTGGACTTCCTGATCCTCGCAGGTAAGGCAAGTCCCTTCCACTCTCATGAAGGTTACTTGCTTGAACAAGTCTTCTTTCTGAGGCTTTGAACAGGTGTAACGGATGCTACCGTAACACCTGGCCTCTAGTGTAAAAGCCCATGAGTCTCTTCATACCCAGTGTGACTGTTACTAGTGGTGTTAGGTGAGGATTGTACAAGGGCTGCTCCGAAAGTAATGCCTTCTATTTTTTATTGTGCTGGTGTAGCAGCAGAGGTTGAACCTTCCCACCAATATTCTGTTCCATTTTGTTGCCATGTGACAGATGGCAGCAGAGGGGTGGTCTGACAAAGTAGCGTCTGACATGGAAGTGCGGATGAAGCAAAGGGGAGTAATTGAATTCCTCCATGCGGAAAAAATGGCCCCCCCTGACATTCATCAATGCTTGCTGAACTTTTATGGAGACCATACAGTGGATGTGAGCACAGTGAGGTCCTAAGTGGTGCATTTTAGCACTGGCAGCAGTGATATGAAAGAGAAGCTGTTGACTGGACGGCCATGCACAACTGTCACACCACAAAATGAAGAGTTTCTTGATCAGTTCATCTGTGTGAATCATCAGATTACAACCAGGGGACTGTATATGAAGCTAACTGTTAGCTTCAGTGCATTAGAAGCAACAGTGACCACATTGGAATAACACAGAGTTTGCGCCAGATGGGTCCCATGAATGTTCATACAGCAATGGAAAGAACACCATGTGCAGGTTTGTCAGGACCTATTGAACCAATATGAGACTGAAGGTGAGACTTTACTGAATCACATCATTACCAGTAATGTGACATGGTGTCACCACTACAAGCCATAGTTAAAATGGCAGTCTGTGGAGCGGCAACATGTGAATTCCTCATTGAAAAAGTTCAAGATGCAGCCCAGTTAAAGTGATGCACACTGTCTCTCGGGATAGGAAAGGGGTGATGCTTCTGGATTTCCTGGAGCCCGGACAAACCATCAACCCTGACAGCTACATCATGATGCTGACTTCTGGCTTGAACTTGCAGAGTCAAGCCAAAGAAGAAGACAACATTTCTCTTGCTACACAGTAATGCCAGGACCCATTCCATTTGGAAGACCATGGATCACATTGCCAGTCTTGGCTGGACTGTCCTACCACAGCCTCTGTATAGAACCTTCCGACTTCCATCTGTTTGGGCTGGTGAAAGATGGACTACGTGGGCAACATTTTCGTAGCAGCAACACCTTCATAGCAACTGTGAAACAGTGGATCACTTCCACTGGTGCAGATTTTTGTGAACCTGACATGCAGGCACTTGTTCGTTGCTGGTGAAAATGCATAGCTAATGGCAGCTATTTTGAAAAATGTTGTTTTGTAGCTGACAGTTTGCTCTATCAACTAATGTTATTGTTCTCTTTGTATCTGTTGTAGTTTCCATGGAAATAAATAGGAGGCTTTACTTTACCTACTCTATTGTCCTGCTTATAGGGCAAATCTTTCAAATATTCACTCTTTGCCAGAATGCTGCTACACTAAATGTTCAAGGCTAAACCAGAAATATACTGAATTCCTTCATAAAGTGTGTATGTATTTTTTAGTCTTGTCTCTTCATGAGTTATTTCAAACACATGCTCATAAGTGTAAGTTTCAAAACCAACCTACTGCTAATCTTAGAATATCCTTAAATAGTCACATTAGAAATTATCCTGTGCTCTTACAAAATTGGATATGAGCCCAAGATGTATAAAGTATGACAAAACTAGATAAGCTGGTGTTTGTATTATGGGTACAAATTCAGGAGTTTAATCTTAGTAATGTTTTGCTTCTGTCTTATTCAGAAGACAAAGTTGTAACTTTTTATTGTAGTTCTTAGAAACCTTGTTTTGGCTTTCCAGAATGCCACAGCTTTTCTGACTGTCTGGCATAGATGGTCTGTCTTAACTGTCTTTTCAGAAGTCAGAAATATTTGCACAATTGTAATTATTAAAGAGAACTAGGAGCTCTGGTTATGAAATCCAACACTTATAACAATAATTAACACTGAATGGTTGAGTGGAAGGCATGTAATAATGCTAAGAATCTGCAATTAGGACTGAGTACCTGCTACATGACATCAAAACCTTGATTGTTAAATACTGTAACTGATTAGGTATGTGGGCAGGATTTTCTAATGAAATTAGAGGATCTTCTTCAGTATTTCTGATACTTATTTTAGTTCTACACTAGCACAGTTTTCTATGTTATTAATCTTTACTAAAGCTGTGATTTGTTGAAGCTTTAAGTAGTTTGAGGAGACTCAAAATTAAAGAGCTTTTGGTGTTAGACCACTCCCTCCCCCACATTTCTGTTCAGTTTTCTGTTTGTTTCTGTGCTGTTTTGGTGAAGGGAAAGACACTGAAAGAAGGAGGCAAACTACTGTTTTTCATTCCACTTCAGAACTGCTCTAGGAAAGTCGTCTTGAGGCCTTATCTGGATCTCTAGCACTGCTTGTTTCCTACAGGGAAAGGGGGCCAGTTAAATCTCCTTTTTCCCACCAAAAAAAAAAAAAAAAATGTTGGGACATTTGAGATCTTCCACAACAAGTACTGGAGAACAATTATTGGTTGAAAGCAGAATAAAAAACAAAAGGAAAAGAAAATACATCTATTGTCGTGAAGCCAGAGTTTTATTTAAAATAGAAAAACAGGAGCTTGCATGGGCATGAATATTATGGACATTCTGTTTCTTGTTTTCTCTTTGACTTAATGTGGGTGGAGTTCTGAAGTATTTCAGACACTGACTTGGGAGAGAGCTACCATCAGCCTGAGCCTCCATTGTCCTACTGTAGCTTTGAGGATATTTTTGGCATTTCTTCATGTGGCTTTTTCATTCTGCCCTTGAGGCGCTGTGCTTACCAATAGATCTTAGTTGTTGCTGTAATGAAAAGCATCATTGCTAAGCCATGCCTTCTTTCCTCTTTCCATATCCCTTTGCTCATTATGTGCCTATACCACAGCAAGCTAGTACTGGCCCTGGATCTTGCTATGCTCGGTGCTGTTATTTTTATTCTCCTTTCTTGCCCTTGAAGTTTGAGTTCTGCAATTGTACCTTTTATTTTAGAATGAAACTACATTTCTCTCTTATAAAATACCAAATAGTGTTGATCGTACCTAAAAGAGATGCCGTGCTTTTTTGTGGAGCAGTGGGTAAACATAATTTGCGTTATGCAGGCGTGCCAAGAACATTAATAAATTCCAATCACTGAAGCTGATGAAAGACGTACATTATCTGTTTCTGGCAAGAATTATAGTGCATCTAATTAGTCTCAACTTTAGACCATGGCATTTCATGAGCAAAGTTAATTACAATGTTCTTAGTCTTTGTTGCAAGAAAGCCTAGTGGTGGGGAAAATCAGCAGTTGACGTGGTGTTCTCTTACTTGATGCTTAACTGTCTCAGTCTTTCAGAATGTAAGTTTGCCAGACCTGCCATGTACTGCAGTTGTTGGGGAAAACATAATTTCAGCTGATGAGAATGGCAGGGAAAGGATTTTATTTGCAGTAGTTGAAAGCACTATGGTTAACTGTCTAGTGTTCTTGCAGTTCTCTGTCTTCTGTGATGCAATACAGAGAGTGTTTTTTAAGGAAATTAATCAACTGATTTTGTGTGCAAGATGGTGGGGTGGAGTTGCTGCTGTTGGTGTTAAGTCCAAAACATGTTCCTTCAGAGATTTCCCATAGCTTCCTCCATGATCCCACAGTTTAAATCAGGTGTGTCCCACCCACGACCTGCTGGCTGCATACGGCCCGAAGCATCTAATAATGTGGCCCGACAAGATCGTTAACTTTTACCATTATTTTGTGATTTTTTACTGATATTTTTCATGAGTCAGTTGCACACAGATTGAGTATGGATTCCATAGGTGACATCAACGTTATGCAGGGGAGGGCACAACACAGTGTTAACTCAGTCTCTTGCACCCACCATACATACACAGTTGAATCAAAACCTGCGTGTGTTGCTCATTATGTGTGCTTGTGCCACTTGGTGAGATATCACAGTGATTGTTGATAATATTTCAACTTACCTCCACATATGGGTGCCTGTGAAAATGTGCATTTTTGTTATTAAGTAGACATGTGAGTTTTCTTATTTAATTATTAAACTTCGACAAATATAAAATTGCCAAAAAATTAATAATTAAAAAATTAATTAATAAAAAAATAGTTAATTAAGATCAATAAGTCTTTGGAATGCAGACTAATAGAATATTGTCTACTAATAGCAATAATAGAGTTGCAATCAGACGTTCACTTCAGAGAAAAATTAAATCACATCTTTTTACTAGACTTCTGTAAGACCTATCTTACCAGAGAAAATTATCCCTCACTTCACGACCACACTTAATTCATGTCATCACCTTTTGGCAGTACATACATTTGGGAACAACTGTTTTCAAGGATGAAGCGCAGGAAGAGAAGAATTTCCTCAAAAATCTCTGATGAGCACCTTGAGAACTCACTAAGAACTGCAAGCACTTCCATCGATCCAAATGTTGATGCATTAGTTTCACAAAGACAGGGTTGAATGTCTCACTAATTTTATATTTTTGTTGCCCTCTCTTTTATGTTTTAATGAAAAAAATATAAAAAATAAGTTTTGTTACTTATAGACATTAACTGTATAAAATATAGACCTCACCTGGAGTATTGTGTCCAGTTCTGGGGCCCCCAACACAAGAACGATGTGGAGCTGTTGGAGCGGGTCCAGAGGAGGACCACGAGGATGATCAGAGGGCTGGAGCACCTCCCCTACGAGGACAGGCTGAGAGAGTTAGGACTCTTCAGCCTGGAGAAGAGAAGGCTGCGGGGAGACCTGATAGCAGCCTTCCAGTACCTGAAGGGGCCTACAGGAAAGCTGGGGAGGCGCTTTTTACAAGGATAGATATTGACAGGACAAGGGGTAATGGTTATAAACTGGAAGAGGGTAGATTTAGACTAGATATAAGGAGGAAATTCTTCCCTGTGAGGGTGGTGAGACACTGGAACAGGTTGCTCGGAGAAGTCGTCGATGCCCCCTCCCTGGAAGTATTCAAAGCCAGGCTGGATGGGGCTTTGGGCAACCTGGTCTAGTGGGAGGTGTCCTTGCCCATGGCAGGGGGGTTGGAACAAGATGATCTCTAAGGTCCCTTCCAACCTGAACCATTCTATGATTCTATGAAATATTTTATATGTGGCCCAAGACAATTCCTCTTCACTTGATGCGGACCAGGCAAGCCAAAGGGTTGGACACGCATGATTTAAACGTTCTTTCCTGATACAGTCTACTTGATTTATATTGCAAATATGACTACGTATTCTGTAAAAGCTGTGAAAAAGTAAGGCAACCCTTTCAAGAAACATCAAATGAGCATTTTGCAATATTTCTTGAGATTGGGCAAAGTTAATTTTAGCTTTTTTAAATTTCACAAAGCCCTTTGGGAGCAGCAGAACTGGTGAAGCCTGGGCTACCTGCCTAGCTGTTTTGTATTCCTTCTCCACTTCATCACAGTACTTGTGGCTTTTCCACTCTGACCTTCAGTGTGTGCCCTTTCTGCTCTTTCTCCAGCATACGTGCAGAGACAACTCTCTGCAGTGTCCTTCCATATGCCTGTTGGGCATCAAGCAGTGCCAAATTGCTAAAACAGGTAGTGCAGTTAACTGTTTGGTGTTTGACAGATGAAACAAAACAGCCAAAGTCATACAGCAGCCTTTAGTGGAAACACTATATTATTCTTGTCTATGTAATCACTGTTTTTATGAAACTTGCATGAGCCTATTTATCTTGGATGCTGCTTCCTAGCTGTGAGTAACCTTATAGTAGGTGTATGCGTACAGAATGATTGCATAAACGTCTTTTTGTAAGGGGAAGAAAACTGCATCAAATCAAAAGCTTTTACAAAAGAGGTAGTTGTGGAACAAGAATGGGACCTTCAAACCTTTATTGCTGAGTTTGCTGAGACTATCCATACCAAGGACTGTAAGTTTCTCTGACACTTGGTCATGAATACCTTCCATGCTAACAGAAATCTACCAGCTGGGTCCAGGTCTTCAAACTGACAATTTATGTTTAGGAATAGTGATGTGGTTTCTATAATAAACTAGTAAGGAGATCTGATTCCACTCTGTAAAATAGATAGAACACTTAAAGTAATGTTGCGTTGAATTTGTTTAATAAAGCTACTTAACATAGCTGTTTTGGAGACTCTGTTTAGGTGAAGATCTGCCTTTACTTGCAATTTGAGAATAATTATGGGTAGATTGTTTTCTGTAGTGTAGTAGTAGGCTTTTTCTAGGTTTCTACCTCCTCCAACCTAACTGAGCAGACAAGGGGAAAAAAAGAATTGGAAGATTCTTATTTTGCGAGACTTCGGATAGAAACAAAAACGGGGAGTGATTAGGCAGCTCAGTTGTAAGGTCTGTGTGTTTTGTATGGGGGAGAGGCACAGCATTCTTGTTGGTTTCCTCAAGAAATTCTCCCTTCTCCCACAGGCCTGTTACCTGAACAAGATGCTGTAATCTAGGGAACAGCCAAGATATGCTGCTCTTTTAGCAAGTCTATCAGACTGATTCCTGTGTCTTAGACAAATATAGGTGAGGGTTGGACAACTGTTGCAACACAAATTCTACTGGATAGCTTGGGAGATGCTCTGTCTGTGAGGGTGAACTCTCCTTGGTCTTGTTTCCCCTCCCTTGGCTCCCCATCTGTCTGTTGAGGAGACTAGCTAGTGTGATGTTCCACTATGTGGTATTGAAATTGGTATTGCACGGATGTAGTAACTTGTGTAATCTTTCCCCAGTACACCAGTGGATCTCAGTGCAGGGAAAGATTCTTTAGGCAGAATAAAACGGTTATGGGATGAGGTGCAAAGAGATTTTGGCACTGTGAGGAGCTGTTGGGACTTGTAGCAAATTGCATCAAACCACAGTCTGCATAGCTTTGAGGAACAGAGCACAGTTGTGATACCATCTCATTTGAGCTGTACTGTTTCTGCTTGTGTTTCAATAGTGCAGTTGTTTTGTGAGCCATGCTCTGGAATGATATAGAACATGTGATTGCCCATTGAGTCATCTGTGGCAGTGCAAACATTGCAGCAGGAGAGTATATTCTAAAGCAAATGTTGAAAACTTGCATTTGGTGGTAAAAACAGGTCTTTGCAATGCTGCAATTTGTAAAACACAAGCTGTTAGTGACCTTTTCATTAGTACACTTAAGTGTCTGATGCAGTGCACAGCGAAAACGTGACCACACAGACTTCTATACTGTAAAGCTGAGCTGAGTTTGCAAGAAAAAGCTGTTTTCCATTTTCATCTGAAATATGAACTCTACGTTCCTGACCTGTAACAGAGCTATTCCAAAAACATGCTTTTTCTCCACCAAAGCAGCATGTGTTGAATTAAAATGGCCCATCCTGTAATGCAGACCTTTTAATTTTCAACAGGCATGAACTTCTGCAAGGGGGTGAAAGTTCCGGGGGAGAGGGGAACTTAACTCAGAAAATATGAACAGAAATATGCTCCTTACCCAACCGCCTGTTCTTCACAGCATTCTCACTAAAAGAAATTCAAACCAGAAAGAATTTCAGAACAGTTTTTGTAGAACTTGATGACTACTTGAATTTTTGGAATGTAGATCATGAGTTAAAAGCCATCTGATGTTTGTGTACAACTTTATAGTATTTTGTATGATGGTGAAAAATACGCTTTTGAAGGCTAAAAGTAGATATGTGATTATGTTTAACAGGTAAAGATAACTAACTATCTTGCTTTGCCTTGGCATGTCAGCTGAGAGGAAGGGGAGACTTCCACAATCAGTGCTTTCTATTGAAAATGCTGAAATTCTTCACGCCTTGTAAAGCACGTTGTCTGCAAGTTTTGTGGATGTTGAACTGGTTAATTGGGTTTCTGCTGTATCTATTCACTACTTGACTGGCTCAGTTCCAAGTAGAAGCTGAGCCATTTGCATAATGGGATATGAAGTTCTTTCTGATGCCTTCTGGTTTCAGCTTTCTGTAGCTCAGGAACTGTGCAGCCTAAGTGGTAGCTGTTGCAGCAATAAAGTGGAAAAAAATCTGTATTTTGGAAAATCTTGAGGGCAGGGAGTTTGATGGGGAAGTCTTGTGCAAGTAGCTAAATACTTTAGCTTATGATGGATTGACTATGATGAAGTGCTGGAAAACTCTATTTGGCTTCCTCAAAGAAGAGCTTCCATCTTTTTGCAAAAGCATCTCAGCCATGGTAAATTTATTACAGTAACAGTGCCATGTGTCATCAAGGCAGTAGAGATGCCACATAACAACACATTTTATATCCTCAGGCAGTCTTGTGAAGCAGGAGAGTGTTATGTTGTGTGAGATTCTATTAATAGGGGACACATCTCTGATGAAGGGGTCTAGAAGTTCTGTTTGACAACTCTGTATACAGAATTAAAGCAGTACAGTGAAGCCATCTGTTTTCCAAGAGTCTGACTTATGCTGAAATTGACTTCTGACAGCAAGAGAATTTAGTGATAAAGATTCCTTTGCTTTAAAGAAAAAAAAAAACTAACAAAAACGTGCAGGTATCTCATATATTGTGAGTAGGTGAGCTGTACATAAGTACAGAACTTAAATTTGGATCAGTGTAGTCCAACAGAAATGCTGAAGTAAGAGAAAGTTGTAAAATCAATGCAATTAAATCAAGCAAATAATGCTTTCCTTGTCCTTACCAGCCTGTAACTTCTTTTGATCCTGTTTCTCTGGCTTATTGATCATCAGAGTGATGTGCAGAGACGCATGTACCTTAATAGTAGGTGAATTTTATGCTCCATCTTTCTGTGATAGTTTCAAAATGCATACATGGAAGTGGGTGCTTTTTTAATTTTTATCTGAGTGTTTATATAGTTTCCCTTTCTGCAGCCTACTCTAGCAAACCTACTTTGGAGGGGGGGTTGGACTAGATGATCTCCAGAGGTCCCTTCCAAGCCTTATGATTCTGTGATTCTGCAGTTCTACCTATTTTCGTAGTCAGCGTTGAGTGAATGTTTTGGGGGGAAAAAGTATCTTTTTGCCTTTTTGAAGGCTACTTGTGGCTGACCCAGCTGTAAAGAATGCAAGTGAATGCAGACAGTATGATTGAGACTTGACTATGGGAAATGGGTTATGCTCCGTCCTTCCATGTGAACAGTTAGGGAAACTAGAAAGCTTTAAACATGTGAATCAAATGCATCTGATTCTTTGAGTTAGGTTTTTTTTGCCTTTGTTTCAGCTGCTGGTGCAAGAAATGCCCTCCTGTACTGTCTTTAGAAACAGAATAAAAGTGTTCTTGAATACTTTACATCATTGTGGATGTGTTGATCTCCTTTTTCTTAGCTCTTTCCAGTTCTCATGGGACTGTGTTTATTGCAGGGCTCTACAGTGCATTTTACAGATGCAAATTATTTTAGGCTCGGTTTAGAAAAGACAATGTCAAGAATAGTCTACTGTACTATTCTTTTAAAAATAAGCCTGAGTGTTCATTCCAGCTTGTGTCCCTGAACACCAGCTCTCTCTCTCTGTTCCAGAGATGGTAAGTATTAAACAAACTAAATAATTGGTATATTTACTACATTTAGTGGGGAGGAAGCCTATGCTGAATGAATGTTTTGTTATCTGTGAAATCTGTAACAAACAGAATGAAACAAAAAAGTCTTTGTGTTTAGCAGGCTCCTATTGCACTCAAGTTTTAATACTCCTATATACACCAGGATCTGCATGCAATTACTTTATCCTTTATTCCTATGCTGATATTCTAGCTATGCTGGGATACTTTAGTCTTTTTTCCTTTGTGTTGTTGTGCTCTGCTCAAGCACATGGAAGTTGTCTGACTGTACCCAGCAGAGACATGCATTTTGGTAAAATATATTCTGGGAGTTCTGCTGGAGCTGTCTGGGAGAGGTCTCCAAGGTAACCAGGCTTTTCCTGGCGGAATAGCTTTGGAGTTGACTGTGTTGGTGCAGTAGCAAGAAATGCATCATTTTTTATTTAGAAATAAGAAACTACCTCTCTGCTTATGGATTAGCATTTTATTTAGAGATCGTCTGTGTGAGGCAGACTCTGTCACCTCTCAAAAAAGGTTCAGAGTTTAGTCCCAAGCTGTCAGGGCTGGAAGAGACCAAGTGTTGAAGCATGATCAGTTTCTAGGTTGAGAATAAATCTTTTTGTGCTTGTCTCAGTGATTTTTTTCTCTCAGCCAACTGAACAAACAGTATTGACTTGCTCTGGTGGGAGGTATACATGCAGCCAGTGAAATATATGTATACATTATGAATATACATATAATGAAAGCTCAAGACTTACATGCTCTCATTTTTTTTTCTTTCCTACGTGTGTATGACACTAAATACATATTTCTTAAACAGTTATTTTTGGTGGTTTAAAATCATTGAAGTATTGCCCTATAACACCTAATCTTTCAGTCTACAGATATGCATGGATTATTTTATTACCTTTTTATTGCATGTTGCAATCTCATGCAAACAACATATGGATCATAAACAACACATTATGTTATTTTGGACTTTACACTGAAATTCTATCGTTCCTATTTGCAAAATATTACTTTTCTTAAAATAGCATTAGCATGACTGGTTTTAATGCTTGTGGTAATTCAGAACATGTATAGTGTGTCAGGATGTATGGAGTCTGTTGATAAAGCTCAGTTGAACTGGCTGTCATCCACTTTCCACTTCAGTTTTCCTGTTTGACATTAAATGTTTGGAAAACTTTTTGCATAGACATAGAAATAAATGAATGACGCATTCTAAAATAAAACAAAGCTAAGGAAGTGGCTAGCTACCCATGAAGCTCAATATTCAACTAAAACTTGTAACTTATTTTCAAATAATGTAATAGTCTCAACATTTTCTTATTTTGCCAAAATGTTTGTTAATTTCATTTAAAATAAATCTGAAATGGAATGGTGGAATTCTTCTTTCCCTCTATCACTTATGTCTGGCATTGATTCTTCGTTTTAAATTCCAGTATAAAAAGCTGGTGCATGAAACTCTCCCATCTCTTCTTAATACACCATGGGGGCTACAGGTAGCCTTCCAGCAATCACAAAGCCTGGCCCCCAGTATTTGTTATCTTGTGCCATCTACAGCATTTGTGCTGTAGAAAGTGGCAGAGGTGGCTAGTCCAGAGTGAGCAGAGCAGCCCAGTTTTACAAAGGGGAGAATAATAAAACCAGTTCAGTGGCTGGGCAGGCATTCAGCAAGCAACCTTAGGAAATGTGTTATGTCAGGGACTGAGTATAAAGCCTTGGACAACTGCAGCACAGAGGTTTAATTTATAGTGATGTTGTAGAGTGTGTGCCAAAACTTTCTTCACTCCTAAGGAAACACTTAACAGCACAAAGTTGCTCAGCCTTGTAGAGTTGTTTTGAGATGCTGAAGAGTTCTTTGTTCTTTCCCATCAGATAGCAATGCTTTGTGGTATGATTACAGAAAACTTCTCTATTCACACTTCACTATAATTTCTGTAGTTACTGTGGTAATATTACCTCTATATTATGTTCATAGCAATATCTTTACTTTAACCTTTTCTGGAAAAGTGACAGTCAATTTCACTTTCTTAGCTTAGTGAATTTCTTCCCATGCGAACAACATACCAAGCCAAAAACTTTAAAATTTGATTCCTTGGAGTTTGTTGTAGAGCAGTTGTGAAATACTGTGTGGAGTTTTCCAAATTTCCTTGATTTTCAAGTGCAGTGCGGTAAAAGGACTAAACAGAACTGATTTATGGTAACTGATATCTGATAATTTACTGCAGTACAATAAAAGGACAAAATAGATACGTTGTAATTGATACTTCAGCTGTTAAAAAAAATCATTTGCTAACATCCAGGCCAAGTTCTTGAGAGTTTCCATTTCAAATCCATATTTAGATGCAAAAACAAGATATGTAACTTTCAAAGTGGCCATGTGTTCAACAAATAATTCAGTATTTCTATAATTGGACTTGTATGGTATAAAATATACCTAATATAACAGAAGATAGTCCACTGGAATTGTGTCCTTTCATTGTACGGATGTGACCTCAGGTCAGAGTGACCATTTTATACATCCCATGTTTTTTATTCACTCCCAGATTTACAGACATGGCTGCAGCCTGTCCTCAGTTTGTACTTCAACCCTTGACTCAAGTTACCATTGAAAGCTCTTGCCAGAGGATTATAGGAATGGGTCGCTGGGGTATGAGAAGACCATACAATCAAAAGCATTCCAGGCTTCTGCATGGGTAATTCTCTGTGGTTAAGACGTCATTGCCAAATTTGGTCACTTTAAACCACTTTTTTTCTGCAGTTCTCTTTTAAATGTTGGGTTGGCATTACAGAGCTGGCCTACTGAATTCAAGGTTATGTCTTTTCTTAATTAAATCTGGATACTTGAAGTGGCTAAGAGATCACTGGCACCCTAGAGCAGGCAAGTTGCTTGAGCACAGAAGTTTCTTACTTAAATATGTTTGTTGTTGAGGTAAGGCACAGAAAAGGGGTAGCAGGGCTCTTGGTTCCTCCCCTCCTCCCCTCCCCCCACTTTTCTACCAACTAATGAAGAAGAAAATCAATGTCATCATGAGTGGTTAACTACTTCTTCAGGGCAGCATTTCTAGCATGACGTTGTTCTGGTGCCCATCAGGCCCTTGGGAGGCCATTGTGCCTTCTGTTGCAGAGCAGGAGAATAATTAGATGTGTTGTTAAAAGCAAAAAGGCTGAACAGGTTTATGTTAGAAACACGCAGTGATTACTGGTTCAGACTGAGGGTCTTTCTAGCCTAATATCTGTAATGAATCTTTCTACCTAACGTACAATGAGTTTCTCCTTGAACCACCCACATTAGAAGTCTTGCAACTGCAACATCCTTTGAAAGGTGTTCCACAAGTGTACTGTTGACTTTCTTGTTTGGTTTTGACCTGTTTTTTTTTCATTCAACATTTACATGATGCAGAAAATAATATTCTTTGCCACTAAGTGTATGTCTCTTCTTAGATGATGGTTTCCCTTTCCCTAGATATTTTTAAAAGGTAAACTTCTTTAGATTTGCAAATAGTCCTTTAAACTCTTTTCTCTGAAATTTTCATGTTCAGTAAGAATGAAATAGTAATCAACCACTGATTGCTTTTGAAATTTGTAATGGGAAACTTTTAAAGAGAGGCATCGTTTGGAAAGGTGTAACAAGTAAGTAGTTTGTAATCACTATTTAGCTGAGCAGTGTTTGTAACAGCAATGGTTGATGCATTAATTTAGATTTGAAGAGTGATGCCTATTTCTTTTCCAAGAGAAGACTAGAGAATATTTGTCTTGGAGACTTCTAAAAACCCCTTTTTGAAATTGCTAGCCAGATGGATCCAGGGAATGTTTGTGCATGTCACATATGTCTAACGCCTTTCCTTCTCCTGGGACCAAACTACATTACATCATGTTTTATGATTACAAGACAGAATTTTAGTGGAACTTAGCCATATGGTTGAGTCATCTGTTCTCTTCAGTTTTGGAGGGATTATACTAGCATCTTCAAAAGGCTGTTAAATTTATTGGCCTCTTTTAACCCGTAAAATTTGGAAACCTTCTGCTGTTTCTGGCAATGAAAATCACCCCGTTTTCAGCTTATTTATACAATTTGCAATTATTAGCTGAATATATTGAAGATGCTGTTAGAGGATACAAAAAAGATGGTTGTATTATATGTTAATTTGGGATTTCATATCGTGTGAGATAAAGGGTATATAATGCTGATTCTTAAAGAATACACTTTCTTACCATTTTTCTAATGACCCTAAAGCTCTTAGGCATTATCTCTTCTTTCTTGCAGACTTGAAACCTGTTAAAAATCATTGATCTCCTATTCTTTCTCCCTTTACCTTGTCACATAAGTTATTGAAAAGCATGAATATTAACTTACTGCTGACTGGCCATTTGCTCCTGGGAGCAGTCTGAATTCATTAATAGTTGTTGTATTAGATGCTCTCTGCAGAATCCAGCATACCCTTGGTGTGCAGTCTCAATTTTTGAAAAATATGCAAAGTAAACAGGATATAGTAGGGAGCGTGAATCTCTAGAGATATTTGTCAGACCACACAGAAGCACCAAAGGGAACAGTGGCTTTAAGGAACTTTTTTTTAGTAAAATTTACATTATTACTAGACCTTTTTTTTCTCATTTTTCAATACCTTTGTGAGCTGTGATGAAGAGGTTCTGGCTGTAACAGGGATGTTTTTGATCAGGGGAAGAGGGCTTATAGCACAGCAGGCCCGCTTTACCTGACATTGTGTGCTGTCTCTAGAGAGTCTCCACAGAGACTCTGGACATTGTGCAGCTCCTCAGGATTTTGTGCTTTGTGCATCTTTTTGTTGTAGCTTTTTAATTCATCGTGACTTTGTACTGGAAAGGTGAAAATCTCTAGGTAGTTTAGCTGCTGATCTCTCTTAATATGTAGCAACTGTGCATGGAGCTTGTGAAGAAATCAGAATATAAGTTAGGCGGCCCTAGGAGGGTTTCTTAATGATAGCAACAGCAATATTCCTCACAGAGGGGGATCAAGACTACATGGTCAAACCATTGGCAGCGCTAATCTCTGCTAAGAGTAAATAGATTGTGGCATGCAAATATAATTCTATTTAGAAGTAAATTATAGGAGCTCAGTGAATGTTTTTAAATCAAAAATTAAATAAGCAGAGACTTGTGATTTCTGTCATTTTGCGTGTGAATAGTTCTGGAGTGTCTGGTGAGATGGAGGTTATCTAAATGAGCAAAAGAGCATGATAGTACTCAAGTAAATTGCATGTAGATAAGAATATTTAGATGAGAATGGGGGGTTCTTTCTATGTAGGCTAGTCCATTCATACTGAGCTGGGGCAACTGTGGCAGGCATCAGATGGCTCAATCGCTGTTTGAACAGGCAAGAGTTAAACTCCACCATTAGCTTGGGGCAAATAGCTGAGTTTTCACAGGCTGCTGAAAGGATGGTGTGCTAGCTGCAGCCCTAATGGCTTGAAAGGTGAGGCCATCTGTGCCTGGCAAACAGAAAATCTGCCTAAGGGGCATGTGTGCTGTTATTCACCCCTGTATAGAAAGGAGCTCCTTCTGTGCATGAAGCCCTAGGGAAGGAAGCAGGTTAAGTGTCTGCTTGTTCTTTCATTCCTTTTACATAAGGGCTGCCGTGCTTCAGTAGCTGATGTTCTGCATACAGAGAATCTGATGTATAAAAGCCTTGTCTGATTCTCAGTGTTTGTGATGTGGAGGATAAACAGCATGGGAAGATGTGGTGATGTGAAATCTCTCATGCCTTTCTCTGGCTGCTGAGGTAGAGTTTCATTCAAAACAAAGGTTTCCTTCCAAATTTCTTAAGTTCTACTGGAAATGTATCTTAGATATAACTGCCTAGTGACTCTTAAATTATTTTTCATTGTGCCCTAGCAAGTTAAAGCAGCTAAGCTTGGCTTGCTAATTTGTTATTTGATTATGAAGACTTGACAATTATTAGATCTGGAGGTCAACCCCTAACACAAATACCTATCAAGTCCATTGGAGATCAGAGAGATAGTGAAGTGTCTTTGCCTTCTTTTGTAGTCATGAAGTACTTTTAGAGAGTGAGCTGAGCCCTTAAAAGACTCCAAACAAAATAGTTTCTTGGCATAGGCGTTTGTCTCTATGTATGCACTCTGTTTTGTTTGGCTTTGTCACGAGTTTCAGAATAGAAGGCTGTAACCCAGTAACAGTGGATAAGTCCATTACCAGAAGGATAGATTCAACTATAAATAGACTGTTTTTCTACTCTGAATAATTTTGAGTTTTTTAATACAGTTTTTTTTCTGAATTTTGAAATTCTATTTCTTCCTACAATGGCAGTCTAGTAGGTATCAAAAAAAGTGTGAATTGGCTTGAAAAGCAGCCATCTAAGATGTTTTATGGTGCTTTTGGAGAATATTATGATGGTGGAGCTTCATTAAGTAATCTACTTAAGTTTTGTTAGCAGAAAAACAGAACAAAGCAAAATGGAAACAGCCTTCACTGTGAGCTGTTGGTATCATGTAGACGTTTGCAATATTAAAAATGAGGTGCTCTGGTGATTTGTACCTTACAGCAGTAGAAACATTGATCAGTTTGTGTGATTCCTGACTTTGAGCAATTCTGCTTGGTGTTGAAGATTTTTTTTTTCTTGTCTGTAGACTTCATAATTCGTCTTTGTCTCTCTGTTCCCCTTTACAGAATAATAGGGAGGGAAAAAGAGCAACAGCCCCAAAACTAATGAAAATTGGCTTTATGCAGAAATGGAAACATGAACAGTGGTTGAAGAGGTTCAGTAGTAGGTGGGAGGAGACATGGAGTCCTGGGTCTGCAAAGTGCCAGTCCTGGTAATGTTGCAACTGAGTGTTTTCCAGCAGAATGGAGGTCCTTTTGCTTGTCTGGAGGCAAGAATATCCATCAAGCGCCTGTGGTCTCTGGCTAAATTCATTAGTCAACAGAAACTGGAAGATGTTACTAACAATCTGAGTAGATGCAGTGAACTCAGATACTCCTAAAAGAAAATAGCTAGTGCTGAGTTTTGAAAAGAGTCCGCTAAGGAAGTGATATGTGTACGGCTGTTGGATGTTGAAAACTCACTGGCTGGAGTTGAGACAGTGATAGGAACAGAGAGTTTAGAACGATATCCTGGTCATTAGGCACACTCTGATCCTCAGAGACCATTGTGTCTAACACAGTGTTGCAGAATGTAAGATAGTCAACACAATAGCAGAACTAACAAGCTTTGCTTGCAGATAGTTGGCAGTGTCCCTGTATCCTGCAGCCTGTTTATCGCTGAAAAATACTTAGCAGATAAAAAGTGAGATTAGATTGTCTAGCCAATTTCATTTTAAGTCTCATGATTTCTTTATCCCAACTGTGGCACAACAGAAACCCTGAGGACTTGAAAGGTTAAATGTCCTTTTTATAAGTTGCAATTTGACCTTGATACATAGGTAAAAATCTGTTGATTCAGTAGTTATTCAGTCTTAAAATTTTGCTAGATAGCAGTCTTCTTCAGGCCTATCATATGGAAGATCTGTTTTATTTGTAGCCATAATAATTACTATTTAAGCATGAGGAAAACTTGAGGATTCTCTGTGATCCTTGGGTAACAGTTTGGAAGGCGAGTTTTTTCAGTCTGTTTTCTGATACCCAGTGAATTTATTTATTTATTTCTGAAGGACTGCCATGTGCTCAGCAGTTAACAGTAGTCTGTTAGTTGCATTTTGGGTTTACTAACATTTACTGAATAATTTTGAGATGGCAAGAACTATCATCTGAGTGCACTGTAGCTCAAACCCTTAAAGCTATGGGAGAAGGCAGAACAATGGGAGATGATCAGTTCAAAGAGTACTGTTCTGACTTTTTTTTTCCGCAGTCCCCTGTATTTTCTTTTTTACTGTGGTAAGATAAACATTGTTTCATTTATACAAATATACGCAATTAATTCTTGGTTTTACTTTCTTCTGTCTTACTGAGAATGATCAGTTACATGTGGTGCGTTTAATGCTTTCTATTATCTGAAAGATAAATCTCCCATTGCTGTATTGATGAAGTGAGTTGATAAATAATGGGCAGTAGTTTCAGATATTGCCAGTGTTCTGGCTACATGTTTCTAATGTTTTGGATACAATTTTTCTTATTTTGTTCTAATGCCTAGCAGGTGGTGAGTTTTTTGCACCCACTTTTTCTTTATCTCCACTGTAATTTAGTTTGTTACTTGAAAATGTTAATTGCTTAAAAGGCAGTAAAAGACCTGCTGTGCCTAGATGTAGCGTTAACAGGAAGTCTTATTCCTCAAATGCAGATATTTATTTCCTTTATGTTATTAAAAAGCCTCAAAGCATTATTGGAAGGAAAAATACATTGTAACCTTTACTAGGAAGTGAAATGATCAGCATTTGTCAGTTGTGCACATCCCAGCCTGCTTAGAACCACAAGACGTGCTGCTAAGCTCAGTAGTGTGGGCCAGCCATTTTCCTCAGTCCGGCTGGACTGTGTAGTCCTTTGGCCTCCCTTGCAGAGTTTCTGGACTCAGCCACTTCACTTTCTTACTCTTAGAGAAATGAAATCTCACGGTTAATTTATAAAAAGGCCTCTGATCTCTACTTTATTAATTGTGCAGATTCCTTCAATTGACCTTATGGCTACTCTGCATATAGTGCCTGACTGAAATTTGTCAAAAAATAACAAGAAATTAGTAACATTTAACATAAATGTCTCAGCTAAGCAGTGAACTCTTAAGTGCATTTCTTTCCATTTTCATTGCCCTCTTGAGTATTCTTGGAACACAGCTCACAAATGGCCACAAATTCCAGTCACGGATTAAGCAAAGACCACGCTAACTTTTTTCAAAATCTCTTTTTCTTAAAATATTTTTTCTCCTCTATAAACTTGCAGTTTCAGATGGCCATTTCAGTCAGGTCATCTTTCCTGTTCTCTGCTGGTGAAAGGCCCTTTCATTTCACAGCTTGTAGCTCCCATTTGCTGGGAGACTTTCCATGCTGTCGTACTGGCTGATAAAAGTGCCCTGCTGAGTGACTTGCTGTTAAATTGTATTATTCTGGGGTTCAGCATGAAAAAATGGTTTGCTTGGATAATAATCACTTCTTTATCCACAGAAGCTACCCAATGAATGGGTAATTATTAGGGTTTACTGACAATCTACCATTAGTCCTTTGTTAACATTGGTGGTTCATTCACTCTGACTGCTTCCTGCATCCCTATGGTGTTTTTTCTCTCCTATTCAAATAGAATTTGTGCTCTGACACAAATATGTTCTCCAGCATCAAACAGACCTTGTGCACTTTGCATTCAGTTATTCCAACTAGACAAAGTAGCAGAAGGATCAAGAGAAGAACAATGGAGTAACACTTCTTCTAGCAAGTTCACAAGTTACTTGCTTTATCATTACTGTTTCCACCTTTAAATAAATGCTTGTGTAAGCTCTGTGAGCTGCAAATGTTTCTTATGCTTCTCTAAATATAATTAATGTTGCTGGCCATCAGTCATCTTGAATAGGGTATGTGGTTGGCCGAGTGAAGTTGGAAAAGCCTTTCTGGTATAGCAATTATTGACATATAGATAATATCGCTGTGAATTACTTTCAAAGCCTTTGTCACACTTTGCTTTTTTAACAACTTAATTAGAGGTCAAGACCTTATTTGTGGTAAAGTTAATGAACATAGCATCTTTTGGCACAATGTTCAGAGTGCTGCCTCAGTGGAGTGTGGTGCAGCAGACGTCAGCTTGCAGTGGCACGGGTGATTGTACGGCGCTTGGGCAGGCTTCGAAAAGTATAGGAAAGAGCTGGATCCCCAGCAATTGAAAGGGGCCTAGGAGACAGCAGCTTCTGGCATCTACTAAGCTCTGAATTTCCTGGAAGCTGCTGCCATAGACTTGGACAAGCTGATTTTGATAAGTTCAGCAACATCTTGCCACTCTGCAAAGGAGATTTCCACTCTCACCGTGCAAGTTTGCTTCTGGCCAGCTCAGTCTTGAGGATGGTAGTCGAGGGCAGGTATAAGCTACTTACCCACTTACCACTGAGTCCTGGGTTAAATGTTTTCAGGTAAGGCATTCTTTTCAGAAAAGCCATCATCTGTTGTTTTAACTTTGAGAAATGTTTTGTCTAGTGAATGCATTCCCTACAATAGCATTGTTCTTGTTTTTAAGACTCTCTTGGGAAGTCCAGCACACGCAGACTTTTGTGGATGACCTTGTGATGCAGTGGTGTTCAGGGTCTTTGCCATGAGATTGTTTGTGACGCCAGTTTTTAAGTATTCCTTTCCTTTTCAGACAGCAAGTTGCTGAGTTTGAAGTTATCAGGAATTTCAATTTGCTACTCGGCTTCCCTGCAGTTCTGATTTCAGTGGAGATAACATAACTCTGTCTCCAGTAGGTTTGCAACAATGCAAGGTCACTGAAATCATCTCCTGTAGGCTGCATGCCAGAGATAAAGAAACACAGTTGTTGTCCGGTTAATGTTTGCTTAGGTCTTTGCGCATGGGAAACAGTGTACAAACGCTAAGTAGAACTGTCACCTCTTATTGTATGTTGTCATTTCTTGCATGACATTCACTGGTAATCTCAGAGACAAATGAAGTTTAGTATCATGATGTGATCATGATGAAAAGTAAGAAAGTATCTTTCTTAAACATTTTTTAGATTCTTGAATTTCTCTGGAAAAAGAAATGTTCACTTTCTCAGAGAAATAAGGCAATGCTTGAAATAGTTAATGCAAGCTTTAATGACAAGAAGTTGGCATTGATATGAAGGGTTATCTTTGGACTCAAAACAATTTGCCATCTAAGCATACTGTGTGTCATCACAACGACAAAGGATTTTTAATGTGCAGTTCCAGCCCCATATAGTAGCTACTTGATTCTATGACTGCAAGATAATTAAAATCTCTAGGTGTGCAGAATAAATAACCTCTGTGTCTGTGGCTGATGAAGCTGCAGTTTGGAGAGTTGAAGGCTGTGAAGATTATCACTGAAGGCATTGCATACACTTGGCTTTTTACTCCAGTATCATGCGCTTTTTCATGAGTAACTGTAAACTGATGGTATAAATTGAGTCAATCACTACCCTTCTGCTTTCTCCCTCACTCCGTGAAGCTCAGTCTGACAGTGCCTTGTGCAGGAGTGGCTTTCCCTTCTGAGCTTGGCTATCTCTGTCATACCAACTTCTTTCTCATGTTTCTAAATGTTTAATTATGGAAAACCCTTAACTCTTACCAGAGAGATGCTTCCGACCAATGCCATGCAGCACATTTCCCCATCTGAAAAATGAAAATAAAGACTATTCTGTGATTCTATGACTGGAGATCATCCTTGACAAGGATGTTGTATTTGTCAGCTGGCCTAGCCCAGCTTTGTTAACCATCTGACGTTTGGATTTTGGTTTACTGTCCTTTAAACTGTCACTGTATTGCATTTAGTTCCCTTCTGTCAGCATGGCAGGTGATCACTGCAGTTAGGGCTTATTGGGGATGGTGGATTATCTGCTTTCCTAAATAAACGCACTGCTATTAGTAGGAAAAGAGTCCCTATTTGTAGACGTGACTGAAAATTTCTTTTTATCCAAAAACATGCACTTCTTGAGCATTGATCTCATATCTAATGCCCATTATTGTGACCTAAACTGAACACTACACCAATGTTACAAAAAAAAAATGAAAGGAGTGGGGGGGGGGAGTAGCTGAAATAATACAATGTGAAGTACCAGTTCTGTCATATGAAGCTGAAATGTGTTTTGTTAGCTGAGTTTTGCATGTGTTTGGAAACCATTGTTATTGCAGAATGTTAATTGTTTGGAGGACTTGTTCTTGTTGAGGGAGGGATAAAGAAACCACGCATGTACAGTCTTTTCCATACTAATTCTGCAAACTTAATTACATGCATGCGTTTGCCTTTATGCTGAGCTGCTTGGTTTTTTATCTGCATGTAGTACCATGTATCATGCTGTACAGGTTACTCAGTTGGCTAATTTGCATAATTACAACATGCCTCAAACAAACAAAACACCCTTTGACTTCTTAGCTGATGAGAAGTATCTACTTAACTACTTGAGTCTGACATTTTTGGCGCTCTGATGTTACGCTTAGGAGATTTTCAGAAGATGCTGCTTCTGTTCTGTGTTAACCTTCAGCTTGTACCCTACATTTTACAGCTTGTACCCTACATTACAGCTTGTACCCTACATACCCTAAAATGAGCAATGAGTTTGCTCATTTCGCATCTTCATCAATGATCTGGATAGTGAGATCAGGTGCACCCTTAGCAAGCTTGCAGATGACAGCAGGCTGAGTGGTGCAGTTGATATGATGTAAGGAAGGGATGCCATTCAGAGAGACCAGGACAAGCTTGAGAAGTGGGTCCACGTGAGCCTAATGAGGTTCAACAAGGCCAAGTGCGAGGTGTTGCGCTTGCATCAGGGCAATCCCAGGCATGAGTGCAGACTGGGAGAAGAAATCCTTGAGTGCAACACTGCTGAGAAGAACTTGGGGGTTCTGGTGAACAAAAAGCTGTGCACAAGCCAGCAGTGTGCTCTTGCAGCCTGGAAGGCCAACCATATCCTGGGCTACATCAACAGAGGCCAGCAGGGAGAGGGAGGGGATTGTCCCCCTCTGCTCTGCCCTCATGAGGCCCCATCTGGAGTACTGCATCCAGGCCTGGGTCAGCCCGCACAAGAAGGATGTGGAGCTGCTGGAGCAGGTCTGGAGGAGGGCCGTGAAGATGCTCAGAGGGCTGGAGCATCTCTCCTATGAAGAAAGGCTGAGGTAGCTGAGCTTTTTCAGCCTGGAGAAGAGAAGGCTCTGGAGAGACCTCATTGTGGCCTTCCAGTACTTGAGGAGAGCTTTTAAACAGGAGGCAGGTAGTGATAGGACGAGGGGGAATGGCTTTAAACTGAAAGAGGGGAGATTTAGATTAGATATTAGGAAAAAATTCTTTGTTCAGAGGGTGGTGAGGCACTTGAGGAGTTTGCCCAGAGAAGCTTTGGCTTCCCCATCCCTGGAGGCATTCAAGGCCGGGCTGGCTGAGGCCCTGGGCAGCCTGATCTGGTGGTCAGCAACTCTGCTGATGGCAGAGGGTTGGAACTGGATGATCTTTAAGGTCCCTTCCAGACCAAACCACTCCATGATTCTATGAATGCGTGTATAGGCATATCTTCTGTAACGGGAAACATTCATTTATACCACCTGAAAGAGTAGTAGTGACAGGACTGAAGTTTTCCAAGGACTGTTTGGTGGATGGTGCTACCCTGTCTGACTGAAATGTGGAATTTTTTTCAGTGAATGTAGATAAAGCAAGGAGTCATTAAGAAGGAGCCTTGTGATAGCGGAGGCAGGATGTGGCACTGGGACAGCTGGAGAAAATTGCCTTACAGAAATGTTTGGGCTTCCTGGATAAGTGGAATGGGATGGTTTGTGGCATTGCAGTGGTGGAAGCTTGATGCAGAGGGCTTAAGAAGTTAAGGTCTCCAGTTATATTATGCGCGGACTACCTCAGTCCTTCCAGTACTCTTGGCCAAAGAGAACATCTCTCATATGCATATGGTCCAGGACAAACAAATGCTGGTGCTGCACAATCAATGGCAGCTCAACGTGCCTTTAACAGCCGTTTACTAAGCAATATTTGTAGCAGATGGGAGTATCCACTTTCTGCATTGTCCTAGCAGAAGTTACCTCTCAGGTCTTTTGTGGATACTTCATGGTAAGTATCCACAAAGTATCTTGTGGGGTAAAAAACAGGCTAATATTGCAAGAGACCCCAAAAATGTTTGTAATGCAACAGTCACTACCTCTGTTCTGTTCAGGGATCTCTGTTTTCTGGTTTGCTCTGTGCACCAGTGGCTGTGCAATTTTTGATTGCATGAGCCACTGTGAAAGCCTTGCTGACTTAAGTTCCTCCAACTTGCTTCCAGTCATGGGTACAGTGTCTTTCTGGATGTATATTGCTACTTCTAGATTTTTTTGTTGTTGTTGTTTTTGTTTGTTTATTTGTTTATTTGGGGTTTTTTTCTGAAGAGGTTGGGTAGTAGATCTAAAATTTCCTATAGGAATGCATGTTTTTGAGAGCCTGTTGTATGCTAGTTATTTATTTATCAGCTGTGCCTTTAACTTTTGGAATGCATTGTACAAGGCTGTGGAATGCGGTGGAGAAATAAAAACAATTCAATCTTATTAGAGGAATACTTAAGCAACAGTTAATACCTGCATAGTTGTTTTTTTTCTTTCTTTTTTTTTTTTCTTTTTGGACAAATATATCCCCCATTTCATTTTGCAAATAAAATGAGGTCTCTAAATAGATTTATATAATTTGCATTATATTTAAATATGTACAATTCTGAGATAGCTTGAGTGGAAACTGGGTCGCATCTACACCAATGACATGTTTATTGGTACATGCATGATTTTTTTATGGGTGATATAGTGTGACAGCTATTTTAATTTTTAGATGAGCATAACTGATACACAATGATGAAGGGAAACAGTGTATCCTTTTGTTTTTCAAAAGCAAAACAAAAGAGCTTATACAATGGTGTTAAAGATGTTACACCATCACTAAGGCAATCTGAAAATATGCAATTGGAAAGAGAACAGTTGGATTAAATATTTGGCCGTCTTTAAGATAAGTAATTTATTTTAACAATTCTGAGTCACAGTGTTTCGAAGAAGGGATACTAATTAGATACAGAATTAGCACCATGGGTCTAAAATTACTACCAAATACAGATTTTCCTGTTCTAGCCTCTAGCTTTTCTCTGAACAGGAGACAGAATTCCCAGCTTTGTGTAAAAAATATGGAAATGTACACTGATAGCCTTACCTTGACACTGAGATGTAGCTGACAGACTTAAGTGTTTTTCAGGGTCCTTGTGAGAAACTGCTTTACCTACCATCTTGTCCATGTCTGACTCTGCTTATGAATTCATAGATACAAGGAATTCTGTTTAACGGTACAGATAAATAGGAAGCATTTGTTGGAACAAGATATGTTTAAATCTTTCTCTCGTTGTGTGAACATGAATGCATTTCGTTTTGCTTCTTATCAAAACAAGCATGGTTGGAAACTACAATAAAAATTAAATAAAGTTTCTGCTCTTGTTAAAGCAGAAAAAACATGTACCATAAAAAGCCATCAAGTATTTTACTATTGACATGAACATAGCATCATTCTGCAACATCAGAATCATTTTCAGAATGTTCCAGACTTCTCTATTCAGATCTCTCAGATGCTTGTTCCACACTGTGCAAAAGATGAAGCATGATTTGGGATTCTGCTTTGTTGGTTTCTCTTGATCCTGGGATGTTAATGACAGTGTAACTAGAGGCAGGGATATAATTATCAAAGGAGCCTGTCCTGGGGGAAATAGACTTCTTTTTTAAATTTGGGGATTGGCATTAGTGTTTGTGCTTGCTTAGACCAGAATACTGGATCACAGAATCAGAAAATTGTAGGGGTTGGAAGGGACCTCTAGAGATCATTGAATCCAACCCCTCTGCTGGAGCACGTTCCCTACAGTAGGTTGCAAAAGTAGGTGTTCAGGTGGGTCTTGAATGTCTCCAGGGAAGGAGACTCCACAACCTCCCTGAGCAGCCTGTTCCAGGGCTTCATCACCCACGCTGTGAAGTTCTTATGCATCTTGGTGCGGAACTTCCTGTGCTCCAGTTTTTGGCCATTTCCCCTTGCCCTGTCCCTACAAACCACTGAAAAGAGGATATAGATTAATAATGTAATTCATTTAAATTAAAAAATTTAATAATTTTTTGATATAATATCTGGATATTAAAAAAAAATCTGTACTCCCGCTTGTGGAAGATGTGGCCATTTTTGCACTAAAAAGGTGAATGTTCTGCTGAAAGGTGTTCTGCTATGAATATTCTGCAAGCCTTAGTCTTCACATTTTCCTGTAGCTTATTCAGTTTCATATTTCAAAAGTAAACTGGTTATTTCAGGTCATGAGATCATGAGAAAATCTTCACACACCCACACATCTAACCTAATGCTAGTCCATAGTTAGAAAAAGAAATGCAACACCTGAATTAAGATTATCATGTTACCTGCCATCTCCTCCTTTCTTTTTCAAGACTGGTGCAAGGTGGGGGTGGGGTGGGGAAGGGAAGGGAGGGAAATGTAGAATTTAGGTGCTACTGATGCTTTACAGTCATCTTGGTGATTTTTGGATAAGGGCGATTCATACCTTTGTATCTTATGACAGCATAATAAAAAAAACGCACAGAAACAAAATAAACTCCAAAACAAAAGGCATAATATGCTGTCAAACAGACAATGTTAATTTTAAAGCAATTTATTTACAAATAAGGTATTTTTTAACCCCCTTTTTTTACAGTAAGCTCTCTTTAAAAGGATGAAAATCCCCAAATGAAGAATATACGAGTTTTATTTTAGGTGGAGCCTGCTGCTTGGAAGGGCACTCATTGCCATGGAGTCTAAATATTCGTAGAGGAGATATCATTTGTTGCACATGTAATTAATGCTCTGGACTCTATAGATGTCTATTCCAGTGATGTAAAAATAAAGAATATAACCTGCTTTCATGAGCATTTACCCACAAGTCATAACACTGCCACAAACCTGCAATTGTTCTTTGTCTTCTGTGTGCCACTTTCTTTGACAGAGCTGCCATTCATACTCCTGGTTCCAGGTGTTGTTCTTTCAACTCCTGCTTACTGTGCTGCTTGGATTACACTCTCACGCTACTGTGTTTTTTTTTTGTTTTTTTTTTTCCTGTGTCTGTGTGTGTGTGTGCGAGCGTATGTGTTTTATTTATTTATTTATTTAGTTTTTAAATAATTAGTGAGGTGGAGCACTTTCCTCCTCTCCTACGTTTCAGGGTGTGCAGAGCCTGCAAAGTTGCTTTGTGTTGATGTACACCTCATGCTTTTTTTCTCACAAGTCCAGACGGAGAAGCATTGAACATTTTGTTCAGCTAGTGGCAAAAAAAATCTCTGCAGAGTGTCATAACAGAGCAGTCCTTAAGCCTGAATATTTCTCAAGGAGCATATTAATATGATTTCAGTCTTTGCCAAAGTTGTTTGTGTAGAAATCCAGTGCTGATGAACAGACAGTTGTGCTTGAGATGAGCTAACTGATGTCAAAGAGAAAGCCATAATCTGTTGAAGATACTTTACTGAGAGTAGGAGGCTGTAGTGCAAATCCAAAAGCAGCTTTTAATTGCATGTGAATCAGATGCTCTTCCTGAAGACTGAACGCTGTTCTTAATCCAGACTAGAAGGCATGGGTGCAACTTTTACTACTTCACTCCTTTTCCAGAGTGATTTTTTTTTCCTTTGATTTCATGGGTTATGAAAGGTTACTTGAGAGTTTGGAATTGGGGGGGGGTATCATCACATTAGGAAGTAGTATCCTTTCATTGATATAGGTGATGAGAATGACCAAAAAGATATTAGTGGATATGTTTGCAAAGGTTTAAATCTAAGGTGCTTGTCTTTCAGCAGTACTATGGCTGTGCTGTCTATTGCAGCTTGATTCATTTGTTTTAGAGGCAAATGTGGGGATTAAAAGCTCAGTAGAACTAGTTACAGCCAGCAAAGTGTCTTGACCTGTTATGCTCTATAAAGTGTGCCCTGGAGAAATCCTTAAATACGGAAAATTTTGGCCAGCCTGTATTGGTAGGGTGGGATGTGCGTCAGCTGAGGCAGCTCATTCCTTATCCATATGATGTGTATGATGAAGGTCTAATGAGGCAAGTGCAGCTCTGAAATAGAAACTAGGACTAGACAAATGAAGATCTCTTTTAGACACAGTAAGAACAAGTGGACTTAATCTGTACTACTCTTCTACAGAGCTTCCATGTTAGAGGTCATCTTTGGTGATCACTTAGGTGAGCCATAGACTTCTTGGGAGCTTGTGCTACATAGGTTGTCACTTTATTTCGTGCAGCTTTTTCTGTGCCTGTTCTTTGGGCTTTTGTTCCAGCTGCTAGTGGTGCTAAACGTGTACAAGATCATTCAGGGAAGCCCAGGCACAGTGCTAGTACTAATAATGTTTCTTTCTCCTTCTTTCACTGCAGACCAATGAGTGGAATAAGAATGACGATCGGCTACTGCAGGCGGTGGAGAATGGTGATCCTGAAAAAGTGGCTACATTGCTGAGTAAAAAGGGAGCCAGTGCCACCAAACAAGATAGTGAGGGCAAAACAGCGTAAGTCTAGCTTAAGCTTGTGATTTAAACATGATAACAGGCAAAAGCAGCCTTGGATGTGCATGCTGCTTGTAAGATAAGAATTAAAGACCTTTAACCATCCTGAAAACATAGGGTGTTGTTTTTTTTTTTCACCTGAAGTACAATACATTTTGGAAAGTTTCTTTCTGATGGCTTATATTAATAATTTTACAGATAAAATTCCATTTCATGATGAGAAACCTGTCTGAACTAACTTGAAGCTGTCCTGCTGGACAGATTGATGCCATTTTAGTGCAGGGTATTTTGGGACTCAAGAATTCATGACACTACAGATTGCACACTCCAAAAAGCATTAATCTTTGGGGCTATTTTTTCCCCATGGGCATTAATTAAATGACATAGAACTGAAGACCATTTTTCATTCTAATGAATTAGTTTGAACTGAATTTTGGATGATGGGATTTTAAAATCTTGCAGATGCTAATGACTTGTTCAACTGTTCCATGTTTTGATGGAAATGTGACAATGAATGTTTTGTGTGAACGAGATTCTTTCCGCAATCTCAGTATATTTTTCATTGACACTCAATACAGTATTTTCTTCTATTCTTCCTTTTGTTCTCTTATGAACAGTCTTAATTGTGGAATATAAAAGATTCCAGTAAGAAAGTTACAACGTGGGATTGCTATCTTTAAGCTTTCTTTCATAGGGCATTGGAAGATGATTAAATGTGTAAATGTAAAATAGGCTTCCCATGAGAAAATCAAAGCCTTCAAAAAATTCTAGATAGAGAGAAAGGAAAACACTTTCTAATTGGGATAAACAAGACGAGGCAATTTATACCAAATAGTCAATTCTAATGAACTACCTTTGCGTTGCTTATTGAGTCATATTCCACTTCTTGCTTGGTCTGTTTGAGTTTCCTACATCTGCTCTATTTCTGTTCGGCATCTGAGGACACTGAATGATGGCAATGACTCATAATGACCTACAGCTTCTTACTGCAGAAGTCCACATTCTCTTTACTACTTTAAGCATCCTTTCTCTGCACTTAAATATGATTTTAATTTTAAAAGTTGCATTTGCATGTTTTTCTTTTGAAATGAAGAATCAGAGCATGACTTCTATTGATTCCTCTGAATCAGAGATATGTTTAGCATCTTAGGTTTTTCTAGTCAATGTAACCTCAGAGCTAGAGTCTTAAGCTACACTGTATCCAGTGTAACACTGATATTTTGCAAGTTTCATATATAATTTGGTGCTCATTTTTTCTAGGAAGAAAAGCAAGACTGAAATTATCAATAAATACACACAAGCCTTTTGACTCTTAAAAAACGAGGTTGTAACTCGGATTGGGATAGGAATTTGGTGCAATGATTGCATATTTACAGGAATACACTTCAAAATTTACTCTTCTTTGTAGTTGCAAATAAAGAAAAAATGATTATGAATTTATATTAATGATGAAGATACAACTACTGTTGATTTTAATTTTTAAAATTTAATTGGATTAATTTTAATTCACATATATGATTTAATGCTGTGAAGATCTACACTTTTACCAGTTCAATATGCTCAGCTAATTATCACTTACTTTTAAAGTATTTCTATGTAGTGGTTTAAAAAAATACACATAAGAGAATGAAGAAATGCCATTGTCCTGATACAGAAATACAGCATGTCAACTCTCATTCTGTTTCCAGTGCTTTCAGAAACTTAGCAGACTTGCTTGAGATATTTCTTCTTCAGTTTTGAAAGATAGAGACAGACAGGCATAGAAGCTGTGACACTGATCTGGAGATACAGTACTACCGAAAAGTATTGTGACCCAGAAGTATTCTCTAGTACAGCTTATTATTAACAGACAATGCCTTGTTTGCATTTTCCCTGTTTCAGAATCTTTTTTTTTTAGTATGTGCATACATGCATACTCTAAAACCAAAATACTGTTGCCTAAGCAATATTACTAATGCAAAATGAAGCACAGCTATCAATTCTATATAGGTAGGCTTGTCTCTCTTGTGTTTGCAGCGTGATGCCAGGGCTTCATATCTGAATCCTAAGTGCTTAGCAATAGTTTTGCTCTGTCTCAGAAACTCTGCTTAGAGGCAGAGACCCAGCTGCAGCCTAGCACTGGGTCTGGTAGCATCCCACAGGAGCATGGTACTAATTTGTCAGCTACTTCTTCTGGAGCATGGGAGACTCATGCTGGGAAAGAGCAATATGAAGAGGTATTTTTGGGACAACTGGCTACCATCATGCTCAAATGTCACTAATTAGTTCAGAAAGTGGTCTACCATGCTATGTGGGAAGGAAGTTTTTGAAATGAGTGGTCTATTGATCCCCTGTGAGTATATATAGATACGTTTCTTTATTTAATTAGGCTGAAGGTGACTAACTAGAGGAGCGTGATGGATTCAATTATATAACAACTTGCATAATGCAATCAAAGACTTTGGAATGTGCTTGAAAACACGTAAAGAGAAAGAATTACACAGTGCAGTACAGATTTGTTTAGCCTGTTGTCCATTCTTTTAAAGTGTGACATGTTTCTGCTTAGGCGTTTTCTTTTTCATTCTCTTTTTTTGTAACTTCAGGCAAAATTCTTGATATTGCTCAAATCTTTATTTGAAGCATAGCTTTTAATAATTATTTATTTTAAATGAAAGATGGAGAAGGCTCTAATTTTTCTTGCTTAAGGGGATACTTACAAGTTTTGTTTCATAATCAAGTGATTTCTTAATATAAAAATCTTGAACTGAAAGGAACAGAGGGAAGAAACTAGGTTTTTCTGCATCGGTGCTGTTGAGTATGGTATGTGTCGTTCCACTGAGTCCTGCTTCAGTGTGCACCAGCTCTGGCTCAGGTTTGGATATAACCACCTAAATTTTGCTCATGGCCTCTTTTGCATTTGTCCTACAGATTCTTTTCTCTTTGGCTTGCCCACGTGCAATAAAATATAGAAGTTTAAATTTATGAGGTCTAGGTACCAGTTTATTACTTGGAGGTAGTATTTACAGATTTTCATCAGGAGTTTTAGGTCTCCCAACAGTACCTCTTTTAAAAAAAAAAAAAAAAAGTGTCAAACTAATGAAACAAGGTTTTTAAGTCTTACCTGACATCCCTACCACCACCACCACACAGCCTCTGACTCAGTTCTTTCTATAAACAATAAATCAGTTTTAAGGCTATAGAGCAAATCCACCTTTGGCATAAGTTGACACAGCCCTATTGTTGCTCCCATTTACACTCCACAGATTATTGCCAAGAACATTTGTAATAGAACCTGTCTGGAAATCTGACTCTGCCATTGTAGTCTTATTCTGCCAGATGTTTTTTGTTGTTGTTGTATTTTTTTTTTTCTTATCCAGCTTTGTTAAACAACAAAATAGTGTTTTCCAATTTGGAAGTTGATCATTTGACTCCCACTCAAACCAACAAAAAAGGCTTCTCAAAGAGGGCTCTTTCAGGAGGGGATAAGATTCATTCATGTACTACTCTTTCCACAAGAACAAGTGCTCAAATGGGCTGTTATTTAAAGAATCTGCTACTATTATTGGGTGTGGGGAGGGAAGGGGGAGTTTGGAAATGATTCACAGTGTATAAATGGCAGCACTTTCGTGTCCTAAAGTTATTTTGTCTGTGTGCCAGTGCATCACTGCCATGCTTGCATGTTTTTGCAAGGTACTGAACTAGAATTAAATGCTTATGACTATTAAATGAAAAAATAGGTCTCTGTAATTTTTTTTTACTGCATTTGAATCAGCTGTTGCTTAATAAAGTTACTCTTACAATGGTACAAAAAAGCTTTATAAACCTCTTCAAATGCACCTTCACAAAAACGTTGTCAACAGTAGTCAGCAGAAATAATACATTTTCTTCCAAACCAGAATGTTCGTGCATCAGAGGCTGAGCTGAAAATAAATTTTGAGGCGTATTCCAAGCCCAAATCCTTTATCTTGTTCATAGTATTCATACTTCCTTTCTCACTTCTGTATCTTATTCTATTAGGAAATAGGATGAATAGCATGATGGACGTCACTGAGGAGTAAATTTGGTATTAAATGCTTTTTGAGAGGGACTGTTTCCTTTTTTGTGATAGTATTTATCTTAAAGGGAGCTTTTGAAAGAATACAGACTTACTACAGTTATTATACTGTTCTGGTTGAGAAAGAAAACCACAGAAAGATTTTAGACAACTCACCTCCAAAATCAGGGAAGTGCCTTGTCAGGTGAGCCCATTGTCTGTAGAATTGAAGAAAAATTGTAGCATCCTTCCTGTGTTGATTCAGAACTGTTTTAATCCTATAAAAGACCTTCAAAATTAAGGATGTCTCCACATTATTTTGTTGTGCATGTGCTGGAGATCCTCAGTCCAACATCTTATACTAGGAGATGTTTCTTTCTCACAGACTATGTCATCTCCAGAAATTGTCCGAACAGTTAATTGGAAAAGCATCCTAGCATATTGTCTTTTGGAAGTTGTCCAAGGGCGGGAGCTACAAGAAATGTCTTACTTCTGGGGATCATCACCTCCCTAGGAATGGAGTTCATTGGTGTTCCAACAACCTCATAAGATCCCTGTTGAAGATTTTGTACTTATATTTATCATAATATTTAATTCATAGTAATCCAGATGGTAACAACAATGTCTGGGTTTCAGAGTATGGTTAAAATAGAGACAACTACAGTGATATCTACCTGTGTTTTATTGCTAGGGAACAGAGAGCTGGAATCTGGTTCTTATTTCAAAATTTCTTGTAAAGTTTGTTTCCATGGGAGATTGAGTATAAAAGCTTTTGTTTTTCCAAAACTTCCTTAAGTTCTTTTCAGGTTAATATCCGGATTGCTCATTTTAGTTCCCCCTACTCCTGCAGCACTGTTATAAATATAATTAAATTCAGATGTTGATATTATATTTCCTGAAAAATTACTTTCCACTTTAGTCTAAATTTTAGAAATGCAAATGAAACATCTGGGCATGGTTGGGCAAAATATTCCTCTGCCAGGGTAGAAAATTGGGCTAATTAACTTCCTATTATATTCAGTATGAGTATAGTGAGAGGAATTGCTTACATTTCAACAGTGGAGGAGCAATTTAACTCTGATTTTAGAGTTTGGCAATACATGAAAAAATCCATATTTCATACAGATACTATTGTACTGACAAGCATACCTTATGCAGGCTTTTAAATGAGATCCCTGGAGTGCGATCATGCCAGGGTTTGTTCCTGGCTCTTGAATGAAAAACAATTTCTGATGGTCTGAATATACAACACCTCACGGAGACTTGGACATGCACCATGATCAAATTTTTAGATTTAGATTTTTAGACTTTTTTAGATTTAGATTTTTAGATATATTTTTGACAGGACTATGAATCGAAAACATTCACGTTCTGCTATGTGTATTTTTGAAGCATTATTTGGTGAGACATTAGTATTTTTGTACTGTCATATTTAAAAAGAAATGGTGATCTTTTAATAAGGACAAATTCATGCTGTTTAGTTAAATTTCAGTTATGAAGATCCTAAACTTTGCTTCTGAGAAATCAAAACTTTTTACTTTCTCTTTACTAATTTCAGGTATGGGAAAAGCAAATTCCACTTACTTACCTAAAAAACAAACTTCCTATTTCATATAAACTGCTCTGAGCATTGAGGTATGCCTCATGGATTTTGCATCTGAGATGCAGAGGACTTCCTACAGGTGACAGCTGGAGTTCCAGGAGAAAACAATCAATTTCTTCTAAGACCCAGCTTGCTTCTGTATTATGCTTGCTTTTTCACATAGACTGATAGGATGGCTATTCTTAATAAGTGGCTGCATTTCGATGTCTATGAAATCTATGAAAGGTCTGTCATCTCAAGAGAAAGCAAGTGGCCTTCTGAAGGACCTCCATGCATGTGTTTGGATACTCTGTGAGGCATCTGTCCCACTCCAGTAGGGTTGGACAAGCATGTAATGTAGCACCAGGCTGTGATAGAATTCCCTTTAAAACAGGTCCTTTTGCAGAGTTGCCAAATGCCCAGGTTTTACCAGAACTGGCCAGTTCTCAAGAAAATTGTGAAACGCTTGCATCAGAGCATAGCCTAGATGGTTGGGAGTCTTTGTGTGCCTGGCTTGGAACAGCTGCAGCTTCGCTCATTTGGGGGCAGAACGCAGTGCCCTGCTTCTGTGTTGTGAACACTGTTTTTTTTCCTTGCACTCCATGCTTCTCCTTGTCTTATCCAAACTGGCAAGGGAGTGCAGGGGAAGCATGCCTCTTGTAGACTGGGCCAGAACCAGGCTCTCCAAGGCTGGAGGGGACAGGGCAAAGGCTGCAGTTGTTTTTGAGATGTATATCTATGTAATGGGTTGCAGTTGTCTGACGTGTTTTTCAAAGACTTATGCAACCAAATGAGCTGTATATGTAGATTTTAATTACACCAGCTAGCTTCTACTAGCTTAAAGTGCCCTAACGTAGGAAGGGAAGGAGAACAGAAAAACAAAACAAAGGAGGATGTAAAAGCTAGAATATTTTTTTCCTTCAAAACATTTCTTTATCTGGCTTACGTATCGCTCTGTGTCTTCTGCTACCTGCTTTATAGGTGCACTGTTTTAGGAAAGTACTAACTGGAAAATAAAGGAAGTTGTTGAAATCAGCTGTTCCTGTGCATGTCTTTTCTATTCCCTACTCTTCTCCACAAATGTGGAGTCTTTGTTAAAAGCTTTACTAGTATAGTTATTCTGAAATGCTAAATAAAAATATATTGTCATAATTTTTTAAAAACTTTACAGAAGAAATGTTAACAGGCCATCTTAACCAGTAGTCTCTGTAAAATGTGTAATTGGTGGATTAATGCTCTTAGTTTTTAATTCCCCTATGAAGTTCACTTTACAGTTTAAAAATTAAAATAAAATTGAATAGTTCTATTGCTTCAAATCTGAAAATGTCCAACCTATTAGTGGTTTAAAAATCACAGAAACTTCAAACACAGCACATGCCCTGAGCTTTTTCAATGTCCCTGATGTTGTGTAAGGATATCTGTGCTCTTTAGTTTGTGGAGTACTGTGTGCAGTTCTTAAGCCTTGCTGGTTTTTCATGCAACAAAAATATTTTCTTTAGATTAACTTTTACCCACTTGTTCTCAGTCTTTTCCAGCCTTTCCTGGCTTCTTGTTATGCTAACATGCTTTGGGATTTCCTTATTCTAATTTCATGACTTTTCAAGTAGTAAGGTGGTTATTTGTGTTTGCTGACCCATAGGTAGCAATACCAAGCAGATTGTGTTGGAGGATGGAGGTTGAGGGAAGTGATAGTCATTGCTTCATTGCTGGCCTTAATTTTAAGTTTAAACTGTCTTCTGGCCTTGTAAGCCAGGACACTCAATGGGTAGCTGGCTCTACCTGATGCTAGAGAGAAATCTATACTGATCGGGACACATCTGTGGCATCATCGAAGACCTTACCCTATGAAAAAAAGGCATTACCTATACCAGAAGGTGTATATATTGAGAAACTAAATATGCATTGCTTTGGGCTTCAGATGTGTTTTTAAGGAAACAATCAGAAGGAAGCTTCCCTGGATACTAGCCGATGATCTACAAGAGGGAAACACGGGAAGACGCAGGAAGCTACAGACATGTTCCTCTAACCTCAGTGCTTGGAAAAATGGTGGAGATTATCCTGGATACTATTAAAAATCTACTAAAGAAGCTATTATCAGGCATAGTCAAAGATGGATTCATGAAGGAAAAGTTCCGCCTTAATAATTTAACCTCCTTTTACAATAAGGTCACTACTTGTCGATGAAGGGAAGGTGGTGGATGTAATCTTCCTGGATTTCAGTAAGCCCTTTAATACCGTTCCTCACAGCATCCATCTGGACTAGTCGTCCAACTGGGAGATAAACAGGTTCACACCATGCTGGGTGATAGTAGGGAATGGGACTACGTCTGGCTGGCAGCCAGTCTCCAGAGGTTTTCCCTAGGGTTCAGTGCTAGGGCCAGTCCTGTTCAACATTTTATAAATGATCTGGATGCAGAAGTGGAATGCATCCTCAGCAATTTTGCTGATGACACTAAGCTGGGAGGTGCTGCTGACTGCCTTGAGGGATGAGAGGGCTTGCAGTGGGATTTGGATGGACTGGAGCATTGAGCAGTCAACAACAGCATGAAGTTCAACACAGGAGAGTGCCAGGTGCTGCACCTGGGATGGAGCAATGCCAGAGACAGACACAGATGGGAGATGAGTGGCTGGAGAGCCCAGCAGGAAGGGACCTGGGGGTGGAGGTGACAGCAGCTCAGCATGAGCCAGCAGTGTGCCTGGGCAGCCAGGAGGGCAAACCCTGTTGTGGGGGGGCACTGAACACAGCACAGCCAGCCAGTCAGAAGGGCTGATTCTACCTCTGTATTTAGTGTTGGAGTGGCCTTGCCTTGAGTATTGTGTGCATTTCTGGGCTCCACAATATCAAGAGGATGTTAAGTTCCTTGTGAAAGTGTCCCACGGAGGTCAACAAAGCTGTAAAAGGGCTGGAAGATGTCCTGTGAGGAGAGGCTGAGGGTGCTTGGGCTGTGCAGTCTGGAGAAGAGGAGGCTGTGAGGTGACCTCGTTGCTCTCTGCAGCTCCCTGAGGAGGGGAAGTGCGGAGAGAGGTTTCTGCTCCCTGGGAACCGATGTCAGGACTCGTGAGATCAGCACAAGTCTGTGCCAGAGGAGGTTCATACGGGACATTCAGAAAAGCGTCTTTACTGTGAGGGAGGTCAAACCCTGAAGGAGGCTTCCTAGTGAGGTGGTTGATGCCCCATGCCTGTCAGTGTTCAGGAAGCATTTGGATAATGCCCTCAGTAATATCCTGTAACTTGGTTAGCCCTGAAGTGGTCGGGCAGCTGGACTTGGTGTTCTCTGTAGATCCCTTCCAACTGAACTATTCTATTCTGTTCCCTTTGGTTTCTTCCATCACTCTAACCTTGGGTTTTTAGGCGCAGGCAAAACTGCTCTCATTTCTAAACTTTTTAAGCTTTTCAGCAGCTTCATTGTTTCTTGCACTTCATCAATTTTTGTACCGTGAAACACCAGAAAAGTAGCATTTCAAAACTTCAGAGGTTCTGTCAACAGCTAGGAGTACCCTGAAGCTCGCTCTTAGCAGAATCTCTGTTGCAATTTGCTGATGTTTGTTATTGAGGGCCTTTAAAATGGACACTCTGCAGGAAAAATCATATGACAAATTGAAATTGTGACCACTTTCGTTTACAATTAATGACACATGGGAGAAAGATCTGTATGTTTCCGACTTGAGGAGGGTGTTCATGGTAACACAGTAATAGAGTTTGCCAAAGAAAACTGTGTGTGAAAATGGAACTGCTGGAACACAACCTGAGAGTGAAAAATATAAAGGTTCTGGGGATCTCAGAAATCTCTCTAAAGAGCAGCTGGGTGGATATTTTTGCTGAGTTTGAAGGTTAAGATCAGGAGTCTGTAGCTTGCCAACTCCTGTACTGCGTGATGCAATCTCTTCTTTCCTATTAAAAAAACAGCCATTCAGCAGGCTTGCCTTTTTTTAATGTCCTATACCTTGAGGTGCATATGATTGAAACAAGACTTTTTATACCATGAGGCAAAGCTGGAAACTTTATATGAAAACTGTGGCTTTGTTCGAAAGCTGTTCCAGAATATATGCTGATACAGAAAAACCATGTATGCTTTTTGCCAGAGGGTTTTGTGTGTGCTGGGGGAAGCTGATCATGTCATGTTTAAATAGAGGATAAAAGAACACATTCTGTGTGCATTGCTATACATTTCAGTGACTGGTACTAACAGGGAAAGATAGGGAAAGAACTCCCACAGCTCAGACTAAATCCGTACCTGCTTATGTCACCTTTCTTAAAGTCTTAACTTACCTGTAGTCCAAAAGATAGTAGCATCTCATTAATTGAATGTCTTTTAAAACTTACAGTACCTTCTGTTCTATGTTTTTAATGGTGCCAACTCTAGCTTGAAAACAAAATGTGTTTCCTATAACTGTTTTTCCTATTGTAGTTTTTGCACTCCTATGGCTACATGCGTATGTGATGGGAGCATGATATAGGCTGCCTGCACTTAATGAAAAGCCACATGTATTGGTTGATCTTGATTGGAAGTGAAACAGGTGCACTTTAATGCTTTGATTTTATTTCTTTAAAACAAAAAAGCAACGAAAAAACTGCTGAATATTGAGGGTGGTACCTGTAGATGTCTGATTTACCTTTAAGATAACCTGTGACTTGGTGAACATCTGAATGGGCTTGTCATGATATCCACTGGTACTTTGTCTGTCTCTGTAGTATAGAAATATTTGTAGTAACTGAAATGTGTCTTCATGAGGATGAATCTGGTGATATCTAGCAGTTTGTCTTTCTCTCACAATTTGATTTGGTTTTTGTCCTGAAGCTGGTTCCACTGTGTCCTTTCCATTTGGGATTGCCGATGTGAGGAAGTCCTGTTCCCTTGTCTTTACTCTGGCTTGGGTAACTCGAGAAGTCAGTTCCCTGACACATTTCAAAGCAGGAGGGCAGTGCAGCTAGAGGCAGGAAGAGCAGCTGTGGGATGGGGATAATTTCAGTTGGTATTTCTGCTGAAGTCTGCCTCTGCTGTTTTCTTGCTCAGGTAGTAAGTATGGAAAGAAACACTGTTTGTTAGGAGGCAAGACTGGTTTTATTCCCAAGTAAAGGAGGATTAGTGTCACATTTGGTACTGATAGGCTTGCTGATACTGGCCTTCGGCAATATTTCCTTTGTAGTTAAATCTCTGGGTGTTTCTAAGATGTATCTTCTCAAGCAAGTGATAATGTAGTCAGGGAAAGATAATGATTCAACAGCTTTCACAGGCAAATATTCACTGTTTTATTTTAGTTTTTAGGTTTGAGGTGAAATTCTACATCAGCTTAAACTTCACTGAGATGATGCTGTCATTCTCCTGCTGCTTCATTTGCACTAACAGCGTGCATGCACATGTGACTGTGATGAAACAGTAGAAAGCAGCTTTGTTTTTCAACTGATTTTTGTTCCCTCTGTCCCAGCCACGTGGGTACATACCTGCCTGTACAGATGCAGGGAGGAAGCAGAACCAGGCAGCTGGATCAGCAGATGCTGGCCGTGGAAGCATAATCCTTGCTGGGACAGGGAGTTACTGCTTTGCTGAGAGCCCTGTCTCAGCCAACAGAGAAGGCACAAAAACAACGTTTGTTTTGGGACTGTTTTGGGCCTTTCCCATTATTTAAATCTGAGGGTCATTATTTTTCTATGAATTAGGTTCACAATGTGTCAAAAGTTTTTCTGTTAGATTTAAAGAGTTTATTTTCATCACTGTTTTTGTTGTTGTTGTTGTTGATAAAATCCCAAACTATTCACAGAAAAATAAACTGTTTCTTCTCTAATTACTGGTCATTGTACTATATGCCAGAGGAGACTATAATTGGTATTATTCCTGAGTAACTTGCAGGCACATCATCTGTGCACAGAATATGCTGCTCTTATTGTACTTCTAGCCCTTTCTCATCCAGGTCAAGTCTCTGTCTCGCTCTAACACTTCTGCCACTTGACTGTGGTGAAAAACAATCAAAACTCAGATAACATCTAATACATTTATTTTAGCTGTTTTTGTTGAAGGAAGAAATCAAGGCTTTGAGGGATAATACTTCTGTGAAAACCACAGACAATTTTGGCTAGATGCTGCCTCCAAAATGTGTAAAGTTCAAATCAATGCAGAAAATGAGCCAGATTATCAACGGGTCTCTTCTTGAGACCTCATTGCAGCCTTCCAGTGTTTAAAAGGAGATTATAAACAGGAGAGGAACCAACTTTTTGAAACGGTAGACAGTAATAGGACAAGGGAGAATGGTTTTAAGCTGAAGGAGGGAAGGTTTAGATTAGATGTCAGGGGGAAGTTCTTTACTGAGAGAGTGGTGAGGTGCTGGCACAGGCTGCCCAGAGAGGTTGTGGATGCCCTGACCCTGGACGTGTTCAAGGCCAGGTTGGATGGGGTGCTGGGTAACCTGATCTAGTACCAGATCTGGAGGTTGGTGGCAGGGGGTTGGAACCTGATGATCCTTGAGGTCCCTTCCAACCTGGGCCATTCTATGATTCTATGATTCTTCCTGACTGAGATAGCTGGTAAATCCCTTTCCTGTCTCATCTGGTAGCATCAAGGGTTGAATATTTCCATTTCTATATTTTTTCAGTCAGCATTACAAAGACTTTAAGCAGCTCCGTGTCTTTATTTTATCAGTCTTGTTTGTTTGTATGAAGGTATTGGTCCGCTGGGAAACTGTAAATCATCAAACTGTTGGCAGACAAGTCAGATTTCTTGAAAGTCAATAAAGATTTGACGTACAATAGAAAATGAAGATGAATGATCTCCTTTGGGGAGGGATGTTTTTACTCAAAACAAACCTTGACAATGAGTATATTCGAGTTCATAGTGTATTTCAAACATTCTTGCACTTAAAATATTTTCAGAGCACTCGGATTAAAATAGCAGAGAACAATAGTATTGTATGCTTGCATACATGTTTTAGTTTGTTCTGTGTTTGTAATAATATCGTATTTGCTATTTTCTGTTCACTTAGAATTCATAATTCAACCATGTTCTTTATTTGCTTTGGATTTTGGTAAATAACGTGTTAGACTACTTTCAGGCCTTGGAGAAATTCTGTGTTACAGAGACTGCTAATTCTCCCTAGGAGAACTCTGGAGCATGATCCTGCCAGACAAAGATGGAACACCTAATAGGGTGTAATTTTTCTGCTTTTCTAATTTTGCTGTTCTTTAAACAAATAAAAATTTCCTTTTGTTAGAAGGTTACTGCCTTAAATTGAGACTTTATTTTTTCTTCTTTTATCACGTTCCACTATACTTTTGTGGTATTTTCCCTAGTTGTATGGACCACCCAGTTGTTTTAAGCCAGCTGTCAAAACAACATTCAGTAAGAGGATTGTGCTCGGTTTTGCAGGATGTAGCTATGTAAATGGTTAAGCAAAGAACCTGGATTCAGCAGACCCTTATCTTGTTACTAACCCACCTCAACAAGCTCAATTCGCTCAATTTTTAGAAGTCTAAGCTCTAGATGTGGATTAATTCTGTTCTTTTACCTGTGGTGAAGTTATTTGTAAAGAAATAGTTTATACAAGCTAAGTAGTAAAAATTACAGCACTTTTCTGTTTGAGTTACGATCTGGCAACTAAGTAATTTCTGGAAATACTCATTCTCGACCTCTTAGCAAAGACCTAGACGTATCTGAACTCTTGTGCTCTGTCAGTCACTGATTGATGAAGTCTCCATTCTCTTGCTAGCTTGACTTCTTAACAGAAACCCAAAAATATCCTTAACACTGACTGGCTTATTTAGGACAATTGTTTCACTGACATCTGTCTGTAAGAAATCTGTTGTTTTCAAGTAGTTCAGGGATGTCATGCAGCTGTCCAACTCTACTCAGTCACCAAGCATTTATAAAAATCTTTATCAATGCATTTGAAAATGTTTGTGTAACAGGAAGAACTACACCTGACAGGACTTGGAGGTGGTAGCCTTGCAGTTATTCTCCAGTTGACTCCAAATCCTATGAAATTTTGCTATGTGTTCCCTCTTGCTGTCAAGCCTGTTTACTCCAAGTGGGCTTTGTGTTCCTGCTGAAGAATGTAGTTTTTCATTTTCATCTTATTCAGAACTGAGTAGCTGTGGGGCCTGTACATTCCCAATGGGAAAAAGCAGTGTCAACCAACTGATCTTTATCAGCTGCTGTGAGGTGGGTCTGAATTCTGACTGTCCTCATTTCTGGATCCAGTGAGAAAACCACTGGGAAGGATAGCTGGTACTCTGCTGCGCTGAAAATTCTGAAGACAATAGCAGAAGACCATCCTGGCCTACAGAAATGGTAGAAATGTTTTATAGCAGTGCAATAAACTATCTCAAATCAGTTCATGGTGGGGTACCAAGATGTAGCTGGATGTGGTAGCAACAGGGTTCTCTCTTGTGAAGGGAACATGAACTATATTGGAGTGGGAAGTTAGGCTGAGTGAGAATGTAACCCTCAGTATGGCCCTTGCTCCAAATCAAGACTTAAGTATTTGTTTTTGTTTGCCTGTCATTACACAACAAGGAAGTGGGAGGAAAAGTTGTTTGCTTACATACAAGGGGAAGTTTATTCATGAAGGATGGAAGTAAAACGCACCACTGCTCAAGGCTTCCAGATGGTGAGAACTCCAGTCTTTGGAAATCTGTAACTTTTGCCTTGGATATTTTAGGAACGGTTATGTAGCTTTTAAAGAATTATTCTGTGCTGAAATAAATGTCTCCAGGCTTCTTTGTTTCAAGAGCCTCCCTTGGTACACACCAGCCCTCAGTATCCACTGCTGGAGGTTTTGAAACTTTTTTGGCTTTGGGAAAAAAAGATAGCAACAGGAATATTAATTTAAAAATCAAATAGAATTACTCCTCAAGGAGAAGTTTTTGTCCAGTGCTCTGTAAATACTCTGACTTATATATGACTGTAATAGGCTCTTCCCAGTCTCTTCTCTTTCATAAGCAGGTCTGATTTCCAGTAAGACAGTTCATTTCACTAAACAGGCAGATAATTAACCAAGTCTCCCACCCTAATTGCATATAGATTATTAAGAAAAAACCTCTGACTTTGAGGATCATATGAGAGATGGTAGCAATAAGGAATGGATACAAAAAAAGCATTTGGGAAGGAGCTGTAGCAGCCCCAAAGCTGTTAGGCTTAGGTAACTGTGTGACTGTGTAAGTTAAACTTCATCATGCTCTCTTCCTGGACTCTCCAGATAACTTTGATGCTTTTGCTTTTGTTAGATCCTTACATATTTCTTATGTTTTCTGATCTTTTTCGCTTCCTGTGCTGCTTACAGATAATGTTTCTTCAATCTCCTCAATTTGGGACAAGCAATATTTTTTAATCAGGACTTTCTTAACTTGTGAAATTTCTGAAAGCATGAAACTAAGCGTCTGCATGTGTAATGATTTGTTGAGAACTGCCATAGGAATTATTTGCATCTGTGGGATTGATGTGTTCATAGATACATAGCCTGAAAGGGGTTAAGATTTTCTCCTCTTTTTTATGCTTTCTTTGCAGTCTGATTTTATCTAAATCAAACTTCTTTTGCTCTTGCATATTCTTGTTGCATTTGGCACTATTCTCCGCAGTCTCTCTGTAAAACCTTAATGTCCTAGATGTAGCCAAGTTATTATTATTCAAGTATTTATTATGCTATGAATATTGTCAAATGTAAGTGAGCCCAGTACATGCTTCATGGTCTTCCTGATATTTAAGTGACTTCAATTGTATTGCATTTCTACACAAATGTGTCTGATTCTATTTCACTACTTGGTAGATGTGATGTGCCGGCCAAATTAGAGGTGTTGCAATTTATCTGACTCCTTTTGCCTCCCTCTTCCAGCTTTTTCCCAGAGCCTGAGAAACCTCTTCTTCTAAAGAAGAATGTTTACACAACTTTGCAATGGTCACCAAGTACATGAAGCTTTGATTTTTTTGAACAACCAGAGAAAAGACAACGACCGTGCTTTTTGTGCTTTTCAAAGTGTTAACTCTTCAGTTTGTTTATGGCAGTAGTAAGCATGTGGATGAGCATGCAGGATATTTTTACATTGGCAGGGAACAGTTCAAAGCTTAAGCAATGCATGCGTAATATTTGCAGGCAGGAGCAGGCTGCATGGAAGGACTGCATGGAGGAAGGGAGATAGTTGCTGTACTTGGTGCAGGACTTTGTTCCACGAGCTCTGCTGATTTGATTAATTCTCCGCCAGATCTTGTCTTTAGGTCTTTTTCCTTTGCTGGCTTTTCAGGAAGATTGTGAAGAAAATTATACAGCTTAGAGAAACACAGTGTTGCAGTTCACATACTCTGTGCCAGAAATATCTGTTTCATTCTTGCCTGTTATTCCTAGTTGTGCTGCTTAGCAGGCTGAACTTTCAGTGTTAGTTTTAACATTTAAAGGAAACAGTTGTCCAAAATGTAAACTCTTAAACACAGTGGAAACATCTACATGATTAGTTAGGTTCCCTTTAGATTCTGGCGGAAAAAGCCTTTAACTTAGGGGTGTGGGGAGTTAAAAATGAACTTCTCCTTTATAAGATATTAGAAGACATCCCAGGATTACAGGTTTTTTAAGTTTGGGGCATGCTTAGGAAGGTTATGACTTTTCATACATTATTTAATAGTAATTGGAAGTGTTTTGTCTGTAACTTCTTATTTTAAACATTATTCCCATTGGAAAACAACTGTGTATTAAGCTGATACTTGTAGGACTATGGGGGAGCAGAGTCTGCTTGTAGACGACTCATCTGCGTTGGCACAATATGCATCAGAAGGATATAAACTTCTCAATGTTCAAAAGCTTTTCCTTTGTCTTTGCTTCTCAACTTAATTAAGTCAATGGCATGTGTACAGGACTGCTTCTGTGAATCTTGAAATGCCAAGGATGTCAGAGATGAATGTTCAGTGTAAAAATTCATCCTAACTTCTTTGGTTTGTTCTGTAATTTTATCTTTAGTAATTGACATTGCTGAGTGTGTCCTGCCATGATATGGTTTGTAATTTCTGCAATTTTCCACTGTTCAAACAAGCAGACACTCCAGACGAAAAGCAAAACCAAAAGTTGAAAAATGCATCGCTAATGTAGTCTCACAAATATCCAGTAGCTTTGACTTCTCCAAATTGCATTCACAAACACTGTTTTGGGTTCATTTTTTGTTGTTGTTGTTGGTGGTTTTTTTTTTTTTTTTGCCTCTACAGTAAAGAAAGATCAACTCTGTAGGGGGTTGAACTTGATTTAGTTCAATTCAATTTAGGAACAGAATCACCTCCTAGAGGAACTGAATATTATCTGCTGAAAGAGGACAGTTAAGATTGCCCTGAGAGACTAGAGCAAAGCCAGTTTTTGTGAATGTTTTCTTCAGTAATTTCCCAAGCCCAGGCATTCTGTGAGGATAAATTGCATCACTAGGGAAGTGGCTTAGAAACCGGATAGATGCACATGAGGTATATGGTATGGGTTAATGAAACAGCAGCTTGTACAAATGTATGAATACAAAAGCTTTTTGATGCGCCTTCTTACTTTCAGAGCTATTTTCTTCTTGGGAGGTAGTGGAGGGTTGCCAAAAGATCTAAGGACAGAGATGGGAGAACTTGCCAGTACTTGGTTTGTGAATGAAGGATAAAGAAGGTCTTAGAAACCGAAAAGTGTCATATAAATACTCTCTTCCAGTTTTCACCTGGCAGCCACAAAAGGACACGCAGAATGCCTCAGGATTATGGTGACGCATGGTGCAGATGTAACAGCCCAAGATGGTGCAGGTATGCCTCTGTGAACCTATGCATGTAGCGTAATATGTTTCATTTGCCTATGATTCTTGGTGTGCAGATTGCAACCACAGATTTGACAACACTACTCTCACCAGCTCACACCACATAGGAAATGTTGTTGTAAACTTTGCAAATTTGGACATACTTGCTTTTCTGCTAATAAAATTCAGATTTTAGGCTCTTGAAAACTTCTGTGCTAATACTATAAATGCCAGCATTTATGGTGGACTCCAGTAGTTGCAAAATAGTTAGTCAATTTTATTAATTATTGCTGTTACTATAATTTCCCTTCTTCCTCCTCTTGCCTGCCCCTATCCCCTACAACTTTTTGGTAATTTTATTTGAGGCTTTGCATAGATTAAATCAAGATCTTGTGTGTTGCTTTTATGTGTGTGCAAGCTATTAACCCCGTTAACTGTACTGAAGTTGCAATTTCCTCAGGATTATGACATAGTGAAAAGAGCTGATACAGACCAAACTGAGCTGAGAACTATTAAGTGTGCTGTTTCAGCCCTCAAAAGTCCTATGCCTTAATTACTGCTCCACTAGGACAATGATGGGAGCTGAATTTGAAACTGGTAAACTCTTCTTTGCAGATTTCAGTTGACGTATCTGTGGAATCTGTGCCCAGCACTTTCTCAGTCTAGCCGTATCACCTAAATGAGGTGTCAGTATTCTGTCTCTCCTGAATGATCTGTGAATGTTGGGTTCGCTGAGTCTGTTTTAGCCACCACTTGCAGCCGAAGTAAATTTGTCATAAATAGTAATGATATGCCTCCATGGGGAAGTGTCCGTGATACTGGAAGCATTCAGATTATAAATAATAACAGAATATATACATCTGATATGGACTGTTATTCAGAATTCGTGCTTCATCTTGCCCCAAGGTTTATTAGTCACTTGGATAATAATAGGTTGTCTGCTCTCACCTGAGAGTGTCATCCCTACATACCTTAGGTAATGCCTTTTCTGTAAAAGTCTCATTATTTACGGTGAGATTCTGCTGTCATAAGTGGCTCTACTGTCTGCATTGATTACTTAATCTTAAATCCTTCTTTCTTCCGTGCACACACAATCTAGTCTTTTGCTGCCTTTGGCCTTTTAATTTTTTCAGGTGTTCTCTAAGAGGAAACTAGACGACAGACTGCAAAGTCTTTCATCATAAATCCATAGTCAGTAAATCACTGCATTGCATGGCTCTCAGATGCTAAGTAAATTAACGGAAAGAAGAGCCTGCAAGATGTAAATCAAACTAGTCATATGTCCTGAGTTACCATGTATGTGCATTCTGTAGATGATATAAATGTGTTGTAGTAGTAGCTGGTGAATTTAGCTGTTTTCGTACTTCGTGATGGGTTCCTTTTTCATTTGGAAAAAAAAAAAATCTTGCAGACACATTGACAAACATCTCGTTGAAAGGGAGGCTGTGTAATGTAGGAAAATTGGTTTTTAAGAAACAGAACATAACAGCACAATCTCAGACTGACTTCTGCTAAGGCAGGATCATACACACAATTTGTCATTCCTATATATGAAGGTAGACATTAAGATTGTTCAGTTCCCTGCCTAAACAGCAGTCTGTTGTAACTTTATTATGCTTGATGCAGTATTTTATCTTCTTTGTCCTTACTTTTCACGTGTTGATGGACAATTAAAAATCTTGCCTTTGTTATGAAAGAGTTTATTCCAATGCCTTGAAGGGATTGAATACTAACTTTGCTTTGCTTTTGTTGGTCTAGGGCACAGCGCTTTACATCTTGCAGCAAAGAACAGCCATCTTGATTGCATTAAGAGGTTACTTCAGGTAAAGTAAAAATTAAACTCATTTTGATGAATATATATTTTAATTTCCCTTTGGTGGTTCTTCACTAGATATTGATGTTTCCTACTAATAATCTGCATCGTGCTCCTATAGTGTTGTCCTTTTTGCTTGCAATTGAGAGATGTGCTTAAGATCTTTTAGGCACTGTAAGTAGATGACAGGAAACAGTGTGCTATCTCCCCTGAGTGGTCCACAATTTCAGTTTTCCCTGTGCAGCTGATCTGACATACCAGGACTGAGTCTGAGGCAGGTTGCAGCTTTTGATTTCTCAGCATTAATGTATGTGGTTGGATGACTTGGAAGTAGATGGTGCAGAGGAGGTATAGGAAAAAAGGATTCTTCACTTGTGGTGGGACTTTGATATTGATCTACTGGAATGTCTTCTGTCTGTGCAATATACAAGAATACATTAATGACCATAGAAATGTTTGTTAAGTTGCATCAAAAAGGAAAGAAACCAGTGTATTTTGGATACCAAAATATGGAAGTGCTCAAATCCTCACTGAAATGAGGCAAAGGACAGTGAGGAGTTAGAAAGGAAATAGAAAAAATGGGAAAAAATATCCAAGAAAAACAAGTGAAAATGGAGATTCCTATGACATTGAGGTTGAATATGTATGTTATCAAGCAAGGAGAGACATTGACATTGTCCGTCTCAACTCTATTACAGAAAGATAGATAAATTCTGGTAATGGAGATGATGTGAGTAATGGGACAGATTTTTAGAAGTGTAGAGTTACCAATAAGACTGTGGCTAAGACTTTGGAGAAAATAATGAGCCTACAAAATAACACTGCCTGAATGGTACAGAAAGAGATTTGACCCAGTTTCTCAGCCTCCAGATTCCTTTCATTTAGTTGCTTCAGGGCTCTCCAGTTCTGTTGTGACTGATCCTTGTCAATGTCTCTCACTATATTGGGTCCAATTTCACTGGTTCCCATTCATTGCAAGCTGACATCCCTGCTCTTCCCCCACTGTTCTTGCACACTTGAAAGCACTTATTATTAAGCCAAGAGACTCTGCTCTTTGAGATCTTGTCAGAAAGGTCTACTAATTCTAGAGAAATCCCGTTTAGAGCATGAACAGTGACATCAAGCTGTTGCTAGTTGTATCGCATGCAGCAGCAATATCAACTCAGCAGCTGAATGTGTTTAGTTTAGTACCAAATATCTGCTGCCCATTTACCTGCCATCTGTAGCCACAAAATGCTTTTGTTGATGTTTTGCAAATTTTATTACAACATGCACATTTCTAAACAAATTCATAAATGTAAACTCTTCGGTTAATATTCTCCAATAATGGATGCTCTTTGGAATGCTTTGTTGCTTCTGTTGACTGGCTTTGTGATACAAGCTTTTTGTACGTGTGAGAAACATTTAATCATAGCATAGATAATTATTTTACACAGGATGAATCTTGAGTTTTTTTGTTTTATAATTTGGTAATCGACATGAAACTCTTTACCTGGGAAATCATGGAAGTATTGGAGGTGGTGCTACATTTGAAAGTCAGAATATGTAATACTTGATTTTAGAAACCTATTGTGTGATATTTTTATTTGCCATAAACTAAAGGAAAAATTTTCTGTACTACAACACATGCAGATAAAGATTTGTAATTTGTTACTTTTGTGTTTAGTACTTCAAAGTCTAGCTTGTTCAGTTGTAGCAAGTGGCGTGAAATACTACAAAATATAACTGGACTGTAGATGTTTTAGATCTTACAAATGAAGATGAAGCGATATTTCCTTCAACAGAAACAACTTAAGACTGATTGCCTTAGAGTATGGTTGTTTTAGCTCTTACTGTAATGTAAAATAGCAAAATTTTCTGTGTTAAGGAATAGAGATTCTTAACATTTGATTTTCAGATATAAACTGTTCCAAAACTATGATTTTTGATTTTTTTTAGGGACATCTCCTTCATTACGCATGTTTACCATGACTTCAGTATAAGCTGTTACCAAGAAAGGATAGATCAGATTAGTAGAAAGGAAAGCTGAGTCTTTCGTCAGTGTTCTTGTTCACTTCCATCATACGGACTGAGCTTTCTGGAGCAGCTTGTAGAGCTATTCTCAAACGTGTTCAGCTGTCTGTTCTTAGCATCAAATCTGTTTTATTTTCTTGATGTTTCTCTAATTGCACTTTTTTTTCTCCTTTCTGAACGGTGCAGTATAAATGTTCCGTATACAGCACTGATAATTGCGGGAAAACAGCCTTACATTACGCAGGTAACTTCTTTGTTGAAAGCGTGTACCGTCTATTTTGCTATGCCTGTTATGTTGCATGTTATGTATGCATGTTATGTTACTCCCAGCTCTTGATGTTGGTGGCGTTTTGTCGATTCTGACTGCATAGATGTAGTGACTCCCTTTCTGCTGATTGGAAAAATAGTGGGCAGAATTTTGAACTATATTAAAGTTGGCTTTATTTCTGCTCTGACATTCTTTTTTTTTCTTTTTCCTAACTTTCTTTGACTAATCTTTTGATTTTATTTCAAACTTGTTATCTCAGTTTTTTTTGAAACACCTGCATTTTTAATCTGACAATGAAAGTTGATTTACTTTTGTAAAATAAATATATTCTTGATTAATTGAAGATTTGAGTAGCTGAGTAATGCACATCCATTCTCATAGGTAACAAAGTCTGGATATTTTTTAGATAAATACGGAGAATAGTGAATTTCAGTTAATTACAGTCAGCAAGTTAACTCTTGCAAGTGCAGAGCCATTGAAAGGCTTCTGATTTCAGTGTTTAAAGATTGTACCTTCTTATGTTAATTTAGACTATAATTATCAGTTTTGCTTCTGCATACAGCTTGTTGTTCATCCTATTTCTTTCCTTCTTTCTTAAAAACGGAGACAGATAATTTGGTTTTTGTGAACATTGTAATGCTGTGGTATTGCAAGTTTAAGTGTGGAACACAAATTTCAAAAAATGAAGTTTAATGGATTTTCTTCCTTTTTTATTTCTTTTAGCTACCTGTGGTTGTCTTCAGGCAGTTCAACTTCTCTGTGAACACAAATGTCCAATTAACATCAAAGATTTGGTAAGTACCTCTTTTCTCTTTTTGCTTTTCTCAAGGCTTTTACTAACTTTCACTTCAGTCAATCTCAGTGGAGCTAGTTGGGAAGTTCCAGTTATGTATTAAGGAAGAAAATAATTCTTACCATACAGGTGATGAAACATTGCAAATGGGACAGAGAGACAACATGGTTTCTCTGTCCTTGGACATGCTTAAGCCTGACTGGACAAGTCTCTGAGCAGTGTACGATAGTGTGAAGTTTGCCTTGCTTTGGATTGGAGGCAAAGAGGAATATACATGAGATGCTTTCTAAAGGTGTCTTCCAACTGCCTTTATTCCATGATTCTATGAAATGTTGTGGTTTTGCCTTGTACTTAGTTAAAATTATCTTTTTTGTTGTGGAGAAATTCATAGGTATAGCGCAGTTGCAAAATCACTATGTTGCTGCATTAAACAAGCAGAAAAGGGAGTACAGACAGCAAATAGCATTCCTATTCCTGATATTCTGCTGAGTGAATCCGTCACCAGTGGTCAAGGAAGGAATTAAATAAATCCAGCTATGTTTATGGTATATGAGAAAAATATACAGATAGTGCCTCGTTTGTGCTATGTAGAAGGAAAGTTCATAGCTGACCTTTAAATCTCAGGGTGGTATTTGTAAGCTGTTGAATTATTGTTCATGGTTTCTTTAAATGCATTCCTAGGATGGGAACATACCTCTGCTGCATGCAGTACAAAATGGCCATACAGAAGTCTGCAAATACCTTCTGGATCACGGGGCAGACATCAACACCAGGGACAAAAATGGAAGGTACAGAAGGCTAACGTAACCATGTTTATTCTTTCCCAAGGCTGACTGTCAAATGAAGCTCTCTGCGCAAAATAGCCATTACATGATATAATGTCCCCAGTACTAGAGAGCATGAGTACTAGAGATTGTTGAGAAGTCTTACAGAATTCTGCCTAATGAGGAAAAGCAAAACAGAAACTAATTAACTCTAAAACTAGATATGCCTTTATGATTTTCTTTGGGTTACCAGAGCAGCAAATCCAATTTTAAAATCATTCCTATAAGAATTTGAACTATGCATGCACCTACCCACACATCACTTTCATATGTCCTGTATTTTCAATGCTGCTTTCTCTGTTCTTGGCCTGAGTTAGTTTCTCCAACTGAAATCCTAGAACTGTTACTTGGGAGTGATATCCGTGAGGAGCTCTCTCTTCTAACATAGCACAGCCATAGCAGCAAGAGAAAATACAGTAAAGCTATGGAGTGAAGATGCTGTCTTCTCAAAAGGTGCCATTCAGATACCTGTTGTGTTAACAGACATCTGGTATGTCTTAGACATTTAGTGTTTCTGAATATTGTATTTAAATCAGAACATTCTTATTGTGGAAAAATGCACTTGTTTTGATCATACTGGTGACATTCAAGAGTCTTTGAAAATTATGGACTATTTCATAAATGGATGCTGAGAAAACTTGGCAGTCACACCTAGTAGCAATCTTGATTATTATGTGATACAGTGCCCATATTGTTATTTGCAAACACTTGGGAGGATAAGGCTGAGCTCTAGCTTAGTTTGTATCACTTCAAAGTTTTATTACTCTGCTGTTTAAGTTGCCTGAAGAAAACCCCTTTGTCTTCTTTGTTAGTTTGAATGACCTCATTGGTGCTTTGAACTTGAGGTGCTACCTGCTCTGGGACCTCTGCTTTTAGCTTACTTGTAGTCAACAGACAGTGTTAATAGTTTGTAGTTTGATTGGAAGAAGGCATTTCTGCTATAAATAAGACAGTACTTGAAACTTTTGTATCTTTTTTTAAGAAAGTACAATGTATGCAAGTGAGAAAAACAATGTAACATGGAATATACCATTTTAATTCCCTCTTACCTTATGGCAGGGAGAGTGTCTACTCTGGCATCTCCTATTCACAAAAATGGTTATATTCTTAATGAAAAAGCAAATGTCTTAATGAGAGGGGAAAAGGAGAATCTTTGAAAATGGCATGATCAATTTCCTCTCTTGTCAAGACTAAGCTGGTTATTTTGGTAATCTAAAACCATTCCTGTGGAACTGTTAACCAAGTTACCACTCAACACTGCTTTATAGCACAGTACTGCAACAGCCATCACTTCCCCAGGGGCTCACCTGTTACAAAGAGCGTGTTCAATTAATCAGTGAAATGATTGTCTTAATATCTAGCAACTGTTACCATGTAATAACTTTTTAGTTCCATATCTGCACTGAGAAATGTGTTTGCCAGTGAATTTAGCCAAAGTATCAGGTATGTTTTCACATTGAAAAGGGGGGAATTATGCTGTGACAGGAAAGCAATATTAATGCATTTTTGAAAGTGGAATTTTCTGTCTGTTTGTAATTATTCTTTGTGTATCTTATGATCCCTACAAGGCATTGAGGAAAACCAGATAAAAGCTGTTAGGAAACCACTTCTGCACTTTACCTTCACTGTAGGATCTGGCACTATCTAGCTGCCTTGTGTTGGAGAGGGAATTGCTTGTGCTCTGAATAACTTTTGTTGTTGTTGTTGTTACTGTTGTTTTTTAATAGAGAATGGTGCCAGATTTAAGGTCAAACCCATCTTAGAGTCTCACTGAAGAGTTTTGAGAGATTTATTTGGCTTTTGGGGTGATACTTGTCTATTTTACTTAAAAGCAACATGTGAAAAGGAAAGAAGTGATGAAATAAAGGCTTTTTTGTTGTAATTGGAATGAGACAGTGAGGTTTGATAGTCTGACTTTATTCTGCAGCCAATTTTCTGACTCTCAGCATCAGGGATCCATTTTAAAAAATGTTTGTAGGCATGTGCAAGGCATAACAGGTCTTTACAGAAGGTCCAGCTGGGATATATGGAGAAGGGGAAGAAGAGGTAAGCTGATGTTCATGCAGAGAAATGATGGTTACATGTATGTTTCAATGCACATAGTGATAAAATCTTGGTCTTTGTTGCATTCTTCTGTCATATTTTTCTCTTGAGAAGATGAGCTGCTGCTTCAAATGTTACTCGTGACATTTCTACCCTTCTTGCTTTTGTCCAGAACTGCTTTGATGATGGCCTGTGAAGCTGGTAGCCTTAATATGGTGGAAACCTTCCTTAAGAAAGGTGCCGATGTCAGTTTAGTAGATGTCTTTGGGCACAATGCCCTGCATTACTCCAAGATCTCTGAGAATACAGGAATCCAAAACCTCCTATCATCAAAGATATCTCAGGATGTGGGTACGTAAGAGATGCTGATCTGCAATTTGTCACTTTGAATTAGCTAATGTATGTTTAGCAATGGACAAATTTACTTATTGGAGTAACCTGTAAAATTTCAAAAACTGTTTTCAAGATGGTCTAGCTGAAGCTTCTCAAAACAGGAAAATATGGTATTTGCCATACATGGTTAATATCTAACACAAGATAAAATATTTAGCAGGGCAAAAAGGCGTACTCTGGAGAAAGAAAAGGTAAGTTGCTGAAGATGCATAGTGAAGTATTACTTAGAATTCAAAACAGGTCCTCCTTTTATTATGTGAAAAATTAAGCTCAGCTCCTCAGTAAAGAGATTCAGAAGGAGCTAATGCAGACAGAGCTTTATGGTCAAGCTAAAACAGATCTCTGAAGTAGGAAGCTGAGGTGAAAAGTGGTGAGAGACTATAGTAGAAGCAGAATTATCACCATCCTTTGCATTTTATATCAATATACCAGTATGAAACATGATTAAACTTAAATTTTGAAGTGCAAGAATACTGTTTAGATTTCAAACAGGAATTAAAAGAACAAAGATTTATGGTGTGGGAAGTAAAGCTGAGAGATGGGTTTGACAAACAACTTTTTCTTTTATAGCTGTTCTTAATTCCACTTTTTTCTACTTCACAGATACAAAATCACCAGCAAAAGCAAAGCAGGTATTTATCCTTTTGGATTTAAAAATACTTGGACTATAAAGGCTTGTAACTTATGAAAAAACATTAACTGGCTTGATTCATAGCAGTTGTAAGCGTCATTGTGAGACTTAATGCCAATGACTACTCTGCAGTGTGAAAAGTTTTTGTTGCTTATTTAAGAAAGGTGTTTTAGGAAATTCACTTTTAGGTTTATCTTCCCTCTGTAACAGCAGCCATCCTCAGTGGGAAAAGGAAGGAAGAATATTTGTGTGTGCACATGTATACCAGGAAGGTATTCCACCATTCTCATGTGTAAGGCAGGGTCTTGGCTCTTGGACTCTGTGTCTCGTCAAACTGTAGAGAAAATGATCTAGAAAAATTCTCCGTTTTCAAAGCAGATAATTGAAGGTTACTTCTGTTTGCATCATACTGGTGACCCCTATCTGTGAGGCTCTCAGCAGATTTAGACAGTTAAATGCGTTTCTTACATGCTCTATTTAGTATCATGATACCTTGTTGTGCAAGTATAGCATCGTAGCCTGGGTTGGAAGGGACCTCAAGGATCATCAAGTTGCAACACCCCTGCTGCAGGCAGGGTTGACAACCTCTAGATCAGGTAGTATCAGGTAGTTCCACAAGTATATTGTAGAGCAGCTCATGGCTGGAAATTGGGTGAGGATGTGATGCATTGGTTCATTCTTTCACTGAATGGAAAAGTTCATTTTTTCAGGGAGCTCAGGCAGAAGCTGATGGAGACAAAAGATGATAGTTGTAAAGAATGGCATGACTGGACTAAGAATGAATTTCTGGAAGTATTCAAGATCGTTATTGCTAAACCTGTTGTCAGCTTCGGCTTTTTCACTAAATCTTGTTTGTTTTCACTGAAGCATGGATTAAAAGCGAACAGATTCTTATTGTCAGGCATGTTTAATATCCTTGTGTTAGTACAGATGTAGTCTTTATATAGAAGAGAAAAAGGAACTGCATGAGCTGCTAAAGTTGATATTAATGTGGGATTTTTTTATTTTTATTTTTTATAAAACAACTTGCTCGGACTTTACTAACCAAACTAACAAACCTACCTTTTCTGGCTGGTGAAACTTTCAGCATGATCAAGGCTCTAAATTAAGTTCAGAAAGAAGTGGAACTCCAAAAAAACGCAAAGCCCCACCTCCTCCTATCAGTCCCATGCAGGTAAAGAAAAGACCAATCTTGAGATACTTCTTTCAGGGGGTGAAGAGTGTTTTGACCATTGTGTGAATAATGTGGGCTGAATTTGCTCTGTCACTCTTTCTTTAAATACCTGTCCTATTGTGCCTGCTTTTCCTGACATTAAGATGAAAACATGTGTTGGTTAGGTTGAGTAAGAAAATTGCTTGAAATTTAGTGTGGTCTAGGATACAGCAGTGCATATTTTACTGTACAGGTGCTTCTTCCATCTAAAGTTGAAGGTCTCGTGGTTTTGCAGACTTGTACCAGTAAATAATTTTATATTTTTAAAATACACGTATATATCTCCACATTTTTATGTGTATATAGAAATGATAGTAAAATACTAAAACAGATTTATATAGTATCAAAATGCAACTTCACATTTACTTGTAGTGTTAGTCTGTGTCTGTTAAAACAGGTATACTGCAAATGTGATAGTGGCTCAAAAGAGCACTGAATAATTAAATCTGACTTCAGTTAGTGCTAGGAAAAGTACTCACACGTGTGTGTAACTATCATGCTGGAGGATTAATTATATGTATGCATGCATGTACGCACTTATATAAAATCTTTTGCAGCTGAGTGATTTGTCCTCTCCACGCTCATCAACTTCAACTCCCATGACTGGAAAAGGACAGGCTTTCTTTGCTGACCAGGTATGCAAGAGATCAAAGTTTTCTATTCTTACTTAAATATGGGGAAAGAAAATGTAGCACATTATTAATTAGTTTTTTTGAATGCAGAATGTCCTGTGAATTAATTAGCTGATTTTCAGGAACAAAAAGTAATCCAAATCTACATGAATCTACATGGGTTGCTCCGAAAGTAACGTCTCCTATTTATTTCCATGGAAACTACAACAGTTACAAAGAGCACAATACCACCATTTGATAGACAAATCCTCAGCTACAAAACAGTTTTTCAACATAGTCACCACCATTAGCTGTGCATTTTTGCAGTGATGAATAAGAGCCTGCATGCTGCATTTGTAAAAATCTCCATGGCTGTCCGGAATACAGGTTGTCTTTCATGTTGCTGTTGCCACTGCTGAAACAAACCGTCCACTGCCTCACTGTGCCAACATCCACTGTTTGGTCTCCATAAACGTTCAGCAAGCGTCGAATGTCAATGGGTGCCATTTTTTCCACGTGGAGGAATCAAATTCCACACCTTTGCTCCATTGGCACTTCCACATCAGGCATCACTTGATCAGACTGCCTCTCTGCTGCCATCTATCACACAGCAACAAAATGGAATGGAGTATTGGTGGGAAGGTTCAGCCTCTACTGCCATACCACCAACCCCTGCCTCTGATGTTGTGGACCAACACAATAAAACAGAAGGCACTACTTTTGGAGCATCTCTCATATTTCAATGTAATTTTACAAAGCAGGTGTGAATTACTTGAATGGTTGCTGAATATGTAAATAGAATTAGTCACAAATGCATAAGTATGTAGTAATATGGTTTCAAAAGTATTAATGGTTTGAGAGCTTATTAGCTAATAACAGTGAAATACATGAAATTATATGATGCAAAAAGGAGAGAACCAACACCAAAAGTCATCAGTCAAATACTGGGGTATGTTCTGTCTGTTACTCTTCCTATGGTATTGGAAGATTTCTTTGTAAGTGCACCACAATATATTGCAGAGATGATTTATCACAGGGGCTGCAGATTTTCTGAAATATCTGTGGGACAGTTGACCACGTTTCTTTAACATTAAACGAGAACTGGGCAATTAAGTGCCTGTACTGACTACCTGCTACAATTATACTGAGCTCCAGAAACAAAAGGAGCTCCCTTTGCCAGGTTTCTTCCAGCAAGGTCTATGCTATCTATAGCTATCTTCTGTGAACTGACCAACTTTGTACCTGCTTTCTGTGAAAATGTTTTCTTCTGGTGTCTCAGCAGGAAGAATTCAGCTCCTTGCTTCGAGATAATAAAGACAGACAGAGTGACAGCACAACAGGTATATGATTAAGTTTAATCCTTATTTTCATATTTGAGTAGTTTTAGGTTTTTTGCTAAGTGTGAAAAGTTCCAATCTAGTCGGAAATCTTCTGTGCCTTTCCATTTAAAATGTGAGTCTCAATAAGTACTGGAGTAACATTCTATAATCTCACTGTCAGCTCCCCACCAACACTTCCTACTTCGATTGGGTCACCTAACACATTTTTGGGGAAACAACTCTAGGAATAGTTTGGTTGTTCACTGTACTGAATGGTCATGAAAAAAAACTGTTTAATTTGAAAAGCTGAATAACTATCTAGCGGTGGGATCAGTTCAGATTTTGAAAGCTTTTGAATCTTTTTTTCCTCCAAAGGTGCTGATAGTTTACTGGACGTGAGTTCTGAAACTGAACAGCAGGATCTACTTATGTTGATGCAAGCAAAAATTGCTTCTTTGACATTACACAACAAGGAGCTACAGGACAAATTACAGGTAGGGTATTTTGTGCTTTTGTAATGCTCTGTTAATTTTTTAGCAAAACAAAGAACTGCTTACCAATTTAAAGAGATGTACTGTGAAGACAAAAAGAGCTTGTCGTGTAGGATTGCGGAAGCAATCTGCTCCTAAAAGATTAAAATTAGTGTTTTGATCTTCTCATTTTCTCCGTGAATTGCTGAATATCTTTGTTTACTACAATAACTGCTTTCTAAAATATGTTGTTAACAGTTGCATTAGCAGAATTTTTATTTGCGTAGCTTTGATTATTCATTCATGGAGATCGACACAGACTTTGAGAAGAGGTTGGCACTTACTGTCTTTGCCTTCCCTTCCTAGATGATTAAATGGGACCAGCTGGGTTTTGAGTTCCCCTGAAGATTTCTTTCATGGTGTTCTAACTGCCCATCTCTGTAGGATGTTGCAAGAATTCCTTGCTTACTCTATTGTAGAAAAAAAAACAAACCACCATGTGTTTGTTTTTATCATCCATTTGTTTGGATTTCTTTTTGCACAGGAAAGAACTCCTAAAGAAGTAGATTCTACTGTAGATTCTTATCATTCAACCCAAACAGTGTTTGATCAAACAGAAGATAAACAAAGTGAGTTCTCAGCTCAGGAGTTGAAGTCTACCTTAAGTGCCACCCAGTCTCAAGAAACGTTGGCAAGCCCCACTGAAGTAAAAATAAAGTATCTCCAGGAAGATTTAAAGGATGTGCAGAGGAAATCAGAGAATTCTGAAGCCAAAAGAAAGCACTTAGAAGCTCATGGCCAGTCTAGAGCCCCAGAAACAGATCATTTAAATAGCACAGACATTTCAGAAAATGGCTCTGATCGTAACCTGAAGTTCCAAGAAACTCAGAACAGGTATGAGGAAGCTGTGAAAGAGGTTTTAAATGTACAAAGGCAAGTGAAACTGGGTCTTGTTTCTTCTGAAAGTGACGAAACCAGTTCTGAGTTGAGTAAGTTGAAGGTTACATGTGAAGAAGTTGAAATGCTTAAGCAAGAATTGAAGAGAGCCTTGGAGGAAAGCGAAAGACAAAAAGAGAAAGTGCAAGAGCTACAGAAAAAGTTTGAAGAAAGAGATCAGAATGTGGCAAGCAAATTGTCTGTGGAGGAATGTGAGGAAATAAAGAATACATACTGTTCAGTTATTGATAATATTAATCAGGAGAAAGCGCTGTTGATTGAGAGGTACAAAGAAGGGCAAGAGGAAATTAAAAGGCTACAAGACAAGCTGACAAATCAGACACATTTAGAGTCTAGTGCTGAATCTGGAGAAGTGAAAGATGCAATGCACAGAATGATAGATGAGCTCAACAGACAACTTAGTGAATTGTCCCAGTTGTACAAAGAAGCACAAATAGAGCTTGAAGATTATAAGAAGAGAAAAACTCTAGATGATATAGCTGTGGAGTATGTTCCTAGAGATGAACATGAGAAGCTGATGCAGGTAACAAATACTTTGAAATACAAAGCAGAGAATGAGTTATTAGAAATGAAATCCCAGTACACAAAAGTATTAGATGAAGCGGAAGAACTAAAGCAACTGTTAGACACTCAAAAACAGAACTCTTTGCCAATTACTGAACACCATCAGGTGATGAATGCACTCAGAAGTACTGTAAAGGAACTGGAGGAAGAAATAAATGAGCTCAAAGAATTACTTACCAGCAAGGAAAGTGAAGTAAGAAATTTACAGAAGGAATTACTGGAAGAAAAAGCTGCAATTAATGAAGCAATGGTACCCAGGGCTGCTTATGAAAAACTCCAGTCTTCATTAGAAGGTGAAGTTAGTATTTTGTCATCCAAACTGAAGGATGTAATCAAAGAGAAGGAAAATGTGTCCTTAGATGTTCTGCAACTGAGAAATGAAGTTTTGCATTTGAAAGAAGAGAAAGAATGTATGCATAATCTGCTTGAAGCAAAGGAACGGGAGGTGACTGGTCTTCACCAGAAGTATCATCAAGCTCAAGAAGATCTTCTTGAAATGAAAAGATACTCTGAAAGTTCATCAAAGCTAGAAGAGGATAAAGATAGAAAGGTTAGTGATTCACTGCAGTGGTGGGGATAGTACATGAATTCAGACTACAAAATGTTGGCTGGTGTATGGGTGGCCTTGAACTCTGTGCTGCGTCAAGTGTCACAGAGTGGAGTAACTTTTGAGTTCATTTGCCCATCTAAAAATATGACATAACTCTCTCTCAGACCGTGGTCAGAGGAGTTTTTATTCAACATGTTTGATTTCACAGTTATCTTCCACCCCTGTAGAGATACATGTCTTTCAAGTTTTAAGTTCTTTTAAGTTCTGTTCAGGTTAGGTTCACAGTATTCATGTAACTGAAGCCAAAGAAGTGAAATTTACAAAAGGAAAAGGTTCCTGAGGAGACGAGGAAACATAAAATATCAAAAAGCAGCAGAAATTCACTATTCTTAGTTTACTATATTATCTCAGCCTCCACATGACTTGACTGTTTTTCCTGCGCAACTGCTATGTCTGTCAACATTTCTTTATAAAACACATGCATTTTGCTAGTTGTGAATAGCCTGCCTGTTTGTATATTGCTGTCTTGTCTTTAGAAGAAACGTGTTCTAAGGTGGTAAACACAGCCTTTGTTTGTAAATATTGCTCTAATTTTAAAACAAGGAATGCATTTTGAATGACTGCTGGAAGTGAGGTAGTGAAGCATTGTAACTCTTTGCTTACAGTATGTCTCTGTTTGCCCACTGAGTTTTCATCTTTCCACCGCTTTTAAAATGTAAGTCACAAATATCCCAAAGATGAGGCTCATGGGAATATAGCATGCCCTCTAGCTTTTAATGAAAACCTATTTTTCACCTTCCTAGATCAATGAAATGTCCAAGGAAGTCAGCAAATTAAAAGAAGCATTGAACAGCCTTTCTCAGCTTTCCTACTCAACCAGCGCCCCCAAAAGACAAAGTCAGCAGCTGGAGGCATTACAACAACAAGTGAAACAGTTGCAAAACCAACTGGCTGTAAGTGTGATAATTCTTAAACCCACCATTGCTCCCAGTATTCCAAATATGCACATGGCATTCTTAACTGTGCCTTATTTAAAAAGGAGCACAGTCAATGACTACAAGAAAGAGTTTTCATACAGAAATTTTGTAACCCTAATTCTGAACTGTGTAAAGACTTTGAAGACTGTACTTGTTCGTGCATGTAAGGCACAGTCTTCTAGGTCAGGTAGAGCCATAACTGCAATATTCAAGAGCTTGCCTGTCCAAAGAAGCATTTTCATTCACTTTAGAGGAGGTGAAAAGAAGGTACTTCTGGCTTCTCAGGAAGAAAATCAGACAGTCAGAGGAATTAATATGCACATAGTCCAGAAAAAAATCCCTTGCACTGGGGAGAAATAATTAGGTAGACAGTTAATAGGTAAATAGCATCCTGTCAGTGTAAAGGCCCATGAAGTTTTCATGTTCCAGTCCACCAAGTCTATCCTTCATCTCCCCTTGCTCAAGGACCAGCAAAGTAGTGTGAAGTGCAGATGGACGATGTGTTAGGGGAGTGGTTAGGATTTAAAACAGGAGAGAAGCATTGTTTCCTTCTCTCACACTGGCTTTCCCAGCAGCATCTTTCCAAGCATTTATTCGGAAAGCTTGCTTCTGGGATGTGGCAGTCTGATCATGACAAGCAATGTTGGCTTTCCTTGGATGAATGCACAGTAATTATGGGAAGATTTAGTGGGTGAAGCCCTTTGTAAGCATCTCTCCCTGGGAAGGCATTTGCTGATGGATGGGTTACTGACGTTAGGGAAGGACTCCATTGCAGCCAAGGGTTCATTTGTCAGAATATTGTTGTCTTTCCTCTGTTTTGTTTTCTGATTAACTTAAAAACAAAGTATGTACTCTTTTCAGATCTTCACAGCTCAGCAGTTCTTACCACTGATAAAATTTCACCAACTTCTTTAACCAAGATAGGTAGGATTACAGCATTTCTCTGGACAGTGTTTCCCAGAAAATTGTTGTAGACAGCTAGCAGCACAGAACTGTGTTTGAACTGGTTTTCCATGCATGCATTAGATTATCGTTTGTATTTCTGCAGAACTCCATACATCTAGGCGGGGATTTCTGAATTTGGCAGTTCTGAATGCTCTGTGACTTTCTGCTTAACTATTTTCTAGGAAACAAAGAAACAACATCAGGAAACTGTGTCAGTTTACAGGATGCATCTTCTCTATGCTGTGCAGGTATGGCTTGGTGCTACTATTTACACAATGTTGGTATTTTAATGGCAGATGTTTTTGCTACAGAACTGTTGAGAACATAGCAGATTATATTGAAGACATACTACCCCAAAGATCTGACTGTTCAAGTACAAATTTAACACTTCAACATTGCTTTCTTTTGGGAAATTGATGAAATTACTATACCTCAATATAGTTTGTAAATCTTTTTGAGGAGTCAAGAAATGTTTTAATTCAATCATCTTTTCTTCTTTCTCCCCTTGTCTAGGGTCAAATGGATGAAGATGTCCAGAAGGTGCTTAAACAAATTTTATCAATGTGCAAAAGCCAATCACAGAAGAAGTAAAAAAACAAATAAGCAAATCTACCCATTTTTATTAATCCTGTTATGGGTATTTATCTAGATTTGCTTTAACGTAAGATTTAAAATTGGCAATTTGCTGCTTTTTTGTTGTTGTGCTGTTTGTGAGGTGGATTTTTGTCTGTCTCTACCACTTTCCGTGTGCATTCGCGTTTGCAGTAGCTGAACACATGCCCGCTTTTCATATCCAAAATGCAAGTATGTTCTTCAGGCTTTTTACTTACACCACTCCATGTCATGTTTACTTGGAAAGTACCTTCTAGCTTCCTCCACAAGGGAGGTTGATCTGGAGGCAAGCACACATGTCACCTGGGTAAAGGTGAAATTCTCCATAAGGTCTCCTGCACTGCGTATAAGCTACATCTATTTAATGGGGATAGTTTAATTGCTTGATGATGTAGCACTTAGATTCCAGACATTTTGCCACATGCAGTCTTTGGCAGAGCAGAAGTGAGCCTTGCAGCAGCGAGCAGAAGTAGATATTTATGGTAAGCCAGAACATAAAACAGCTCTACTTCGTAACCTAATTTTATTTAAGATTAACACAACATAATGTAGCTGTCCCAACCCATCCAATGCACTGAGTACACAAAATTCATACCATGCTTCATAGTTTCCTTGAACTGCCTGGTAGTGGAACAAAACTATTTCAGACGGTAAAATACCTAGTTTATTGAAGTTCTGTACGAAGCAGTACAGAAAGGTCTGTACAAACAACTAATTATATAGGTTTAGCTATCTATGCAAGTGTTGGCCATAAAGCTCAGGAACAAAACCAGAACATACACTTTAGACAAGGGATTCTAGTGAACACAGGATGTTTACAGTGAATGTCATACTTCCTAACCTCACTTTTGTAAAGATCTTCTCTTCAGTCTATTTTTATTGGCCCTCTAATGAATTTTTTTGTAACTAAACCATTTTTTCTACATAATGTTTGCATTAAGCTTATTAACAAATATTTTTAGGTAATCGTGTATTAGAGTTTCTTTTTATACCCCCAAGTATTTAGTAATAGTGAAGCATAGAGAGGTGTCCTCAGTTGGAACAAGATCAGTGCAGAGTAATAGACCTGTCTGTTGATGTGGTCCTGAGCAGTGAGGTGTAAAAAACACAATTCCGCCTGCTGTTTCGACAGGTGTAGAAATGATTGGTAGAGAACAGCAAAAGATATCAGAAATTTCTGCATGTTGTTTCTAGAGGCCAGGGGCATTGAGAGAGCTTTTGTCAGCACTTTTAAATTTAGAAGTCAAATAAAAATGCCTGATGTGGTTTAGTATGAATTTATGGAAAACTTTTTCTAAGCACACACCGCACCTGAGAGTACAATCATTTGACCTGGCTTACAGCTTCACTGTGGTATTTGTTTTCTTCCTGCTAGTGGATACATCTCTAACAGAGAAATCTCCAGAGCTGTATGACCTGTGAAGTTTATATAGAGTCATAATATGACAAGAGTCAGCAGAGCCTGTGGCTGACGGTACTCAGAGTGCACTTATATCAGATAATTCCTAACCCTGGCAAAACTAGATTGGATTTTTAAAACAAACAAACAAAACACACTTTTGAATCTGTTAGACCTCAGTGTTACTTCTCTTGGGTGGTTTAACTAGTGCCTGCTTATTTTGGACAGTATTTTCTAGTTAGATGGTTTTGAAAATGCTCCAAAGAAATGTGAAAAGAACTTTGCTGCAGCACTTCAGAATGAACAACAAGATTTTAAGCATGCTTCTGCTGCAATGTATAACCTTGGTGAACCATTTTGTAGGCTGCCTGATGGATTTAGTCTTCTACCTTGTTTTGGTTTGTATATTTATTACAATTATCTTTGTGGAATATTGAAAATTATACACTACAGCATAGCAAGTTTCTTTATATGTAATTTACAAGAAGTTTCCTTATGCAGCAAATAAACTATTTCCAGTTTTTTCATCTTTGTTCTTTTTGTGCCTTTAGTTACTTTTTTATTGAGGGAAATGTCGCGACACTGTTTTAATGTAGTGCAAATGTGTTCTATATTCCGTGTTTGGAGAACTGTCAGAGGTACCCCCTGAATTTTCACCTTGGCTGTTAACGTTGAGGTGTCAGGTAGAACAGAAACTATTCCAAACCCCTCAGTTTGGCAGGTTGTGCCTTGTGTTGGATTGATAGGCTCAGAGCCGTTTATCACGTGCACGTCCTGCGAGAAGTAATACACGTCTCCCGTTCTCCACTGGATGCATTCCAACAAAGTTTAAAACAACCTTAGGCCAGGATCAGAGGTGGGTGAGGTCCCACAGTTTCCCAGAACTGTTGTTCTTTATCACTTAGCACTTCACTCCGTACACAGAACTACAGTGGAAGTATATTTGTGTGTGTGTACGTGTGTGCATATGCATATTGGGATATGTGAGCCTCTGTTTATGCTTAGCAGGGTTGACTATTTAAGTATTACTGTCTTTTTATCATCTCTCACTTGAGTTTTATTGGAGAAAATAGTTTTCCAGTGACTTCTTGCTAACGATATCTTTTTGTCTCAGGGCAAACCACATAAGTGGCAGGAATTGCACCACTTCTGATAATATCCTGTGGGTCAAGTAGCTCTTTCGACTTTTGTGCAAAATTACTCTGAGCTACTCAATCGTGAATTTCCTTTGAACAAGAGCCCTGACAAACTGGTGTGCGGAGTGAGTATGGTGAGATCACCTGGCAGAGCAGGTCTGAGTCATTTCATGTTGTATATTAATGATTCAATTAGTAATTGCTGCTGGATTAGTAAAATCAGAGAACTGCTCTTCTGTGCCATCACAAGCAGTGGACCTGCTGTCTGGGATCTCCCATCTGAATTGCCCTTTGTTTTCCCTGTGGGTGCCTGGATGCCAGCTCTGTTGCATTACATTTCATAGGGGCAGACCCATGGTGTGGCAATCCTGCCTTTTGCCTTCTAAGGCAACGCTGCTACATTCGCATAGAGGTGCTTCCTGGGCATCACAGCTCTGCTTGTTAATTATTTCTGCCCTTCCACCGGGGCAGTCATGGCAGCATGGGTCCTCTCCTGAGCAGCATTTTCATAGCTCGTTTCTGAGGCTTTCTTCATGTCTTTGCCAGCATTTAACTGGCTGAAAGGCAAACACAGAAGGCTGAAGACATCTTCCCTTTTAAGCATGGCAGTAGGGAATCTTCCCCACATGCTGTGGGAAAGAACTGCTGGCTCAGGTGGTGTGGTCGCGCCTACCAGTGCGGGGCAGGGCCTGGAGCTGGAGCAGCCGCTCGTGCTTCTGGCTGTCTGCTGCTGCCGGGTGTCTCGGGGATGCAGGCAGCAGAGCAGCTGCACTGGAGCTCATGGAGCTGCACACTGAAGAAACTGGTGGAAAAGCTCCTGGAGGAGTTGAGTGTTAGGTGCTGGGGGAGTTTGCAAAGCAGCGACATAGACAGACATGATGTAACCCAGCACAAATTCTGCAGACACAGGCATAAAACTCAGTGTGTTTTTCCAAACAAATATGAACTGGTGCAAGGTCTGAAGCCAGATCAGTGGCTTAAATTCTCCATGCGCTGTGGTTTTGATCCACCACAGGGAACCGTAAAAGTGCTCTCCATTTAATGTCAAGCCACAGTCCCAGAGTTCGATTACCTTGAAACTTTCCTTGGCAGTGATACTGTCTCATTCTCCAAACATGGGTCGCCAGTTACACATATGGGTTCAAGCCAGCTCTCAGAAAATGCTTCCTAGAAGCGAATGTTCCAAATGGTTTTCTTATCCCTGCGTCTCCTCCCCTGTATGGATCCATCACCAAGAGTGGTGGAGTGAGAGATAAGTGAGAGGTACTAAACATGGACTACAACCACACCTCTTGTTTTCTTCTCAGGACCATAACAAATTAACTGTTTATAAAAATTACTGTTTACATAATTCCAAGATAAGGATGGCGTTGAGTGGTAAACTGCAGCTGAAGTGCTTTCAAAGCTGTGATTTAGGAAGTTTCTCCTTATTTGAGGAGGCTTGAGGTGCAATTTTTGTAGCTGCAGAATGCTCCTACTGGCAGAGCTCGCTGCTGATGAGAAAGTGGAGTGCTTTGACAGACACCTGTAAGGGCCGGGTTCTCCCGGGCTGTGACAGTGTGTGACAAAAGGTTTTCTAAGAGAAGCAGCAGCCTCTGCCCCACGTTGGATCTGGTGATGGGCTTCTGGGATAGCACATCACCGACATGAGGTTTTGCCCCTTTGCACAAGCGGTCCAGGTTTGTGCATTTAGTCCTGAAAATGCCAAGTCCATGGTTCCAGTGGTGGCTTCAGGAGGGTCTGTAATACAGCCTGCAGTTCCTGGAGCATTTTAAGGCAACATATCACAGTTCACAAGCCTTTGGCTGCTCTGACTGCTGTTTGATGAGTTCAACACAGGTATTTACACACTTTTTCAGACTATGATTTTAAAACTCTGCTTGAATGCTGCTCTGTCCAGATTCCTGGTGCTGGCCCTCCTCTTACATTTTCCACCAGCCTGAGATGCTCAGACGGTTGGTAATGGGGCCTCCTACCAGCAGCTGCAGATTGGAAACAGGCACAGCCCGCTGACCTCATCCCCGCCAGAAGCGCAGCACCCGGCTGCTGCGAGCGGGGCTGCGGGGGGTGCCCTGCCCTTGGCAGCCCCTGGGGGCGAGCAGCACTCACATCCACAGGCAGATGTGCTCAGCTGGGGGGCTGCTGCTCCAGCGGGGCTGCTCTGCCCTTCGAGCTGAACCAGAGTGCTCCCCGGCGGTGGCTGGGCTGGCAGCCCGAGTGCTCCTCTTGCATATCCTGCCCCAAAGCAGCAAGTGCCTCGCATGTGCCAAAGCCCTGTTCAAAAATGTTCATCTGCCTTTGTATCCCTGAAAGAAGAGGCTGGGGAGCAAGGGGAGGTCTGGATTAAGCTGCATTTTCCAAATGAAAACCATAGGGGAGGGACAGAAAGCTAATACCAGCATTCCTTCCCTGCTGAACCCCTTTCAGCTGGAGAGCTGTGGGCATGGAAGACACAAAGCACAGAGGTCTGGGCTGCCCTCATCACTAGGAATAGCTCCTCTGGTGCACTGTCAGCGGTGTGACTCCTAAAGGCGCACCACTCTGCTCAGCAGCTGGGGGTGGGCATGGCTGGCCAGGTGCTGCAGGGCTGGGCCTGACGCAGCCGTGCAGATGTTGCAGAGCCAGGTGCTGGCTGGGGGCTGTTGGTGTGTGTGGGAAGGGCAGCGCCTGCTCCTCCAGCTTCATCCCCGCAATGCCAAATGGTGGCTGCATAGCATCTGTGGTGGGTTTAAACCTGCTGCCAGGAGAGAATCAGGTCTCTGACCTGCTCTTGGTGAAGGTCCATCTCCTCTGCAGATACGTTGTTTAACACCACTCTAGGATTGCATTCCCTTGTCAATCTGAGCATCATTAAAGCCCTGCACAATTGCCCAGCCTGGGCTGTAGCCCTGAAGGGGACGGCGTACAGCTCTGCACACCCAGCACCTCTTCAAGTCCCTCTCCTTGGCTCAGTGCCGCTGCCCAGGACTGCAGAGTGCCCCACATTAACTTGTGCCTGGCTGTCCCGAGGAGCACAGCTGTGGCACAGCCGCTGCCAAGGGGAAGCCAGCACGAGGGCTGCGTCAAGGCTCTTCCCACTGGCGCCTTGCCCAGGCTTTGGAGCAGCTGAGGCTGCAGCCTAGCGTGCCACGTCTCATCCCTGCAGCACCGGGATGTGGCCCTGGTCACAAACCCTGTCCCGGGGGAAGGAGCCTCCAACACTCCGGGGCAGCCAGCCAGGCCCTGCAGGCTGTGCTCCTCTGCAGCCATCTGGTTCTTGCACATCTGCATCATGGGTTTGGGGTAACAGCATGAAAAATGGCTGAAAAATCCCCAAGCTGGCGTTGTTCATGGGGTCCTGTAACAGCACTGCGTGTGGATGCTGTGAACACAGGACACGACGGGAGGTGTGAGTCCCCTGGAAGAGGAAGCTGCGTGCACACTGCCTGTCTCCCAAATGAGCCAACCTCAGTCAGGCTGAACTGGGACTCATCTCTCTTCTGTCTGCTGGGGAAGGCAGATCACAAGGCAGCGTGGTTCCTCGAATCAGGCAGAGGAGTGGTGCAGAAATCCTGGTGTCAGCGAGCACTGCATCTCTGTTTTCTGTCGCGAGTGCTTCAGTGTCACTGGGGGATGGGGACCAAATGGGCTCTGGAATGAATTCAGGTTTGAGCCATGCACACGCTCGGGGATCCCACACTGGTGATCACGTGCGGGATTTGTGTGCTTGGGCTGTGTGTCCTCTGCCAGGGCTGCAGCACGCAGTATCGGCCAAACACATCCTTGTGGGCAGGGCATTGCTGCCAGCGATGGAGCAGAAGGGAGAAAACTTCGTGCCCTGGTGACTGCTGCACATCGGGCACAGAGCATGCATCCTTGGCTTGGGAGCGCTTTGCTCCTAATGTGCCCATTACAGAAGGGTTTTAAATGCACATTCATGCCATGTAACTTCACCTCGTGATCTTTCTGCCCAAGCTGTGGCAGCGAGCAGGACAGCGTTGTGACATGGGGTGAGTAAATGACCCAGGCAAGTCACAGGGGTAGCGCCAGGTGGGATCTGAGCTGAAACAGCTGTGGGGATTCGGAGACCAAAGTAAAGCCTTACGCAAGCCAAGCAGAGAGCAGTGGGACACCCACCACCTGCAGCGGGCGGCCCCTGCCCTCTGCTGGCTGCGCACCGCCCAGCTCCGCTCCCAGCTCATCCCGAGCGCAATGGAACACGCTGGGAGCTGCCACGCTTTGCTTGGAAGCAGCAGCTGCGGGGGTTGTTTCATCCGAGGGAAATGCAGCACCTGAGCTCGTGCACCTGTGCAGGCAGCTGGCCCAAACCAAACAGCTCAAGGAAAGGAACCATGCGAGTAGTCCAGGCTACGTGGTATGGGTAAGAAAGACTCTGGAAATCCCATCATGGGTGGACCATGCTGAACTGTTGCAGACACATTGAGGCATGATAAGATTCAGGCTAATCTGAATTGTAGAGTGGTTTGGATTAGAAGGAACTTCAAAGATCATCTCATTCCAATCCCCTGTGGTGTGCAGGGTTGCCCCCCACATCAGGCTGCCCAGGGCCCCATCCAACCTGGCCTTGAATGCCTCCAGGCATGCGGCATCCACAGCTCTCTGGGCAGCCTGTGCCAGAGCCTCACCACCCTCTGAGTACAAAATTTCCTCCTAACATTTTACCTAAACCTCCCCTCTTTCAGTTAAAATCCATTCTCCCCTGTCCTACTTGTATAAAATGTCGGTCCCCCTCCTGCTTGTAAACTTGTAATCTAAGCCAAGGGCCTTGAAACCTCTGCCCTGGCCATGCCATGGGAGCAGAATGGGGCTCTATGTGGTGGCACTACACTAAGCTCAGAACCACCAGCTCGTGCTGGCCTGGGCACCACAGGGCCCCGCACGCTGCAGCCCCTGTAGGCAGCTCAATGCACTCACTGCATCCCCTCTTCTCACCTCAGTGTATTCACTGCAGCCCCGACCTACTCCTTAACACAGACGCATATTGTGTTATGGGAGAGACACATTCTTCCCTTCTCTTACACTGGCTTTCCCAACAGCTTAAGATTTATTCGGAAAGCTTGCTTCTGGGATGTGGCAGTCTGATCATGACAAGCAATGTTGGCTTTCCTTGGATGAATGCACAGTAATTATGGGAAGATTTAGTGGGTGAAGCCCTTTGTAAGCATCTCTCCCTGGGAAGGCATTTGCTGACGGATGGGTTACTGACGTTAGGGAAGGACTCCATTGCAGCCAAGGGTTCATTTGTCAGAATATTGTCTTTCCTTGGTTTTGTTTTCCAATAAAAACAGAGGATGTCTTTGCAGCTCAGCGGTTCTTAGCATTGACACCATCTCACCAGCTTTTTTTATAGAGATGGGTTAGGACTACAGCATTTCCATGGCCTGTGTTTCCCTGGAAATTATGTTTTAGACAGCTAGGAGCACAGAACTGTGTTTGAGGTGGTGTTCCATGCATGCATTAGATTATCAGCAGCCACTGGAGACCAGTTCTCCTTTCTGCTCTTTGAGCTGAAGCTTTTTGGGTCAAGGCTAAGAAATGTTGGCAGGGGAATACGGAAGAAGTCTTCATATTTCTAATCCCCCACTTAGAAAAGAAGTACCAAGTCTATCAATCTTTACAGATTTCATTGAGTTTAATAAAAATACAACACTTAATATATTCATAAATATAATACAAACAGCAGCACCTACAGCTACAGTTCTCCTTCAGTAACATCCTCGTCAGGGCAACAGTAGTATTCTACAAAACATATTTGTCCATCTTCATTCCTGATCATATACTGCAGTGAAAGAAATCCTCGATTATCTGTTCGAATTGAGACTTTACAAGACAAAGCCAGTGCCTTTGTAGATGGTTTGAGCAAAGAAATCTTGTACCTGTTGGGGATAAAAATGTCATTTGAAAAAGAAGCATGCTATGCAGACAGTAGCTGAAACGCTATCCTCAACTAAAGCCATCAGAAAGACTAGAAAATAATTAGTAACATGCTCATTTGACCTGGTAACATCATCAGACAGACACACTGCTATCACTTAGCTTTTGATCACAGACACACAATTTTACTAGATGGAAAGCATTTTTTTTTCTCCTGTGCTAGTTAAACAGATATCTCAGTAACAAAGAAAACAGCTTTTTTACAGTTTCCATCAAGAATGAACAGCCTGCTACCAAGCGCACTGGTCATGGACTTACTGACCTGTTTGTCTGGGTTTGGTTGCAGTGGAATGCTTCCACCAAATCTGAGTCCTTGGGATAATCCAGATGTGCACTTCCTGAATTTCCAAAAGTGGATAACCTGGAAGACAAAAGGCACCATCACAAAACCGATAGCAGCCCTGCAAAAAGCTGTCAGAAGCAGTCAGCCCGCGTATCTCTATGGCTATTTCGCAAATCGTTGTTCGTTCTGCTTTATTTAACTAAAAATGCTAAACTGTGTGCATTGGTCACGCTTACCACGTTGTCAGTACATTCCTCACTGTGTTAACGAGATTACATACCGTGATTTGCTACACTCATTACAGTTCTAGAAATAAACAAAAATTCTAAAATAGCTCCCCCCTCTTAACCCTGACGACTTCCAGTCCCTACCCAGGGAAGAGGGAAAAGACCAAGCAGGAACATTTCAGTTGAAAGCACAGTTTCTAGTACCTGAAATACGGTTTATCTGGAGACATGGTAATCTGCAAAACTTCACTGGTCATGTCTAGTTCAGCAAACGCTTCCCGTAGCCCCTCTGACTGTAGGATAATTTTATTGACGACATTGGTACTGCAGAAATCAAAATCTAACAAGTCCTCAGGTTCTTGAGTGTTAATTCTGCACACTGTCACTACTCCTCCTTCTTCTAAGAACAGCATCAAGGGATAGCCATAACCACGATAGCACATCCTGAGAGCTGTCGACGTTCCTGAAAGAGAAATACACCTTCTTCAGTGAACTTGATCGCTTTAGGGAATTCAGGTTTTACTGTCACATGGTGCACAGATCATTTTAACTGAGCTTTTTTGGTCCAGCTTGCAGTACATTAGTGCAGCACGTTCAGTGCAGCCTACTACCCAGCCTTTCAAGCATTGTGCTTCTGAAGCAAAATGAGATGATGTGCATGTATACACCAGTTCACATCCAGCTTGTGTCATGCACCAAACAGGTAACACTATCGTAACAATGAAGCTGGATAAGCTACAAATAGTTCAGCAGACTTGGAAAATATTCCATGACCCCAAGGCTTGCTGTCTTACACCTTTCATTCGTACATTCATTACCTCTGCAACCCAAACCACAGTTCACATAGCTTAGCTCGTGTTATGGTTGCATCCTCCTTCTTCTAACCATCGGAATGTTTAGTTTCCCAAAATCACAGTGCAGTTCAGCACAATCGCTTTAGGTCTTTAGGTCAGAGTAACAACAGAAACAGCAGAGGAATTTGAATTGAACACACAGCTGCAGTGCTAAAGCTGCTTAAGAAAATCAGTATCCTAGCACACTAGTCCAGGTGAGCACACAATGCATCCCGTAGTACTCACACAGTTAAGCTAACTTGTAGTTATTTTCGTTTGTGAAAACTTTTTTATCCTTTTTTTTTTTTTTTTTGTGAACAATCATCAAGTCGGGGAAAAAAATTAACTTCTAGGAAATAAAATTTCCCTGCTTTTTAAACAAATGTGTTCGGGTAATTCAACATTTCCTATACATAATTGCGAAGGCAATTTCCCACGTGCCTCTGTCACCAAAAAAGACTCCTAACATGATCCAACAAAAGGAAGGGATGCCATCCAAAGGGATCTGGACAAGCTTAGAAGTGAGTCCACGTGAGCCTCATGAGGTTCAACAAGGTCGAGTGCAAGGTGTTGCACTTGGGTCAGGGCAATCCCAGGCATGAGCGCAGACTGGGAGATGAACTCCTTGAGTGCAGCCCTGCCGAGAACAACTTGGGAGAACTGGGACAAAAAGCTGGACACGAGCCACCAGTATCTGCTTGCAGCCCAGAAGACCAACAGTATCCTGGGCTCCATCAAAAGAGGAGTGGCAGCAGGGAGAGGGAGGGGATTGTCCCCTCTGCTCTGCCCTCTGCTCTGCCCCATCTAGAGTACAGTGTCCAGGCCTGGGGCACGCAGCCCGAGAAAGACGTGGAGCTGTTGGAATGGGTCCAGAGGAGGGCCATGAAGGTGCGCAGAGGGTTGGAGCACCTCTCCCATGAAGACAGGCTGAGGGAGCTGGGCTTCTCCAGCCTGGACTAGAGAAGACTTAAGGGAGATCTGACACTGGCTTCTCTGTACTTAAAAGGGAGCTTACATGCAGGAGGGAACCTTTTACATGGGCAGATAATTATAGGATAAGGGGGAGTGGTTTTAAACTAAAAGAGGGGAGATTTATATTAGATACTCGGAGGGTGGTGAGGCACTGGCGCAGCTGCCCAGAGAGCTGTGGATGCCCCATCCCTGGAGGTGCTCACGGCCAGGCTGGGTGGTGCCCTGGGCAGCCTGATCTGGTGGGGGGCAGCCCTGCCCATAGCATGGGCGTAGGAACTGGGTGGACGTTAAGGTTCCTTCCAACCCAAGCCATCCTGTGATGCTGTGACATTTACATTTTCTAATTCCCACACTTGATAAACAACTTCTGAAGCGCCATGTTCACCTACGAAGTACACATGGAGGGTAAGGTGGTTTACTTACAGCACCTGAAATGGTACCCAATTCAGCCAGATTTCTTGTGAGATCTTAGAAAAGCAATGTTGTTTAGTACCTTCTCTGCATGCTGGAGATAAATAGTCACAAAACATGATGCAGGCATATCCTGAAGCGGGGAATGAATAAAGGGTGCCACACAACAGTTAATGTACTGGGAGCAGGAGCACAGTGAACTGATGGTCCTACCTGGAACTCCTGCAGGCTTCTTCAAGACTAGTAAATCCGTACCAGAACATTTCCTAACTCACAAACACATCTGTTAATGTTTCTGACATATTTGGATATTCCAGGATTGCACAGGCCACAGATACATTTGAAAACAGATCACATTTACTACTGAGACAAAATTTTTTGTTAACAAGAAATTGCAAGCTACGTCTGTACCGCGTCTCAACGTGATGACTTCTGCTACGGTTCACAGCAATGAGTCAGCCTGAGTCCCCTGTAAGCCCAATGTGGTTCCCGTGTGGCCTGAAGATGTACAGACAGCTGGTGTGTTTTTTCAGACCAAAGTGCAAGCTCTGGTAAGAAGCTGCCAAGCAGCCATCTTTTAGCCTGGTGCTGAGGGCAAGTGATCTTCCCTGCTGGCCATTTAAAAGCATGTGACAGCGTGAAGCACTGTCCTGAGGAGCAGAAACCCTGGTGCTGACTGTATTCCTGTTAACTACTCTGCATGAGCTGCAGGGGAACTATTCTGCCAGCTGTATCCAGGTTTTCCCCTTAAGTGAAGTTAGCATTTGTGTGATATTGTTATCTGGGCTCTGGGCTGGAAATAGATCACCAAAAAAAGCACTGGTGTGTTAGTCTTGGAGGACAGCACTGCACATCCACAAGACTTACTGAAGATACCCAAATAAATTACTTGACGTTTCTTATTGAGGTTATAGAAACCATCTGAGATCTTCAGCCCCAAAACAAAGCAAGTGTGGGAGCTGGGGCTGTTCACCGCACCCCTTGCCACAAAAGGGTTCTCTCCCCAAAAAGAGGTGTTTATTTTGTGCAGTACACAGAAACATTATCATCACAGGAAGACCCCTCTGTTTCTCAGTTACACCAGCAGTGTCACACAGGCTAACACTTTTATTTCATCTTCCAAATGGAGTCAGCCCCTTCTACCTGCTCGCTCTGCGATGGTCCCTGACACACATTTACCACCTCCTTCCACCTCCACATTAGCTGTTATCACAGAATACACTTTATTAGGTTAGGCAAACAGCATGGGACTTGCTTAAGAGAGAGCTGCCATCTTCAGAAGAACTTAAGGTGAAGAAGTCATAGCTTAGTTACTACGACTGGAGAGCTCCCTGTGGCGAAGCACAGGTCTCACCGTGTGATTACCTGTGATATGCATACGTGGTCAAGGTAAGCATGCACCATACCTGGCAAAGAACTGGCACCAAAAATGGTCAAGCAGTCAAGAAGAACAGCCAGATTGATCCGGAACATCACCGATTCCTCCTGAACAGTAAATTCCTGAAAAATTTCTGCCTGTGAGAGAAAAGAAAGAGATGAAGACAGGGAAGCTTCAGCAATTATTTTACAGCTTACTCTTGTCTTCTTAAATTCACTGCTATCACCTTCAGAGACCAGGGCAATACACAGCAATGTCTACATGTAACACGGTATCCACTGAAGAAAAATAAGCCTTCACCCTCAAAAACCAGTAAAATAAGCCACATTTTAAACAAAGTAGTAGAGCATAAGCTTGAAAATCTAAATGCTTGTCTTTTATAGCTTAAAACAAGCTAAAAACAATAAAGCCTGCAGCTGCCTACATTCAGGCAAACATGCAATGTAAATGCCACACTTTTCCAGAAACAAGACTCATTCTTCTTTTTAGGAGAATAAAGAAACACTTACAATAATAAAAATATATAACTGCCCCTTCAAAAGCTGCCCAAATCACCCTACAGGTTTTCCGAGATACTCTCTTCTGGTGTCAGTCTCTTTTCTCAGGTGAGAATTGATAAGATGGTGCTGGCACAGGCTGCCCAGAGAAGTTGTGGATGCCCCGACCCTGGAGATGTTCAAGGCCAGGTTGGATGGGGTTCTGGGCAACCTGACCTAGTACCAGATCTGGAGGTTGGCGGCCCTGCCTGTGGCAGCGGGGTGGGAACCTGATGATCCTTGGGGTCCCTTCCAACCCTGGCCATCCTATGATTCTATGAAATGGCCTCAAATTGCAGCAGGGGAGGCTTCGATTGGACATGAGAAAGAATCTCTCCATGGAGAGGGCAGTCAAGCATTGGAATGGGCTGCCCAGGGCAGTGGCAGAGTCCCCATCCCTGAAGGCGTTGAAGAGAAACATGGACACGGCACTAAGAGACCCGGCTCAGTGGTGGGATTCAATGGGTGAGGTCGATGGTTGGACTTACCATAGAGTCACAAAATTGTTAAGGCTGGAAAAGACCTCTAAGGTCATCCAGTCCAACTGCCAACCCAACACCACCATGACCACTGAACCACATCCCTCTGTGCCACATCTCCACGTCTCTTGAACACCTCCAGGGACAGCGACCCCACCACCTCCCCGGGCAGCCTGCTCCAGTGCCTGACCACTCTTTCTGAGAAGAAGTTTTTCCTAATATCCAACCTGAACCTCCCCTGGTGCAACCTGAGGCCATTCCCTCTCCTTCTGTCGAAATCTTTTCCAACCTAAACAATTCTATGATCTTCCCGAGGCAGAGCGCTTGGCACTAGGCAATCTTTAAGGCCCCTTCCAAAGCCATTCTGTTATTCTGTCAACAACCACAACCCGATCAGTGCACCTCCCCCATATTGGCTTCTACAACTACTCCATGACTTTGCCAGAGTTTCCCCTTCTCTGCAGGTAAACGCCCACACACCAACTCTATCACATCATCTGAGCTTTCAGTGTCCCTAGCACTGCTGGCAGCCCCTCCGTACCGCTGCCCGCGGCCCTGCTGGAAGCAGCTCGGCCTCGGGCCCCCACCTGGATGAAAGCGTTGGCCTGGATGCATTTGGCATCCTCCACCGTTACCCGCAGGCCGTTGGCCGTAGCGAAGACAGTGGCGTGGTCCTGGAAGTGGACGGCCCTGAGGAGGCTGGACAGGTTGCGGGCGTTGTCCAGGCTGGCCGTAAGGACATAGGGCTCGCCACTGCCAGGTGACTGGGTAGAGAACGGCATGGCGGCACCCAGCGGGGCCTGAGAAGCCCCGAAGCCACAACTTCCGCGGGGACGGAGAACTTCCGGGGGCGCCGATGGGGGCACTTCCGGGGAGCGCCGAGCGGGCGGAAACGCGAGCGGCGCGGCGCGGTAGAGCTAAGATGGCGGTGGCCAAGAGGAAGCGTGAGGCGGCGGCTGCGCGGCCGAAGAAGCGAGCGAAGAGCGCTCCGAGCGGGCCTGAGCCCGCTGCCAAGCCTGGCGCGGAGGGAGCAGCCCCGGAGGAGTACAGCATTCCGGCGCCGGTCTCTCAGGTAGCGCAGCGGCCGCGAGGTGCCGGGGCCCACCCGCCGTGCGGGGCTCGGGGGGTTTCTCCCGGCTCCGTGCCGTGCCGCTGCCAACTGAAGCGGTGTCCGTGGCACTGCGGCTGGGAAGCCATGCAGGAAGCGTTGTTCTGGTTGGTGTGAGCGTTGCGTTAAATCAGTTTCGAAGGTGTCTTAGGAACGTGTGTGATGTAGGTTCCGTCACGTGCGGGTGGCGCGAGGGGTGTTAGCGCGCTTCGGGTCAGAGCCGCTCTGAGGAGCCCCCGAAGCTCGCCTTGTCGCTGCTTCCTGCCGTTCTGCTCAGCAGAGCCCTCCTCACGCCCATCAGGGAGGGGTGGGTTCGGCCTGCCCGCGCCGTGCTGCTGGGGCGCGGTGTCCCTGCGGGGCGGCTGTTGCACGCGGTGCCTTACCTGCGCCTGCCTCACCGAAAGGCTTCGAAACGGGAACTGCGCGAGGCCGTAGGTAGCAGCCGTGTGCACACGTGTGTCCCCGTGTTCCGCGGGGAAGGCAGTGCCCTTGCAGAGCGAGAGGTGTTGAGGTAGCAGTGAATGAATGCCCTTGCTGTGCTCCGCTGTTAATGCAGTTCAAACGTTTATTGTTGCTGTGTTGGAAGAGCTTGAAGGAACTTAAATTTCCTCCTTAACGTTTTTGTCTTTTTCCCAGGGTAAATGGAAGAACAAGGAGCGGGTGCTTATTTTCTCTTCTCGTGGAATTAATTTCAGAACAAGGCACCTAATGCAAGACTTGAGAACGCTGATGCCTCATTCTAAAGCAGGTAGGGCTGGGCATTATTTTAGTGCATTTGCAGAGTAGTTGAATCCAAGTACTCCTAACAGCCTCTTCTTCTTGAAATGTGGAACATAACTGTTCTGATGGAACTGCTGCCTCTTGTCCTAAACAAACAACAAACCCGTTTTGAGCTAGCAAATGCAGCAAATGTTATATCCTAACATTCTCTGGGAGATTACTTCTGTGGCTTTTATCTTATAAGTATACTGTTGATACTGTATTTATTGCATAACATAGCTAAAAAAAATTGATAGTTAATCTGTCATTTACATCCAGTAAAAAATTGTGCAGACGTTGTTAAAAACTTTCTCATGTTAAATCGGTATTGAGGCCTTCTCAATGTTGTTTTTGTTTTCCAGATACTAAAATGGACCGCAAAGACAAGTTGTTTGTAATTAATGAGGTAATTCTGGATTTAATTTTTCACGTCCTGTAGAAATTCAATGTGCAAGAGGCGACCAAGCTCAGTAGAATCTCATACTGGTTGTAGGGTTGTGTAACTCCATAAATGAAAACTGATACTGACGAGGTGCCACTGCTAAAGGGAAGTTGACTTTGATTGATAAATGCAAACCATTAATTACATAAAGGCTTTTGACATGGAGATATAAAACAGAATAAGCCTTTCTACATAGGCAAAAGATGCATTACAACTTACGTCTAAAGAAATCAAGGAATGAATAGGTGACCAGGCCAAATGGCTTTGTAAGTAAGATATTGCAACACATTCAGCAAGACAGAACCTAATGTCACAACTCTTAACTCACATGTTTATACTCTAGAGGCCTTAACAAATTGGTTGTGGTTGTACTGTACAAGTTGTTACTCGTAATAAGGACCTGTTATTTTTTAACAAAATTTAACAGTTTTTAACAATACTTTTTAACGAGTGCCTCAACTGAAGTTTGGGGATCAGTAAGTGTAATTTATTAAAATGAGGACTTTGCTTTTGAACCTCTGTTTTGGGAGGAGAAAGATGTTAGAGATCAATGTGGAAAGGTCTTGAAAATGTCTTCATAACTTTGTAAATAGCTGATTCGATAAATCTTGTGTAGGTGTGTGAAATGAAAAACTGCAATAAGTGCATGTTCTTTGAAGCCAAAAAGAAACAAGATATTTATTTGTGGTAAGCAAATGTTACTTTTTTTTTTTTTTTTTACAATTCTATATATAAATGGTGATGCTTCTGTTCTATCTAAAGTTTGTCACTACAATAGTGAGGTTGCAGGAAATAGTATTGCTTAGATCAATCGTAAAGAATCGAGCTCTTCTGTTGTAGGTGTAGTGCAAGTTTACAGCACATCTGGTTCCACAAACTGGTTTACAAAAGCATTTTGCTGAATTGTTTGGAAAGCAAGTATGCATAAGTGTCTTGAAGGAACTCAGTACTGCTGTAACAGCAGCTGAAATTACTTCAATACAGAAATAATTTGTTGGAGTGCACTGTAGAAGTCCAACATAACTTTCTGGCTGCTCTAAAGATTTTTCTCTCTTCTCACTGCCTCTCTTCTGCAGGCTTTCAAATACACCACAGGGACCGTCTGCTAAGTTCTTAGTGCAGAACAGTAAGTTGTTTGATATTATTGTATTTAGACTCTTACTTTCTTGTCTGTACAGTTTTCTCTAAGTTTAAAAATGATCTTTTAAAAAAACACTAGTTCATACACTGGCTGAATTGAAGATGACAGGAAACTGCTTAAGAGGGTCACGGCCCCTTCTGTCCTTTGATCCAGTAAGTACAGTTTTTATATTTAATGGACTAATGTTCATCTTCTTTACGTTACTATTGCATTTAATTGTTTTAAATTTACATTTTTCCTTTTATAGACTTTTGACAAGGAGCCACACTATGCCTTGCTAAAGGAATTGTTTATTCAGGTCAGTCTGACACTTGGAAGTTGTCTTTGACAGCTTTTAAAATCTTTCTTTGTTCTTCTCCATACTAATTTTGCAGTTCAGAGTTTGCAGAAAATCCTCAAAGGATTAGAGTTGTGCTTGAAGTCACATACTAAAGGGACTTTTAAAGTTTATTTTATGTAACGTGTGACCGGAATCTTAGTAACTTAAAATTAATTAAAAATAAGCTGTTTGTGCTTGTCCCCTTACAACTACAGATGTATAGAAGTAATGCTTTTTATTACAGATATTTAGTACACCACAGTATCACCCCAAAAGCCAGCCTTTTGTAGATCATGTTTTCACATTCACCATCACAGACAAGAGGATCTGGTTTCGTAATTACCAGGTTAGTGGTCTCTTTTAGCTCTTTCAGTGGTGCTCAGTGGAGTAACTTCATATCAAATCTATTAAGATAAGAAAGTAATTATTTTCAGAATGTGCCTTTTCCTGTATCTCTGGGGAAAATTTGTTGCAGTGCTGTGCAGTTCAGCTTGCTTTCTGTTAGTTGTGGTTCTGTGACAGGACTCTTGGTAAGAGGAATTAGTAGCAAAAGCCTAAGCTTCACTTGCCTTTTAACTTTACTTGGTGCTTTAGCCCAGGGTATGCTGGTGCTTACTTTCTGAAGGAGGAATTCACAAATGTGCAGTACTCTTAAGTGCTTGCTTGAACCTAAAAGAACTGCTTTGTATACAGAATTGTTTGTACAAGTTGAGCTTACAAACTTCAATGGCATCGTATCTTGGATTTAAATTGAGTTTTGTATGGCCATATGTAAAGTGCCTATGAGGTCATATACATTGACTCAATGCATGAGAAATAAAGAGTGTTCTTTTACTGCAGATAATAGAAGAGGATGCATCTCTAGTAGAAATTGGGCCTCGTTTTGTCCTGAACCTCATAAAAATCTTCCAGGGTAGCTTTGGAGGACCAACTTTGTATGAAAATCCCTATTATCAGTCCCCAAATATGGTAAGCAGCTTTGTCTTCTCTTCAGCAGTTACTTCAAAGACTGCAGGCTCTCTGTGCAGGAGAACCATGTACGCCTTCCCCTGGATCTCTCAGCAGTGCCTTAACTGATCTCAGTTTGGGAACAGTAATTGTACAAAAATAGAATGAATGCAGAATTCCTGTCAATGGAAAGATGAAATGAAAGATTTTGGCAATTAAGCAGAGAAATTCAGCTTGTTATTTTAATACCTGACTTCTTACATCTTGCTTATTTGGCACGTTTATATTAATTCTTATTTTTATAGCATCGACGGTTGATAAGATTGTCAATGGCTGCTAAATTTAGAGAGAAGCATCAAGTGAAGGAAGTACAGAAGATTAAGAAACAGGAGAGTAAGATGCTTATTGAGGAAGATCCCACTGAAGTGGTCTTTGAAACTCCAGCTGAAGAAAAGCCAGTGGAAATACAGCTTGTGAAACCAGAGTCAAAGGCAACTGTAAAAGATAAAAGGAAGCCACGCAAAATTCAGAGGAAGAAGCAAAAAAAGCTTTTCAGAACTGAAGCATAAGCATAAAAGTTACAAGTGAAAACTCCTTAAGTCATCTGTTAGTCTGGTATAGCTGTATTACATATATATACATTTCTTAGGTATATTGACAGAATATCGTGAATACTTTTTTTTTACAGGTAAAACTAACTGGACTTCAGTTAAAGTAAAAATTATCAGTTCCTTTTTGAATCTGAACTTTTTTTTAATTGTCTTCATCTCTTTGAGAGGATTCTGGGTTTTGAAAAAATTGGAAATGGGAGAGGGGAAGGCCACAACGGGGCAAGGGAGATTCAGTGTTACCTCTAAAACCTGAAAGAAAGACTGGTGAATACAAGCATCTGCTCAGTTGATGCCGTACAGTATCTAATCCAAAGAAAGGCTTGGGCCAAACCTGAGGTCTTTGAAGAGCACAGATGTGTTATCCTGTCCCTTCTCCTGCAAAAAAAAAAAACCAAACAACCAACCAAAAAACTGATAACCTGACAAGAATGGTGTTGGCTGTAAAAAAGTATGGGAACTGCAGGAGTGAGTCTGCTGGTGGGGAGTCTGCAAGTGCAGCTGGGATGTATTGTGCAGGGTTCACAGAATCACTGAATATCCTGAGTTAGAAGGGACTCACAACGATCATGGAGTCCAACCCCTGGCTCCACAGAGCACCACCCAAAATCCAAACCCTGTGTCTGAGTGTGTTCTCCTTGAGCTCCAGCAGTGTGGGGCCATGCCCGCCGCCCTCTGGTGAAGAACCTTTTCCTCACCCCCACCTGACCCTCCCCTGACACAGCTCCATGCCGTTCCCTC
>WBMW01005051.1:0-32465 GCA_013396635.1 Penelope pileata | reverse complement strand
TCGGAAGCCCCGGAGGCGCCCCCGGGCCGCGGCGGGGGCAGCACCTGTAGCTCCGCGTTGTTGTTCGCTTGGCGGTGCTGCTGCCGTGCTCTGAAGTGAGCAACGTTTATATTCGCAGATAAAAACCTAGAGAACGCCGAGGAGGCCGCGGAGCAGTTCAAGTTAATCCAGGCAGCGTACGACGTCCTCAGCGACCCGCAGGAGAGGGCCTGGTGAGCAGTGTCTGCCTGGTAGCGGAGTGGAGGGCACTGAAGTGTATGGGGGGCTTTCTGTGTTGTGTTGCTGCTGTTTTGCGTTTTTCCCTTCCTCCTCCCTCACAGCAAGGACTGGATTCTCCCCTTGGCTCTGCTGGGGGTGAGGATGGGCCTCTGCAGCTGGGCCGCCCCCCCCCCGTGCTTTGCACACACTGCTGCTGTCTGCAGGGTGCTGCCCCGGGCCATGCCCTACCTTCTGCCTCCCAGGGCATCACCACAGCCTCCCCTGTGTTCTCATAGCCATCCTGTGAGATGTATGCACACATCTCTTCCTAGGAGGCTGCTAGCTGAAGTGTTCTGCCTAGCATGTTTTTCAAGTGGGCTGAAGCATCTTCCAGCTTATGCAGGCAAGAGCATCTCTGCTAAGTTTATCCTCCTTTAAAGGAAAGTAGTTTTTCACTTTTTATATGCTAATTTGTTTGTGTAAGTAAGGAGTGATTTGGATAACGTCCTACCCATAAGGAAAGTTTTTACAGTTGGGGTGGTGAAGCACTGGCACAGGTTGCCCAGGGAGGTGGTGGAAGCCTCATTGCTGGAGACGTTCAAGGTCAGGCTGGACTGGGCTCTGAGCACCCTGATCTAGCTGTAGGTGTCCCTGTTCATTGCAGGAGAGTTGGACCAGATGGCCTTTACAGGCCCCTTCCAACTCAAACGATTCTATGATTTTGAGGCTTCTGAAAGCTTATTTTAACAGCTTGCTCAAATGTGTTTGCTAGCTTCCCACTGGGAAATTGCTACTATAGATATTGTACCTAAAGTAGTAGTAACTGAAGGTCAGGAGGCAATATTTACTGACGCAGCCTTCCTTCTCTCTGAAGGCTTTGTGTCTGAGACACAATTTCCGGACAGCAAGGTGCACCATTTCTGTGTGGCTTAACCCAGCAGGGAGCTCAGCACCACTGGTGCCCAGCCAGTCTCCAAGCAATGGCAGCCCCCTGGGCCAAACCCTCGCCCTGTATTACTGTTCAGTATGACTCCGTGTGATACAGGATGTCCCTTTGGCTGGTTTAGGTCAGCTGTCCTGGGCTGTCCCCTCCCAGCTCCTTGCTGGCAGGGCAGTGTGAGGAGCTGAAACGTCCTCGGCTCTATGCAGCACTGCTTGGCAACAGCTTAATCATTGCTGGGTTATCACCGTTCCTTTTCTCCTGAAGCCAAAACACAGCATCGTAGCAGGCACTATGAGGAAAATAGCTCTGTCCCAGCCAAACACAGGACAACTATGCTTAGAATAGAGTAGTTGAGTTGGAAGGGACCTTTGCAGATCACCAAGTCCAGCTGTCTGACCACAGGGCTAACCAAAAGTTAAAGCATCTTATTGAGGACATTACCCAAGTGCCTCTTGAACACTGGCAGGTGTGGGGCCTTACTTGTCATGATGGTATGATATTCCCAGTTCATGTCTGGGAAGTTGAAGTCTCCCAGAAGAATGGGGGTTACTGATGCAGAGATTTTTTCTAATTGCCTGTAGGACAACTCATCCATGACATCATCCTGGATGTCACGACATGATACTAGGCACCCACGGTGACATCTGCTTTGCTGTCCATCCTCTTAATCTTCACCCAGAGGCTCTCTACTGCACCATCCTGTGGTGGCAATGGCCATACAGTGTGGCCTCTCCCTTACCTGCAGCCCAGCACCCCAGCTCACCTGCCCTGAGCAGCCAGTAGGCCTCCTTCCCAGCACTCCTGTTGTGGAGTGAAGCAATGCACATACTGTTCCATGTTACCTGCCTGTTGTTGGTATTGGGAATATCCTCCTTATGTTATTGATTTCTGCTAGGTATGATAACCACAGGGAGGCCCTGCTGAGAGGAGGAGTTGATGGAGACTATCAGGATGATAGTTTGGATCTGCTGCGCTACTTCACTGTTAGCTGTTACTCTGGATACGGAGATGATGAAAAGGTAATGAATCAATACATCTAATGAATCAATTTAAATGTCATGGAAAATGTCAGCATTTGCATAGCATTGAAAAGCTGTGCATGGAATTGTTGAGCACANGGAGGAGGGCCGCGCCGCGGGGAGGGCGGTTGGGCGGTGTCAGGGGGAGAAGCGCCCTTCGCGGGGACGGGGAGGGCCTCGGAAGCCCCGGAGGCGCCCCCGGGCCGCGGCGGGGGCAGCACCTGTAGCTCCGCGTTGTTGTTCGCTTGGCGGTGCTGCTGCCGTGCTCTGAAGTGAGCAACGTTTATATTCGCAGATAAAAACCTAGAGAACGCCGAGGAGGCCGCGGAGCAGTTCAAGTTAATCCAGGCAGCGTACGACGTCCTCAGCGACCCGCAGGAGAGGGCCTGGTGAGCAGTGTCTGCCTGGTAGCGGAGTGGAGGGCACTGAAGTGTATGGGGGGCTTTCTGTGTTGTGTTGCTGCTGTTTTGCGTTTTTCCCTTCCTCCTCCCTCACAGCAAGGACTGGATTCTCCCCTTGGCTCTGCTGGGGGTGAGGATGGGCCTCTGCAGCTGGGCCGCCCCCCCCCCCGTGCTTTGCACACACTGCTGCTGTCTGCAGGGTGCTGCCCCGGGCCATGCCCTACCTTCTGCCTCCCAGGGCATCACCACAGCCTCCCCTGTGTTCTCATAGCCATCCTGTGAGATGTATGCACACATCTCTTCCTAGGAGGCTGCTAGCTGAAGTGTTCTGCCTAGCATGTTTTTCAAGTGGGCTGAAGCATCTTCCAGCTTATGCAGGCAAGAGCATCTCTGCTAAGTTTATCCTCCTTTAAAGGAAAGTAGTTTTTCACTTTTTATATGCTAATTTGTTTGTGTAAGTAAGGAGTGATTTGGATAACGTCCTACCCATAAGGAAAGTTTTTACAGTTGGGGTGGTGAAGCACTGGCACAGGTTGCCCAGGGAGGTGGTGGAAGCCTCATTGCTGGAGACGTTCAAGGTCAGGCTGGACTGGGCTCTGAGCACCCTGATCTAGCTGTAGGTGTCCCTGTTCATTGCAGGAGAGTTGGACCAGATGGCCTTTACAGGCCCCTTCCAACTCAAACGATTCTATGATTTTGAGGCTTCTGAAAGCTTATTTTAACAGCTTGCTCAAATGTGTTTGCTAGCTTCCCACTGGGAAATTGCTACTATAGATATTGTACCTAAAGTAGTAGTAACTGAAGGTCAGGAGGCAATATTTACTGACGCAGCCTTCCTTCTCTCTGAAGGCTTTGTGTCTGAGACACAATTTCCGGACAGCAAGGTGCACCATTTCTGTGTGGCTTAACCCAGCAGGGAGCTCAGCACCACTGGTGCCCAGCCAGTCTCCAAGCAATGGCAGCCCCCTGGGCCAAACCCTCGCCCTGTATTACTGTTCAGTATGACTCCGTGTGATACAGGATGTCCCTTTGGCTGGTTTAGGTCAGCTGTCCTGGGCTGTCCCCTCCCAGCTCCTTGCTGGCAGGGCAGTGTGAGGAGCTGAAACGTCCTCGGCTCTATGCAGCACTGCTTGGCAACAGCTTAATCATTGCTGGGTTATCACCGTTCCTTTTCTCCTGAAGCCAAAACACAGCATCGTAGCAGGCACTATGAGGAAAATAGCTCTGTCCCAGCCAAACACAGGACAACTATGCTTAGAATAGAGTAGTTGAGTTGGAAGGGACCTTTGCAGATCACCAAGTCCAGCTGTCTGACCACAGGGCTAACCAAAAGTTAAAGCATCTTATTGAGGACATTACCCAAGTGCCTCTTGAACACTGGCAGGTGTGGGGCCTTACTTGTCATGATGGTATGATATTCCCAGTTCATGTCTGGGAAGTTGAAGTCTCCCAGAAGAATGGGGGTTACTGATGCAGAGATTTTTTCTAATTGCCTGTAGGACAACTCATCCATGACATCATCCTGGATGTCACGACATGATACTAGGCACCCACGGTGACATCTGCTTTGCTGTCCATCCTCTTAATCTTCACCCAGAGGCTCTCTACTGCACCATCCTGTGGTGGCAATGGCCATACAGTGTGGCCTCTCCCTTACCTGCAGCCCAGCACCCCAGCTCACCTGCCCTGAGCAGCCAGTAGGCCTCCTTCCCAGCACTCCTGTTGTGGAGTGAAGCAATGCACATACTGTTCCATGTTACCTGCCTGTTGTTGGTATTGGGAATATCCTCCTTATGTTATTGATTTCTGCTAGGTATGATAACCACAGGGAGGCCCTGCTGAGAGGAGGAGTTGATGGAGACTATCAGGATGATAGTTTGGATCTGCTGCGCTACTTCACTGTTAGCTGTTACTCTGGATACGGAGATGATGAAAAGGTAATGAATCAATACATCTAATGAATCAATTTAAATGTCATGGAAAATGTCAGCATTTGCATAGCATTGAAAAGCTGTGCATGGAATTGTTGAGCACAGGTGGTGGTAATAATTTTTGCACAAGCCTAAGATGAAGCCTGTGCTAGATATTTAGGCAAGCTTTAACTCTTGCTTATTGTCTAATAATTGCTTAATCGTCATTCCTTACTGTACTGTAAAACTACAGAGTACATCTGTATTATCTATGTACATTATATAGTAAAGAATTCCAGTGCTTTGCAATAGCATCTGGTTATTCAAAAATGGCTTTGACAAGCAAGAATGCTTCCAGCTAAGGAGAAATGATAACAATGCTTGAGGGAAGCGTGCTTCCAATGGTTGAATTCCCTGATGGGTTTTAAGATATTCATAGTTTGAAAAGCTCCAAGTGATTAGAAAGACTTCTGCCAGAGAAAATCTCTATCTGTCTTTGTATTACTGCACTAGGAGTAAGTTAGTGAAACCTTAATTTAAAAAGTGAAGATACAGGGGGGATATTTCGTAGTAAATCTTATATTTGGAACTTCCTCAAAACTTAGTAGTGTGTAACCAGACTCTTAGAAACATAGCCTGCATGCTGTAGTGTTTGCTTATTTTTTGTTTAGAGTATGAGGGAGACAAGCTACATAAAGGAGATGAAAGTAAAAGGAATGGGAAGGAATGGTAACGTGTTAAACAGGGTTCCGGCTGAACAAGTGCTTGCAAGGTCTTTCTCCTCATTATGAATGGCTGTTGCAGAATTGTGATTTTTTTGAAATTGTAATTTTCTCACTGCTTACTGTAACTGAGCATTTGTGCTATCAACATATGTTGATATGCTATCAACATATAATGTAACTGAGCATTTGTAATATCAATGTAGAATAAATAATATATCCACTTTTTTTAATTTCAGGGATTCTTTACAGTCTATAGACATGTTTTTGAACATATTGCAAAAGAAGAGATGGAATATACGACCCACGAAGATATTGAAGAATTCCCTACATTTGGATATTCCCAAAGTGACTATGATACGGTAAGAGCAAGTATAAAGCTAAACTAAAAATAACACAGTTGTCATTGCTTTGTCCAACACTGAAATCAAAGAAAAAGTTCCTGATGATCTCTGAGGTGAATACAAAACCATATTTCTACTGTCTTTTCTACTGTAGTAGTCCATAACTATAAAGGAAGTGTTTGTATTATGATTCATAATATTTAGATGAATAAAAGTTATTTCCTGTTGGACTATATTAGCAATCAGGCTTTAATGGTAAGTTGTCTGACAAACATTTCACAGGGCTAACCATCAATTATGCCAATGAAACTGAAGCGCAATGTTAGGCCTGATGCAAGGCCTGAAAAAAAAACAGGTGTTCTCTTTACATATCACTGAGAATAGTTTATCAGTGTTCTAATGCAACATAGATTACAGCAACAGATATTAGAAATAATTATTTTTAAAATGTGTTGTATCTTGCCTCATTTAGGGAAACAAAGAGTCATTTGCTGTGTAACAGCCTACTGAAAATGAGAGACATGGTAGTTGACCTGCCACGTGAGCTCCTGCTATCATACTCCTGTCATCTACAGTTACTCTGTAGTAAGATTTAATTTCCAGAATATTGCATGCCTACCTCTGGGACATCAGAAAAGAGAATACTTAGTGGACACTTGAATTGTTCCTATCTGGTTTACCAACTATTTTTTGTATTCTAGACTTCTAGTTTTTTAAAGGTTGCTAGTGTTTGTGTTGAAAAAATAATACCTCTTTTCTGTACAGTAGCATAGAATACTGCGCAGTAGCAGTACTCACAAATATTCCTCCTAGTTTGCCAATTCTCTGTGCCAATTTCTCTGGTATTGTACTGTGTGACTCATCGTTTGTGAAATTTAAATTGATGTATACCTTACAAATAAGAAGCTTTGATGGTCCAAACTTGTCTTCAGTTAGAAACAATGTTACAAATCAAACTAAGAAATGCCAAAATGGGTATTTGAATTTCAGGTAAAATTACAGTATTGCTTGACAAATTGAAATCTTTCCCAGGGAGAGTCTATTTAGCGTGTCTAAAATTGCTAAAATCCATCTGTTGATAGAGGTTGAAACATCTTCTGGGAGCTGCCTGTGTCAAGGCCATAGAACAGATATGCCTATAAACTAAAAATCATTTTTAATGCTTTTAACTAGTAACTGCAAAAATGACTGTAATTCTAGCACCAGCAACTTTAGACATCTGCCCTGTTCATGCTGTTATGGAAACAGAATGCTCACCTTTTTTTAACAGGATCAATTTATTCTTGGAATTGTATAATGGAAAATAACCACTTTTAAATGGGAAATCCATTGTCCCTCTTTGCTTATATTAAAGAGATAGTCAGAAGGTTCCAGCATCGTAGTACCCACTTCTCTGCTCAGCAGGAATATTGTGGGGAAAAAGGAAGAGATTTGGAAGGGAGGTACAAAAGCTAGACAAAAGCTTCAAGATCTGTGATATGAATGTTCTCTGTCTTGACTCAGTCTTTTGAGTTAACTTGCAGTAGATCTGGGAGGTGACTCAATCAATGCCAAGCAGCCAGGGAAGATAATCTTAAGTTTGTAACTTAAGAAGACTTAATGAGAAGAGAGTAGTTTTAGGACAATTACATGTAGAAAGAAAACCAGTCAGCCCTGAGTATACATAGCAAGCAACAACCTGGGTATCCAGCAAGAGCTGGTTCGAAGTATTCTGGAAAACGACAAGAGAGGGGCTTATATTTCACATACCTACCGAGGAAGAGGAAAATCTCATAGCTCCTAGAGCTGATGAAGGGATGGATGATCCCTGTCATCAGCTGGTGGCTATGCATCCTTGTGCAGAGAAGATGCCTTCTTCTGAAGCATAAATCTGAACTAGTTGCGAATCATCACTTATGTTATTGGACATGCGTGGTGCAGTTGCAGAAGCGAGATTGCTTCAGATAGATTTCTAGTGATCCCAAGTAGAGTATTAAATGATTTAACGGTTGTAAGCAAAAGATTTCAATTTACTTGATAGCCATCTCCCACCAAGATGAGAAACAGCCAAATCCCACGCAAGAGATCCTTTCCTCTTGGTGGCTGGCTCTTAAATAAGTCCAGGGTAGTCCCACCCTGGGTCCACCCCTCCTGGTCACGTGGAGGGGGATACAGGTGTTCCTCAGGCCAGCCACCGCCCTTCACCAGGTGCTCAGTCACTAATTCAGGCCGTGACCTCGTGTTTCCCTTACAGACATACATGGCTGGGTTCTAGTGACAGCACAGAAAAATGCACAGCTGCTTGTCTGCCAGAGGTCACAGCCTTGAACCTTCACATGTAGATGGGCCATTAGAAATTAGTGTTGAGGAGTTCATAGGTGTAGTCCTATGACACGAGGAGAAGAAGTAAAAATACTAGAAGGAAAGATGCTAAGCTGTTACCTTGAAGACCAGGACTTGTGCTGTGAAGTGTTCTGAAATACAAAAACAGTGGTGTGTGTAGGGATGTGTTCAGGGTGCAGTAAAAAGGCAGTTTAAAGGGACAAGTAATGGTTTGTGTTTATCGTTGTTTTGTTTAAAAAAGGAGTTTAGACATATCTGTTTCCCAGATACACAAAATGCAGAGGGTTAGTAATTATTTGGAGAACAGAAAACAAAACAAAATGCTGATGATACAAAGCTGGGAGGAGTGGCTGATGCACCAAAAGGCTGTGCTGCCATTCAGCAAGACCTGGACAGGCTGGAGAGTTGGGCAGAGGGGAACCTGATGAGGTTCAACAAGAGCAAGTGTGGAGTCCTGCACCTGGGGAGGAATAACCGCACACGTCCGTACAGGTTGGGGGCTGAGTGCTGGACAGGAGCTCTGCGGAGAAGGACCTGGATGTCCTGGTGGACAACAGGTTGGCCATGAGCCAGCAGTGTGCTCTTGTGGCCAAGAAGGCCTAAGTTGTCCTGGGGTGCATTACACTGAGTGTGGCCAGTGGAGCGAGGGAGGTGATCCTCTCCCTCTACTCTGCTCTGGTGAGGCCTCCTTGGAGTACTGTGTCCAGTTCTGGGCTCCTCAGTTCAAAAAGGACAGGGAACCGCTGGAGAGAGTCCAGTTCCTGTGGAGGGCCACAAAGATGACGAGGTGCCTGAAGCATCTCCTGTATGAGGAAAGGCTGAGAGACCTGGGACGGTTCAGCCTGGAGAAGGCAGAGAGGAGATCTGATAAATGCTCATGAATATCCAAAGGGCAGGTGCCGAGAGGATGGGGCCAGGCTCCTTTTGGTGGTGCCCAGCCACAGGACAAGGGGCAATGGGCACAGAGTGGAACACAGGAAGTTCCATCTGATTGTGACAGAAAAACTTCTTTACTTTGAGGGTAACAGAGCCCTGGAAGAAGCTTTCCAGAGGATTGTGGAGTCTCCTGCCCTGGAGATATTCAAAGCCCACCCGGACGCTTTCCTGTGCAACCTACTGTAGGGAGCCTGCTTTAGCAGGGGACGTGGACTAGGTCATCTCCAGAGGTCTCTTCCAACCCTTATGATTCTGATATTCTGTGAAAACAATCATTATGCTACTTTAATAATCTAGTGTTTACTCATGAGTAGTAAGTAAGGACAACAAGGAAGAATGATTTACTGTTCCGTTTAATGTGGAAGCTAGAGGGCATCATTTTAAGCTGCAGTTATATAACACAACAAAACAGGAGTAAGTGTATTTTCACACAAATGCTCATTAAACTGTGCAAGTCATAGCTTCATGATACTGTATATGACAACAATTTGCGTAAGCTAAAAAAAATATTAAACATTCGTGAAAGAAAAATTGGTCAGGGGCTATTAAACAACTTCTCTGCTGCTCTGGAAGCAGATAAAGTGTGATGAGAAGAAACACTGCCATGTACTTACCATTTGTTTTATTTCTCTTTGTGTACTGGTCATTGGCTGCTGGAAATGTGTGGATGACCTCTGCTGTAATTTGGTGTGGTGGCTAGTATACAATATGTGCTTACGTGCATAATATCTGATTCTGGTTGTGCTTTATAGTTTGAAAGGAAGAGTACAGCAAAGTTAAGTAACTGGGCACTACTGTTAGCATGATCCAATCCTAAAAGGGGATATTTGTTAGAAATTGGAGTTTGGAAAGGTTTAATAGACAAGGTTGTTGACTTGCCGTGGTTTGAAATTTTCGATATGGTATTATCTGTCTGCCTTGCGGTGAGTTGTTTATACTCTGGGGGAAAATGGTGGCCTGTGTAGGAGACACAGAAGCCCTAAGTTTTTTGGTATGTGTTTGCCACTCTCCCTAATAAAGTGACTCATGCAATTTTTATTTTTTTTTTATTCTAACAGGTAGTGCACCCTTTCTATGCATATTGGCAGAGTTTCTGTACTCAGAAAAACTTTGCTTGGAAAGAAGAATATGACACACGACAAGCATCAAACCGCTGGGAGAAACGAGCTATGGAAAAAGAGAACAAGAAAACTAGAGATAAAGCAAGAAAAGAGAGGAATGAACTAGTCCGTCAGCTAGTAGCCTTTATTCGTAAGAGGGACAGAAGAGTACAGGCTCATAGAAAACTTGTTGAAGAACAGAATGCAGAAAAACTTAAGAAAGCAGAGGAATTTCGGAGGCAGCAAAAACTCAAGCAAGCCAAGTATGTAAACGTGGAAAAATATGTTTATCTGAAGCCTGGAGACACAATTAATGAGGATACCGTGTAGAGTTAGATCATAATGGCAGCTGTACTTGCTCTCCTAAAAATCCTTTACGATTTTATGTATTAGTTTTGGTTTCAAGTCTAACCTTAAAACTGCATTGTCCTGACATCAAGAGATAGATCTAAGATAATCAGGGAATAACCTGTGCACTGCATGCAACTGGATGTAATAGCACAGAATCCAGTGCGCTTTTAGTTAGCCGAGGAAGGAGGGTTTGGTAATTAACAACATTGTTACTTCAAAGAAAGAAGAATGTATGTTGGGAAATGAAGAAAAACAGGACTTCTATCAGCTACATCTGCCTTGGAACTGTATCTACTAAAAGGAACGTAGGAAAAACAAACCTAGTCTTGCTTTTCCTTTTGATTTGGTAGAGAGGACTCTTCCATTGGACTAAATGCATTTATTGCTGCTTTTATTTTTCATAAAATAGAAGGAGGAGAATGGGAATCTCCCAGTGCAGGCAGTATTTGTTCTTCAGACTAATAGTTTTGGTCTGAAAAGAGGAGGAAGGAGCTTAAATAATTGTTTTGAAATTGCACTCCTATAGCATGTTCATTAAAATTATAATTCACATATATGTGAAATACATATATTATACATAATATATATTTTTTTTCTGAAAGGAGAATGAAGCTGAGGCATATGTTTACTGACAAATGGCTTAATAATTCTGCACTCAGGACCCACCTGTAGAAAACTGAGCTATGTGTGGTGCACTGGTTGGTAGCTTGGATCACACTTAATGTTTGGAGAACTGAGCAGGTACACTTTGGTAGCACAGAGTCAAGCAGTAATGTGCTAGTGGTTTTTGCAGTGCTATACTAGTCATAGGTTTGGACCTTGCAGCAGGTAAAAGTAGCTATACAGCTTTTAGGATTGAGCTGACTTTTCCTGCTGTGAGTTTGACATTTACCATGCTGCAATACATTTCCTGCATGAAATTCAAGCAGGATCCACTTAACGTGAATTCCTCCTCATTAGCAGTGCCAGTGTGCCCACTGACATCACAAATTACCTGCTCAGATTTCCAGGCCCTATAAACAGTTGTTTGCTTTGTCATAATATGCTTAGGACTTTCCTCCTGAAATACCAGAGAAGACCAAGTTATCTTCTAATTAATACTGTTTCTGTAATTCCCATCTCATAAATGCGATGTACAAGTTACTGTATTATTCTGCTTAAAGGCTTGCTGAGCAGTATAAAGAGCAGAGCTGGATAACTATGTCAGATCTGGAGAGAGAATTGCAAGAGATGGAAGCACAGTATGAAAAGGAATTCGGAGATGGATCAGATGCTGAGGATGAATTAGAAGAACAGGAGACAAAAGAAGGCATGGAAGGTATGGGGTGCAGGGGCGTGACCCAACAGTGAGTTATTGCAGTGTGAGTTTCAGCTTACAGTACTTGAAGTCCCAGATGCATGGTTCTGACCGTGGTGCAAGTCTCATGTCTCCCCTGCGGGTGTACCACGTTAGAGGCTGTCTTTCTGATGTTTTGCATTGAACATAAGACATAAATTCGTTAATTTATGCTAATGTGTGATTTAGTGAGATGATCTTGATCTCACTGCATGTCATTAATGCTGGAGAAGCTGAATGTTGGTGTTGTGACTATTTACTGGGGCTTTAAGAGCAACTTAAGAATTGCTCATCTGACTTTGTCTCTCCAATCCCCATTGATTTCTTCAGACAAACTGAGCGACGAGGCGGAAGAAGCTGAATTTGCTGATGATCTCTACTGCCCTGCTTGTGACAAATTGTTAAAAACTGAGAAAGCGTAAGTGTGTGTGTGTGGTTGGGAACTTTTGGGCAGTGGTAGGGGAATGCGTTGGTTCTAATTTTTTAAAAAAAGCTTGTAAGGACTTTTTAGCATTACATAATGGTCAGTGACCTCTTTCCAGTAGAGACATTGTCAGGGCAGAGTTTTCCATTCTTACTAGTGATGGATAATGAGACTATTATTAATATATATTTAAATGTAACAATATTTATGCAGAGCTACCTGCGTTAACTATTTGATGGTCTTTACAGCATGAAGAATCATGAAAAATCAAAGAAGCATCGAGAGATGGTAGCATTGTTACGACAGCAACTGGAAGAAGAGGAAGGGAAGTTTCCTGCATCTTTGGATGATGCAAATGGAATACATACCAAAGAGGAGGAAGAAACAGAAGAAATGCCCAAACAGAAGTACTTAAAATTATTTTTAATTTTATTATGATTAATGATCTATTAGATCTTGGGCCTCAGAGAGAGCTTCTGACCAGATCTATAGTTGCACCGGAACTCACAGTACTATCCCAATTTAAAATATTTCTTTGTATCAGAGTTCCAATAAAACACACGCACTAACTTGACTGGATTCAAGTGTAGGATATTTTTCAAACAGGGAAGCTTGGTGCAGGCCCAGTGTTTATCTGTTTGGTTATGGTACTTTCTGTCAGTTGTATGCTGGCATACATAGAAAATGAGTGTGCTTGAAAATGAGGAGTGTTGAATAAGTTGCCTGACTTCTGTTTTTTTTTTTTTTTGAATGGACAAAGTGTAATGCCAGCTATCTTCTTAGTATCTTTAAGTTCAGTCTGAGCAAAATAAATGTATAACGAAATGCAGCGAATTAAGTTAGGAGAACTGTTGCTTTCATTTCAGATGTGAATCATTTTCTAGTTGTGGCTGCTGTCTCCCTAGTATCATGTTAGGATGTTAAGAAAATATAAACTGTATTCATACAGTTTTCTTTATTTAAAAAGAGGCCATTTTCCATTCTTATTTTTCCAGACTCTCCAAGAAGCAGAAGAAGAAACAGAAAACAATGATGGTAGGCAGTCAGACATGATGAAATTCAGAGAACTTTACAACCTCATTTTGTTGTTATATGTTATGATAATACATCTCAAAGACCTCACTTTATTCCGTCTGTACAGATAATACTAAATGGGGTGCTGGTTCCAAACAGCTTATGGGCTGAAGTGTAAGGAAAAGAGATTGGAATGCAAGAAATTGATGAGAAAGACCTAGGTGGCCCTAGGGCATTACCAGCTTATTTGTTTGGTGATAGTTTCCTGCTTTGATTGCTAGACCTGGTCAAATGTGCTGTTTGTGAAGTAAAATTATTGGCGTTCTGCTGACACTATGTACATAGATTGCTCTGAAAGTAATTTCTCCTATTTATTTCCATGGAAACTACAACAGATACAAAGAGCACAATAACACTGAGGAAAATGTTCAGCTACAAAACACTATTTTTCAACATAGTCACCACCATTAGCTGTGCATTTTAGCCAGCAATGAATAACAGCCTGCATGCCGCACTTGTAAAAAAAATTAAAAAACTATTTGCACCAGTGGAGGTGACCCACTGTTGCCACTGCTAAAATGCAGCACCCACTGCCTCACTGTGCCAACGTCTACTGTTTGATATTCATAAACTTTCAGCAAGCATTGATGAATGGCAATGGGTGCAGTTTTTTCCACATGGAGGAATTCAGATCCACACCTCTGCTTTATCCATACTCCCATGTCTGAGGCCATTTGGTCAGACTGCCCCTCTGCTGCCTTCTGTTGCATGGCAACAAAATGGAATGGGATATTGGTGGGAAGGCTCAGCGTCTACTGCCATACCACCACCATCTGCCTCTGACATTGTGGGCCACCATAACAAAATAGGAGACATTACTTTCATAGCAGCGTTTGCAGCTGCTGGAACCAACACCATCTGCTCCACCTCTCACTTGCATTGCAAACACCAGTAATGCCAATCTGTCATGCTTCAGAATCCTACCTGTGCATGATACAACAGACCTGTGCTGACAGGAGCAGGCTGGGATTCAAGAACTGCACATTCTGTGTCAGGCTTGAGTGACAGGAGTGCCATAGCGATCAGACTCCTGTCTGCCTTTCCCAAACTTGATCCTTTCCAAGTCTTAATTCTTTCCTGTTTGCTATCTCAATCGTAGTCTTGACCCAGTGAGCTACCTACACTAGGTCCTGCCTCTTCCATGCCTTTCCAAGATGGCCTCATATTTTTCCCTAGCCTAATCCTTCTAGTCTCCTACTATGTGTTCCCCTTCTCTTCCCTCTCCCACACCGTCATCATCTCATCATGAAGAATCTTCTCCAAGGCTTTCAATCAGCTGCATTTTTCTTGCTTCTCTGTGCATGTGTTTTGTGTTGTCCAGATGAGTATTGCCTTGGTCATCTTGCTTCCAGCAGGCCATCAGCCTCCTGTCCAACTGTAGTATCCTCAGTTTGAAATGTCTCATCCACCTTGTGTAGGTTTGTAGAGGCACCTGTCTCCCATCCTTAAGCTCTGTGACGAGGTCATCTGCAGCCCAGAACATAGGTGGCACACTTGCATAGCTGAGCTGGAACTTTCTTGTGCAGATTCTTCTAGAAATGTAACTTCCATCTGCTATCAATCTTTACTGAGTGTAGGTAATCACTAGGGTCTTTGTTCTGTTTTCCTGGAGGCAGATAGCTTAGCCAAGCTTTTTCAGGTAGTTTTAAGGCTGCAAGAGATACTAGAGGTATCTAGTATCTATAGAGGTATCTCTGTATCTATATAGCTGTATTAACATAGTGTTAGGTCAAATCTGTTACCATGCTTTTGGGACCTGAGCTGTTTTACTTCAGACGTGCTCAGATGTTGACCTTTTATGTCTTTTGACTCTGACTCTGTCCCAGTACACAGAAAAGGTTGCCAGTGTTTCAGAAGTCAGGAAGGGAAAATATGGTGTGATTTGCTTCAGTCAGTTGAGTTATTTTGGCTTAAGTGCCCTGATGTATATAGCTGGCACAGGGAACTTTAAACGTTTGTCAAAGTTACAACAAAGCCAGTATTGTATAATGTGAAGCAGGAGCCCTGTTTGAGCCCTGTGTGTAATTAAATGCTGCCTTCATTCTCCTCTTTCGTACAAACAATACCTGTTTTAAACCACTGTCCCAGGTGCTCTCATCTTCCAAATACAGGAACTAGGATTTTGCCTGATAGAATCCCACTGAAAACACAGTGTAAAGTTGAGAGGTTTGATGGCTTTTTGTGTTCTCCCTACCCGCCCATGTTTTGCGGTAAATGAGTATAAACATTATCACTCATGAGCTTAAAGTAACTTGTATTTCTTCTGTTTGGACAGACTTATGAGGACTCTTTTGATAAAAGTGCTGATGAAGAAACGATTGAGCAAAAGGAGGTGCCCTGTGGGGACAAGAATAGTGGCTCAGCAGAGCAGTTGGGAAATGATGACCAAAGATGTGTTGTGTCAGAGGAAGCAAGTGCTACAGAAGATATCAGACAAGTGAATGAAGCACAAAGTGAAGTGAAAAGGTGTGCTGACTGTGTCATTCTATATCGTGTCCGATACTGTCAAACAAGTAGACTGTTCTCACTGTTGTGAATTTAGGGCAACTCCACTATATCAGAGTTGAATATATACAGTACTAGACAAAAAGTGTTAGGATTTACTTTGGAAACGGTATTAGACTGCAAATCAGTGCCACATCATTTACCAGTAGCTGACTGATCATTTAGCAGAATCTTGAGACTGACAGTTTGTCACATAAATGACATTGATTTCTTTTTTGCTGGAAACACTTGTGTTGTATGAAGGAAGAACAGGGGAAAGCAAAAAAGACATTGACTTGAAAACCATTTGATTCCTTTATTGATCGTTATTCCTCTTTGTCTGTCTGCAGTACTAAGCCTAAAGGTAAAAAAGCCAAGGATGCAAAAAAGTCTGCAAAGGCATCTTCAGAGCACCCAACGGTATGTCAGTATGCTATTTAACAAATAGTGGTTATGTTATTACAAACAAGGTTGTTGGTTTCACCTCCAGTCCCCAAACTCTGTTCCAGCTTACTACTTATTTTTTAATAATTTATATAGATACTTTCTCTTCCTGTGACTTTATTTGCATCTAGGAGACAGGAGCATCAGCTCTGCTCTGTGCAGAGAAGAGTCGGGCTAAATTTCAGTGCTAGGACAGTGGCTAGAACTCAATATTCAAAGCAGTTCAAACCAAGAATTGTAAATATCTGAAGACAGCTGTTGTCACCAGGCAGGTGGGAGGCAGTACTGTTTGCATCTTTCCCAACAGTGGTTCTTCCCAGAAGAGCAAAATCTTGTAATGGCTACAGCTAAGGCATTACAGTCACTAAGCCTCAGCGCTCAAAAGTAATGTATTTGTCTTAGTCAGGTGATATCAAAAGTAATCTTTACCATGAATTACATTTGCAAAGCTTCTGTTATGTTCTTTGCTTTACTGAGCTCTCCTTGAAGTTTCAAGAAGTTATGCTTGTAATTTTTATATTTTAATTGCCAGTCAGTAATAGGATATTCATTATAGAAACAAACAACTTAGTCACATTTCATTGTTTTATGAGAAGTTAGATACAGCCAATCGGTGCATTCCATTTTTTACACATTCTATTTATTACACATTTTGTATAGATATGAGTAATTTGGTTTTTTTTCTCCTTGTAGAATGAAGTTCCCATTCACTGTGTAACCTGCAACTGTGCATTTCCATCCCGAAATAAACTGTTTGAACATCTGAAAGCAACAGGACATGCAAAAGCAACACAAGCACCATCTGTAAATGATGCTGTTCACACCAGAAGCAAAAAAGAGAAACGTAAAAACAGATAGAACTTTGTTACAGTGACAGTCTTCAGAATCATATGTGAAAACTCTCCTAAACATTGAAAAGTGTGCGTTGCCTATATTCTGAGGTAAACAGAAAAGGCAACTCCAAGTTTTGGTGAAGGAAAAAAAATTTGAAGATGAGGAAGATGTAAGAAAAACGATGTCACCTTGTGAAGCAACTTCTGCTTTTTTGTTTTTACCAGCTTTTCTTTACAGACTGAACTTGGCCTACCCTTCTAACAGTTTTAATGTTGAGGGGGAAATAATGGTGATTCAGAGCTAGTTGCCTAGTATTTCTGTTGAAACTTGCATGGATGAAATACCTATGCAAAGGGAATAAATTATTTTAACATGCCACAGGTTTTTGAGTTGTTTTTTTTTTTTTTTTGAGAGAGAGAGAAAACTGGTTTGAGGTTAAGTTGGAGTCTGCTGTGATGATCATCTATCAAAAATGAAATATGAACAGCACAAGGGGAAATATAACCAGGCTTTTCCGCCATCCTCAGTGGCCTTTCCAAATTAACCCGCAAACAAAAGGGAAAAGAAAAAGATGTCAGAGTTGGTTAACCACAGTTTCAACAGTTGCTGTTAGTTTTGTACATGCTCCTGTGTGCCAGGGTGTTTGTGTTGGGGGGGAGGAGAAATCTTACAGAAGAGCTTTGCTGGAATAAGTGTGGGAGGGAATGAATGACAGCTGAGATATCAGTGACTACATGAGGTGAGCTGCATGCAGGGATACTATCCCTTGGTACATGCAAACTAGCTGCCCCTGTTGAGGGGGGAGTGGCAGGAATTATGGACAGCTGTCTGCATGTGTTCTGATTTCTAATGAAAAAAAAGATGGGAACTGGAATTACACCTCTGTTTAAACGCATAATGTACTTCACCTTGAACAGCACTTAAAAAAGGAGATGAACACCTGATTTTGGAGTGCAAGTGTACAAAAGAATTTCAGAAAACAAATTGTCAATGCAGTTAGAGAATACAATGGTCAGGAAGGGCTGGGGCTAAGTATACTGACAGAGTTGAAATTTTCCAGGTGCAGTGATCTTGTCTTAGATATCTAAGTTGCTCTAGTGTTTCAGCTTATCAAACAAAGTGGTAGAGCACAAGCATTAGTAAGTCAAGGAATTACTCAAACATTAAAGTTTGCATGAAAGTAAAACGACAAATATACCGTTCTTGCAGACAAGACAGCAATTTTACTTTTACTGGAGACTGAAGAAGGTAATGAACAAAAACTTTTTTCTCAAAAGTGATTATGTAAGAAACACTGCACTTCATTTCACCAGTCAGAGTTTGCGTCTTTGCTAAATTCCTTATTTGTGTGCTGTGCAATCCCAAAAGCAGCAGGAAGAAAAGCAAAGCATTTTTGGAGAGGATGATGACTGGATTAGAGCCCTATATTAAAAATAATTACTGTAATTAGAGACTTTCCAATTTGTGTGCTGATTTTTTTTTAATGCTCGATTTACACTGCATCATTGTAGTAAGGGTAAACAGTTTTAGCTGTCTGAAACCGGCCGTTCTGCTCGCAATGGTTCCTAAGCTGAGAGTGACTATGTTTGTGTGAAATCTCTCATCATGGGGTATGGCTTAAACTCTGCAGTGTTGCCTCTTGAGTTAACTACTTTTCTTATTTAAATAAAAACAAATACTTCATTTTTCTACGTTATGTATGCTCATGTTTATCCGGTGTAAAAGGCAGGATTTGGGGAGCTGCAGAGGTGATCACTGTGGAAGGTGGTCAGGAACTACTCTGAATTGGTCACAGCTGCTTTGCAGCAGTTCCACCACATGCCACAGCTCAGTCAAGCAGGATTTTGTGTTGTATCTAGGAAAACAGAGTTAAGAAATGGAAGCAAATGTGACACAAAGAAACAAAGCCAAAGGAGCAACACTCTATGGTGGCACCCCTAGCATCCCCAAAGGGACTGTAGCCTGTTAGAGGACTTCTGCTGGAGCATAAAAAAACTGTGAAAATAGCAGCAGTAGAAGAGTAATAAACAAAGAGCAGAAGAAATGAACAACTGTGTCTTGACCTCTCCCAATCTCTAGCATCACCTGTTGCTTTGTTAAAGGGAACTCTGAGACTAACCTGTATTTTTACAAAATAGATGAGAGAACACTCTTTAAAGTCTGGCTCCATAACAGTAGTCTTACAACGCTAAGAAGTATTTTATCTCAGACTGTGGCTTTCTTGTCCAGCGTAGATTAGTGCAGAGTCTAGATTACAAGGATCAGGTTTGATGTGCATCTCATAAAAATAAACAAGTCAAGTCTAGTTTGTAACTGCTCTTTCCATGTGTCTCTCTAATGCAGTATGAATTACTTCAACAGCGAAGTCAACATCCTTTTTAGTAATACACATCGGAGGTTTAATTCTGAATGTCTGAGAAGGAAGAAAAAAAGACATCCTTAGAACAGCATAGAAATAATACAAGTTCTAGCAGCCCATCTAAGTTAGCATCCATCCTCTGCTAAACAATCTAACCAAAACTGTGAAAAATAATAGAACTGCAGAGCTGGGCTGAGACTTCTGATAAATGCATCCTGAAATGGGGCAGTTTTGCACTTGACTGCTTCCAATAGCCCCACTCTACTCTAGTGACAGATTACTGCCTTCAAAAGAGAGCTGACTAGAGTAGATTGTGTCAGTTACTCCAGATAGAGCCTGTATAAAACCTTAGATAGGTTTGTACTAGGAGCAAGCCAAAACATAATAGGTAATTTTTCTTTCTGGCAGCTTTGGCATAGAGAATCAACACCTATTGAGAGTGGTAGCCTCTTGCATTGTGATATCTTGCTGTCAGCTAATTTTCTTTTACATTACAGGCTTTTTAAAAAGTTTCTGAGAGAATGTATAAAATTAACATATTACTAACTTTCAGTTGTGGAAATACACCTTGAATGCATGTTGACTGGGAAGGGATATATGCACAGTGTAACCCAGTAAGAATTAAGGTTCTTGAAAGTCCAAATGTTTGGTAATGTTTACAAAATCAGTTAACTTCAACAAGAATGTTAAACTTTCAGTTTAAATTTTCCTGTCATCATATCTCCAAGACTTTAGGCAGAAAGCATGGAGTGGTCTTTCTCCCCGAGCGTCAGTTGGGAGTGGCTTCAGCTAATGCTCTCAGACAAAAAGCACTCTCATGGGACAGAACCAGATTTTACTACACTGAGCTGCAGCCTGTTCTGTGACCTGTGGAAGCATATGGGATGACAGAAGCAGTGTCCAGCTTCTTCTAACCATCCTGCATCTGTCTCATGGAAAAGCTGCTTTTACACCAGAGGGCTTAACTGACCTAACCAGCCCAAAGGTGATCCTCTGTCATCAATCTGCATGCTCTAAGAAGCTTGTGACACAGTGTCCCGGGTACTGTATCTTCAAATGCCTGATGCCCATTTGCCTGCAATTCTCATTTTTGTGCTGTATTGCTGAACTTGCTGATAAGAGCTCTTTTTATTATTATTATTATTTTTTATATTTTTATATTAACATCCAGGTAGAATATTACCAGCTCTCCAGAGTGAAAGAATTAGCAAGAATAAACTTGTCTCTCTGTCACCAGGTCAGGTTATAACCCAAACAATAAGAAAGACTTAACAGACCTGAATATTGCCAATTTCCTCTAATTTGCATACACTATAATACATTGCTTTTCTAGGGGAAGTTGTCCCTCTAAAGAAAAACTGCAAGCTTGAAGGTATTTCAGCACACATGAAACAAATAGCTCCTGCCTGGTTTGTAAATTGAGAAAAATTAAGCAGAGAGAGCTCCTAAATGTGTTTTCTAGTTTTATTTACTAAAGTTATTTTAACCAGAAGTTCAATACCTGACCATAGAGCCCTCCTCTGCCAATCAGAACACCCATATCTTTACAGTCCTCCCAGATCTGATCAATTTCTTCAGATGGAAGAGGGCAGCGACTGTCCTATGGAAAATGAACATTAAACTTCACTCAGATATTCTAAATTAATTATATGAAAAACATGTATCATTCCAGTTCTTCCCATAAATCCCATCCTCACCTCTGTCTGAAAACATCAGCTGCATGATGTAGCTGCAATGTTACAGGCTGGGGAAAGAATGGCTGGAAAGCTGCCCAGTGGAAAAGCATGCAGGGGTGCTGGTTGACATTCAGCTGACCATGAGCCAGCAGTGTGCCCAGGTGGCCAAGGCAGCCAACTGCATCCTGGCCTGCATGAGAAACAGCGTACTCAGCAGGACCAGGGAGGTGATCATCCCTCTCAGCTCTGGTGAGGCCACACCTGGAGCACTGTGTGCAGTTTTGGGTCCCTCACTACAAGAAAGACATTGAGGCCCTGGAGCATGTCCAGATGAGGGCAACAAAACTGGTGAGGGGTCTGGAGCACAAGTCTTATGAGGAGCGGCTGAGAGAGCTGGGATTGTTCAGTCTGGAGAAGAAGAGGCTCAGGGGAGACATTATTGCTCGCTACAACTTCCCGAAAGGAGGCTGTAGCGAGGTAAGCGTCAGTCTTTTCTGCCAGGTAACAGCGATAGGACGAGAGGGAATGCTTCTGTGTCATAGGAGGGTCACATTATGTATTAGGAAAAATTTATTTGCTGAAAGAGTTATGAAGCATTGGAATGGGCTTCACATGCAAGTAGTTGAGTTGCTGTCTCTGCAAGTATTTAAAAAACGTGTAGATGTGCTGCTTAAGGATGTGGTTTAGTGGTAGACTTATCAGTGCTGGGTTAATGGCTGGACTAGACGATCTTCTTAGAGGTCTTTTCAAACCTAAACGATTCTGATTCCATGATCATTTATATGCTTATCTTCTATGCTGAGTTTATGTAATTGAAGTGCACAAGTCACTGTTTACTCAAAGCTTGTGAAATATTTGAAATGCTGGAATGTTCTGGCTCAGTTTTAGCCAGAGCAATGTTTTCTCACTCTACCATCTGTTTTTCAGAGAAAATCTTCCTATTATCATATTTCATTTCAATTGAAATAAAACTTGCAATGGCACTGTAAATCAAAAAGAACAAAATAAATCACCAACCTTATCAGTTACCATTTCTATCCCAATCATGAGTCCCTTGCCACGGACATCTCCAACAATCTCAAATTTATCCCGTAGTTTAGCAAGCTCTAGAAGCATGTATGTTCCCACATCCTCACAGTTTTTTTGAAGACAATCTTCTTCAATAGCCTGGTTAAAATGATGCACAATGACAATGTTGCAGGACAAGCTTCCAAAACATCTGGTCAATCCCCATTTAGATTGATGACATTATGTTTGTCTCACTTCCTCTCAAAGATTCGCATATGCAAATCTATGCTCCTTCACTACTATGGTACTTAAATTTCTCCTCGCTTCCAGTTCACTAATAGCATCAGATTAAAACCGAACATAGAATTTTGATGTTGCTCTGCCCTTTTGCACATTTTACTTACTGTTCTATAGTCATAATATTCTTGTAATTCATGCTTACATACAGTCACAGCTGAAAAATACCTAACCGTCAGGATTATTTGAAAATCTTACCAGAAATATTTTAGTTCTTTCTCCAGCATCATGAAAAGAATAAAACTTGACACGGCATACCTATGTGTACTAGGCAGCCTTTTAGTGAACAGTTTGAGTAGTTTAATTAGATTCATCAATGCCATGCTTTTTAAATGCAATCTTTTTTTCTTAACTCTGCTCCTTTATCAAAGTTCTGACTTGCAGCCAGCTATCAGCACTGACATGCACAATTCATTTTACAAACCTAAAATCTGCTTCAAGAAAATTCACACAAGAAAACAAAAAAGACAATCACAGAAGTTAACATGGGTGCTTTTCCTTTTTGACGCTTGCTTTTGTTTACTTTTTTCTTCTCCCATTTCCTCCTTTTCTTTCAACTCAGTTTTATTCTTCCTAACTCTGACAACCTCCTCAGACTTGCTTCAGATGCTGGCTCCATGTTAGTTCAAAGATGACAATACAGATGACTCCTATACTTGCTAAAGAAATGAAAGTTTTGCAATGGAGATATTCAGAAACTTTTTCCTACACACAGGACACTTTTGCTATGTACAAAAAAAATATTTGTGTATGTTTAACACAGCTATAAAATTGTCCACATATAATTTTATAGATAAAAAATGCTTTCATTTGTTCTTACTATCATTTGCTACCAAAAAAACGTATAACATTCTCCCTACATCAAGAACCGCAGATCCAACTACGCAGGCCACAGGGTTTCCTCCAAATGTATTGAAGTGAAGGTTTTGAGCCAAAGCATTTGTAATCTCTGGGAAAACAAAACAAAACAAAACAAAAACAAACAAAAAGCAAGCAAACAAACAAAAGAACCCCACAACATTGATTAGTATTAGAGTTGCCTTATGTTTGGTAACAGTACTTATCTGCTTTAACTTAAAAAAATCACCATGCTTCTATCCTGATTCTATTAAGTGAGTAAATTGATGGAAATACTATAATACATTGCAAAAGGTCATTTCTGCTTCAGTTATAGAACTAACCTCGTTTAAATAAATATTTACACTGGTATAGCATAGCACTTGATAAAATCAGTCAGAATTGAGAATTCAGTTCATTTACCTCAAAAACAGTTTGAGACAAAGGCTGTTAATAAATCTCAGTTGTTTGAATATGCACCTCCCTGGTTAGTAATTATTGCATGATATATTCTATATTTGTCCTATTTTAATCCTTAACAGAATAGGATGCTCATACCTTTTGTTGTAACAACGGCTGCCATTGGAAAGCCATTACCAATTCCTTTTGCTAAAGTAACAATGTCAGGGACTACACCATGTGTTTGAAATCCCCAGAAATGGCTGCCTGTCCGTCCAAATCCTGTCTGTACCTTTCAAAGGAAAAATCCAGAGAAATCCCCATCACCTTCTCATATTTTACAATAGGGTTTCTTTTTCTTGTCCTTCTGTTTGTATTCTTTCTGATTTGCATTACACTGCAACCATACCTAGAATCAACCACTGCAGTAAGACCCATACTTAAGTGGCTTTACACACAAAACTTTATTGTAATCGGATTTTTCTTTTGCGTATGGAATAGCTAACATCTTACTACGTCTTAGGCACATTGAGATGCACAGATACACTGCAGCTTCCATTCCAAAATGGAGAGGAAATGCAACTGCTTACCATGTTTCAAAATAGCAATCCCATAATTGCTGATTTCTACGACTTGAGGTACGTATTATAGACCCTTTGAAGTGTTTGCTAATATTTCAGACTGGCCATAGATAGGCACATTTTATTTATAAAATATATTTGAAGAGTGACAGCAAATGAATCCCCTTCTAGAGTTTACATATGCCAACAACACTTGTAAAAAAGTGTTATTTTGACAATACTCATATCACAGCTGGCATTTATTAATTGCACATTTTTGTAAATTTACTTCAAGCTACTTCCCGAACATAAGGACTCATGTCTACTACAAGCCTCACCTATGCCTAAAATTAGAATACCACAGTGCAGAATAAAGGCAGTCAAAAACAGGAGGCTCATACGCTTGGAAAGAGGCACTGTGTGTTAACCTTAAGCTATGAAATATTTAGGATTTCACTTATTTTATTTCCAGAGTTCCAATTTGACTTTATGTGGATTCTTTATGAAGACTTAGAGAGGCAGCCCAAACTCTAGAGTTTTTATGTCTAAATACTCACTTCATCTGAAATACAAACACCTCCTCTTTCCCGTACTAGTCGATAAGCTTCCTTTAAGAAACCTCTTGGATACTGAACAGTTCCATTAATACCCTGTCAAGAAAAAAAAGAAAATGTCTTCAGGAACAGAAAAAGAAAAAAGGGTTTTACTGGGTGACTATCCTACAGCAAGAAAAAATACCAGCAGCCATCAAGTAATAGCAAGACTGTTGTCTCAAATTTCTGGCTTCAGCAGTGCAACTGCTTTAGATAGCTCCTGCTCAGGTCATACATTCCCACCCAACAGAGTAGTATGCTGTTCCATGAGCTGCGCTTGTACAAATGTTTGTGAGGCCATATCATAAAATGGATCACTGTAAAACAGAATGGATTAAAGACAGACTGCCAAAACAAGTACCTTGAAAACCTATACACTGAGAATTCCATAAACTGATTGGTGATAAACGCAACTAGAGAGTTCACATCCCTTATTTGGTAAATTTATTTACAATACTGCTTCCTCAATTTCTATTTACCTTGTCTGTTTTCTTTTGAATCAGAAATCCCACTCCATACCTGGACCGCAATGGCTTCTTAGACTAAAATATGTAAAAGCTTAGGAGAAATAAAAACAGAGAACAACTCCAGTTTTGTCTGAGGTCACAGTTCTCGCATTTTTTTTCTTGCCTTTCCTGTCCCTGGGTTACAGCCTCCATTCCTCCTATTTAAAAATCACACATACAGCACTTCTGAAACTGAGGTGATGCACCAAGAGAATGAGTACCGCAGCTGGCTGCCAAATAGCTGCAAAAAACACAGTGGAGAACACAGCTGGAAAGATGCAGAAGGGGAATTGAGCTAAAGTTTATGGAAATAGAAAATAACAAAGCACTACGAAATTTGGAACTCATTAGATACTAAACAACAGCAATTGCCACACTTGCTACTTAACTGCTGAAATAGTACCTACATTTGATCATGATTCTTTGTTTAACTTCAAGAGCAACATTCTAGCTCCAGCAAAATCAGTGACAAAAGCTGAAATTTTAAGAGCGCATCCCTTCTTTGAAACATTCAAGGCATTTAAGGCATAAAAATTAGTAGATATCTAAATTTTGGATGTAGCTAAAGAAACATCAGCTTTTAGTATTTCACACTACATATGCTGTAACAATTGAGAGATGGTAAACTGCTCTGGCAGGGGGGTTGGACTCAATGATCTCTCGAGGTCCCTTCCAACCCCTGCAATTCTGTGATTCTGTGATACCTACTTGAACTGGTTCAGCGATAAATCCAGCTATTGTCTTTGGCACGGAAGTGTTCAGAGTATCTTTGAACTGTTCAATGTACTGTTCATTTGCATAACATACACCTGTTCACAGGGACAATATTTTAAAGACAATTTACTCAAGGTGACAGAAGCAGCTCCAAAACATGATATTCCACATCTAATCTACAAGTACGTTCTGACTATATGGTAAATAACACCTCCCTGACACATTAAAAAGTGTAAATACACAGGAAAGAACCCTTTCTTAAATTTATTTCTTCTTAATTTCTTCTTAAACCAGTCATACTCTAAAGATTGCCAGTTCTCAGACTGCAAGGTAAAGCTGCCAGACAAAGAGAGTTACACAAGTCAGTAAGCTGTAAGTTGGAGAAAGTGTTTGTGAATCACTCACATTATCAGGAGAAATAAGCAGACACCTTCTCAGAGGTTAATAAATGTCAGAATAAAGAAGAACAAGGAATCATTAAGTTAGTGCAGATACAAGGATTCTGGAGAATACAGCTGTATTTCAGTCTGTGCTGTAATAAAGAATAATTAGTATAGCTAATCCTCCCATTACCTAGGGAGAGCAAAGCTAAGAATATGCATGTGAATTAAAACAATAAAAATGCCTCTTGAAACAGTGGAAAAAATACAACATTTACTATTAAAAGGAGAGCAGCAGAGGAGCTTTCACATTGTATGTGAACGGATGTTTTGTCTTGTAAAATACATTTTCCTGTCATTGGCTTCAGGCATTCTTTACTATTCATATTATTTTAAAACAAAAGCTGGAGAGCTATCAGAACTTCAGAAACAGCAGAAAATACTAATCAACATTTCTGTTCTTCCAGATGCACCAAGGTTTGAGTTCCACATCTTCCTGAATATCAGAGCTGATCATGACAAGCGCTGGAAACCTGATTTTTGGAAGAAATTTGAGGATATGACCTGTTTTAATTTCCTGTGGGAATCCAGGTACCTGAGGTTTTTGCAATATTTTCTTCAGTTGCAAGTCCTAACCAGAGTTCTGCTGAGGAATACTTATCTTTCTTGAGGAGGCTGATACAACCTAACAATAACTTGCGCATACATTTTCATTTTTACAGCTCCCTAGCGTTCTCTAATCTAAAAAACAAATACATTTTACCATTTACGCACCTTCAGAACAGCTGCATTTTCGAACAGTTTGTACTGGAGAATCTCTACAATTGCTGCCTCCCCATGGACCACAAAAAACATCTGGTAACATTGTCTGTCAAGCAAAAAAGAAGTAGCTACAGTTTTGATGACAACTTTCTAAGAGATATGTTAATCATACCTGGGGATGACTCTTACAAAGAAAACAAATAAATAAACAAATAAACTGCAGTAGTGACTCAGTTGATGATTTCCTTTCTTTTGTTACATTAGTTAGCAGTTTTGGTTATGTAAGATTAACGGCGGCATTTTCAGAGTTGCCAGTAGTACTTCAGTAATCTAGAGTATGATAAAATCTGCAAAAGACAGGGAGGCAGGCTGATATTACAGCACAGCAATAACAGACTGAAAATTGGGACCTCCTGCCTTCTAATCCTGATTGCTGACGAGGTGCCTGAAGACAAGGAATGTTTCATCTAGTGAACCAGGCTGGTAGTCTGCTCTAAAGGAGCATTTCTAGAGCCCATGCTGTGGCTGAACTACCACCAGTACGGGCCACAGTATCCAATGCTGGCTTCTAGCAAAGAGAAAGGCATTCGCGTTTTCTCAAGGGCACAGATGTAGCTTACTGCCATTTATCCTCAATGGATCTCTGACACAGATATATCTACTCTCTTATTGACATAAAGGACAGACTCTTTTTCATTCCTGGGTAGGATCTACTTCAGACAACAGAAAGCAAATTTTAGAGAAAGAGTCCCAGCTATTACTATTTTGCACCTTATACAGACTTCCATGCAAGCATCAAGCAAGAGTAAAGCACTCTAAATCACAATTACTCATGTTACTGTTGTCCCAAAGCTAAATTAGCATAAGTAACTGTATGCCAAGCATCTGGCTCTCGTTGCAGGAACAGCTACACTGCAGTTTGATACTATAAAACTATAAAGCATTTTGAAATTTACAGAAACTTACTAATCACTGAAAAGTTCAAATAAACTACTATTTATTTAAACTCAGATTATTAAAAAAAGTAAAAATCTCACTGTTGAACAGCCAAAGCCATTGGCAACGCCATGCTTATAAGGACCAATAGAAGTCAATCCCAGGGCATAAGGGCTGCCTCCATGGTATGCTCCTCTGTGCAAACAAAGCACAAAAACATCATTCACTTACAAAAAGAGAGTGTAGCAGTGTTAGTTCTGAGAAGGCACGCCTCTGAGCTACAAATTACTGGGAGAAGTGTGTACTGCTACACACAAAACAAGAAGATTCCTACTGCCATTTTTTGCTCTGGCCTTGGAAGATCCACAACTGCTCATCTACATTGGTTTCCTTCAGTTCCACATGTTGTAATTGTGAGGGGACATTTGCAAAGAGAATGACGGCTTCAATCAACAGCAATTCAGCCAGGTTTTGTGCAAGCACTTCACAAAGTTCTGCTGCAGCAACTGAGCCCTATAGAGCAAACGTTTCTGTTCTTTCAATCATGGGAACTGCTGCTCTCTCAAACAGATGCTGCCAATCATTAAACTACATAGTGGGTTGATGCTAGTTTTATACACAAACCAGAAGTTGATTAAGCAGAATATACAAGCTAGGTGGATACCCAACATTCTGTTGAACAGAAGGGCAGAAAAATACAGGTCTTCATAACATGGCCTTTTATTCTAGTATCTGTGGCTTCCCTGGAAGCACAGTAAAGAGAAGAATTGCTTACAATGTTGCTTGCATAGCCCTCACCTCTGCACTACCTCTATAGTTAAGTCAGAAGGACTTGTTTGTGTAGCTGTGCAGTGAACTGTGGTTCAGGGATCTGGCAGAAAAGTAAGGCAGCAAAACAAACAAAACCAAAAGATCTTTCCTCCAGGATAGTTTTCAGCCAGACCAGTTCCCTGCTGTGGTTCACTGCACCACAATTCCAGAGGTACCTTTGAACTCCCACAGTGGAGAGCGCTGCAGGGGTGGAACAAATGAGGAAAGCAGCAATTGCTGAAGTTTGCTCTGACCCTGAACAAAGGTCCACCAAGGCGCAGCCAGAACAAAAAGATTAGATTACTTTACTAAATAAGAAAAGCAAGAATTGCAGGTTGTGCTCTCTATGCAAACAAGTCCTAATACACTGTATGAAATAGTCAACTCCTCTTTTAATCTTCCTCACCCAGTGGAGTGTCTGCAGCAGATAGGGAGTTAAAGACATCTCTATTATTTCTTGGTTTAGGCACATATAGACTGATCACACACACAGCAAGTTTGATAAAGTCCACACCATTACCTCAAAGAGATGATGTCAAAGTTACGAGTATATAGCCTTGCCATGAACACGGCCAAATCATTGGCTTCTGATCCACTATTGGTTAGATAAACCACCTAAGGAAGAATGCTTAGGATCAGGAGAGTGCACAACCACCACCTGCTTAGATGTCACTTCTCAACACTACGAGGAATAAACTTTCACTGCCACTGCAGTAAACTTAATGTTGCTCACAGACTACAGATGAGAATGAAGACCAAGATGATCTTCAAGTACAGAAGAAACAGTATAGAAAATCTTTAAGACTTTGAGTCTTCAGTTTTTCCATCTCACATCTAAGATGGAATTGTGATTCAGAGAAAAATGAAAGTGTTTGTGTCAAACTGGGATGACTAACTGAATAACCTTCACACAGGTAAAAATAGCTGTAAAATACCCTCGTGCATTAGTCAGGAGTGAAACACAGAGATACAACAGCAGAAAAGAAGAGGTAAGAAGAGTTTGCTCATTGGGAGCCACTGAAAATTAAGGGAATATTCTGAATACAAGATCTGAAAACAGCTCAAATTCTACTGTCACTGCTTTTAAATTTCATTTTCGCAGGCGACTGAGATACTCCATTGCCTAATCTATGCAGACACTTTATTCATTTATTTTTGAAACTCTTCTTCAATTTCCTGAGACTGAAATAGTTTCATACACTTCTGTTAGCCAAATTTCACTTTATGACTGGTTACTTCTATCTGCAAAAAAACAGTACTTTTCTTACTGTTCCTGTGCATGCGACACAAGAGATTTATGTTTTTTTTTTTTTTTCCTTAAATGTCAGTAAAACTCACTACATAAAATAATGCTGAATACTTTTCACTTCTGATTTTTTTGAGCTCAAGTTAAGGCTGATTGCATGTAACAACAGTTAACACAATCTCAGCTCCTTCAGTCATTTTTAAGCTGACAACATCCCTTCACAGTGCTAAGTGCAGGGAAAGAGCCAAACAGAACAGCAGGAGCTTGTCTACATCTGAGTCTAGAGAAAAGGCCTTAAGGATCATCACATTCTCCCTAGCTGACAGTCTATGGAGAGGTTTTCTCTCTGCAGATATTGTGGCTCTCATTTATAGATGTAATTAATATTTTCATTCAATAAACAGACACTCCCTTCCCCCACCCCTGCTCCTGTCAGAAGTAAAGTACCTTAAGTGGATCTGGAAGAAGTGAAGTTAGTTTCTCGGCATATTCGTGGATTGATGGATGCATGTAAATATTAGTGGTGTGCCAAAGGCGAGCAAACTGTTTCTGGGCAGCCATAGTTACCTTCCTGCAGGTGGCATGAGAAGAGACATGGAGATTTAATTCAACACACATGTACACAAGCACACACACACCTACCTGTACTAGTGCTGAAAATCTAGATGCAGCTCCACTTGTCAGATGGATGAGCAAATAGACACAATGAATGAATTATTCAAAATATTGTGGAAATTGACCTTTATATGTAATGTACAAAAAGCCAGTGAATCATATCCTACTTTTTTTGGCTCACAGTGCCACAGATTAACAAACAGCAAAGCGATCTAAAGCATATCTCCTGTATTTTGTAGTGTTAATTAAATAGCAATATACTTACGGATGACAGTGACCAACACTGACAGTAACAATTCCAGCAAAGAGATCAAGGTATCTTTGTCCTTCATAATCAAACAGCCACTGCATGTGTCCTTGATGAAGCAACAAAGGCTTCTTGTAATACATTCGCAGTGAAGGAGAAATATTTTGTTTCCGAATCTTGAGCATATGTTCATATGGATAGGACTGAGGGGAATAAAAAAGTCAGTATCTGTGTTCAGGCTTTCTGAAGATCCAGACTAACAGAATGGCAGTAGTTGTTCACAGAACCAAAATTATATCAAATTCTGGCACACGGAGGGCTCTGCAAACCAACTTTTTGAAACAAGACTTCTGTGCTTACCTGTTCCTTGAAGTCTTTCAAACCAACAATTTACCCATAAATTATACAGATGTTGCACAGGTGCATCTACAGGTGATACTGTGGTTCTAACAAGCAAGCAAATTGCTCGAGTCCTATTCAATGGACAGGCTATTCACACCAGATGAGCCCATCACTCGGATCTCGGAGTGCAGTCTCATGTAAATTCAAGTGCAGTATGACTTACTTGGTATTTTTCAGGTACAAAGTCACAAGGAGGCATTTTTTCTCGTACAGAGACGGTGCTTTTCCATTTCTGCTGCCTAAAGGCAACTGCAAAATAGCAACAGAATTACCAAGCACGTATCAAAGTGCACCTGTGAAAGTTTCTCAATAAGCTTGTTCACAGAACACAGGAGCTAAGGCAAATATTCTTTTTAGAGATTTCCTTCAGGGAAAAAAATACTTAAGTACTCTATTTTTGCAATAGCAAAGGAGCAGCCCCAGCAGACCTGAACGAGGTGGGATAATGCTGTTCTCTGCCAGTTCCCCAAAAGCGGAGATCATCCAGGCCTCGGGTGCTCCCAGAGAGCCCCGGTGCGAACAGCAGCACCTCAGAGCAAGGATGGGCAAAGGTCTGAAGAGACAGGGCCAAGACAGGACAGGGCTGGGGCTGAGCCTGAGCGCGGGTGGGAGCCCCAGGGAGCTCAGGGGGGCCGGGGGTGCTCAGAGCCCTGACAGCTCTCACTGTCATCTTCCACTCTCCTGGTAAAACCCTCAAGACATCACGCTGCCCCTCTCTCGTTTCACTCCAAGTATAACGAAGCAGGCATCAGAAATCATTATCGTTCCAATGCGTTCTCTCTCCGCAGCTATCGGCTGAGGACACATTTATTTTCCAACGCCTCAGGTTTTACGTGATCCCTAACGCACGTTAAAACGTAAAGGAATGGAAAACAGAGCTTCCCGAAACAAATCAGACGCGATCTGTGCAGGAAACACGAATTAAAACCCTCGGGTCCTGACGAGCTCTGCCCGTCCATCCCTTCCAGAGGAACCCACAGCTCCCCTCGCGGTGGTCCCTTCCCCTCGCACCAACGCGGCGCCCCAGCGACAGACCCCACCGCACCGAGCGGCGGTCCCCTCAGTGCCGCCCGGGGCTCCGCGTCTCTGTAGGGCAGAGGCGGGAAGAGCCCCTCAGCCCCTCGCGGCCGCTCGTCCCGCGGGGGTTCAGCCGCGCCCTTCCCGTCACGGCACCGCTCCCTTACCGCTGCCGAGCCGGCGGCCCGGGCCCCGCACCACCACGCCCAGCCCGCCCGCCATGCCCGCCGGAACTGCGGAACTGAGGAGCGGCGGGGGG
>WBMW01005050.1:53246-92458 GCA_013396635.1 Penelope pileata | reverse complement strand
ATCATATTTTGTCCTGTTAGATTTGCAAGGGTTACCCAAATATTAGTTTTGGGCTGAGGCGGAATCCAGACGTTCACAGTGGTCATCAATATCAGGTGACAGCAGCTGACGGCAAGGACAGCTTTACCCACTGGGCTGGGACCCATTTTGGTCCGGCACCTGTGGAGACACAAGCATAATGTCAACTCCAGGTGATTAATGGATATGACTCCTCCCATTAACTTGTATCTGAATTTTTTATCATAACTTGAGCTTTTTCTTTTATCGGACTTTTTGTATTGTGGGCAAAATGTCTATGTATAGGAGGACCTTCATCTGTCCATCGATTTAGAAAATTAAGAACATAGCACGCTTTGCCTATCTTCTCCTGAGGGGTCATACTCACATTCTGTCTGTCCAGCATTTACTTATTGTAACTCCACAGGGTTCGAAATTTGATTTAATGGTAGTCATAAAATGTGATTACAAGTAGAAGTTAAATGGAGGATGAACAAAGCAACAATGCCAACTTCGTCTTTCTTCTTTAAAATGGGCGGCAGATACATCTGCACTTTCCTTAAGTGTAGAGTTGACCAGGGAACTACACCTTGGAACAGCCTGTTGATCAAGATGTGAAGAAAATAGCAGTGCTTTGGAGAAACTGTATGCATGTCCATCAGTAGTCAGGTGTGAATTCACCGGTTACTTTTCCATGTAATATATGAAAGATTAAACCAAAGTTTCACTGTAGTCACCTTAACAGTGCAGGAGGTAAAAGTTGTCGAATAGTGAAATCTAATGTATTCTCTTCTACATACCAAGTTATTCTTCAGTTACAAAGCTCTGCATTCAGTCGTAAATCAGCCTTTCATTGTATCCAAGGAGGACAAGCACATTAGAATATTCAATAACTTCCCTGTTAGATTTCCTGAAACTAATTAAAGGATGATATTATGACTTCAAACTACACAGCCTAAAACATTCATACCCCTCTCTCCTTGTCTGCTCAAAAATTGTCTGTATGAGGATAGATGGTGGAAGATGGGAAAGAACATACATGAACGTGCAATGTGTATACAGAAAGAAAGAGATCATCCAATGGTTTGAAAGGCCACTTAATCATATTGAGTATGCTACATTATCTATGCATCTGAAATGTGTCTTGATTCATCAGTCATCACTGAATTAAATCTGAAATGTAACAAAATGAAATTCCCTGCTCCCAGCTAAAAAAATAAAAAAATCTGTGTTATGGATGCATAATATCCACACATTTAATCTTTTAGCAGGAAACCAATAATTTAATGTTACTTGAAAAGGTTGATCTTTTCCCATCTTTTTTCCTACATGTGCTGATCAATGTCACATCACATCACAGAACAGAAGAAGAAGGAAAAGTCCCACTGAAGCTGACTACTAAAGAAATTAGAATGGCTGCAAGGAATTCAGATTACAAAACTTCAGAGGGCCAAAAGAGAAAACTATAAGTCATATATTAGTAACAACAGCTGGAAAACAATTATATCTTACATACAAGGAAAATAACTGGCAGAAAAGATAGTTTCATATCCTTATTCAAAATTGGGCAGATCACTATTTGATTGCAATAGAACTTGATGGATTGGCTTTTTCAGGTGCAGGAAGAAATTGTTTTGGCCAAAGTGAACACAAACTGGCCATTTGGCATGGCCAGTACGGCCTTTGCTAAAATAAATTCCTGAACTGAAAAGGAAAACGTGCAAGATAGTTTCAATCAGTCAGACAGCATAAGACTTGGAATTATTTTCATGCTTTACGTTCGAATGAATTAATTATCCACTGTGCTTTGTAACAATGCAGTTCTTCTCTCACCCAGAAAAGCAATCCCAAATTTTATGAATCAATTTAACTCTTACTTAAATTTCCTTCAAAAAGTTTTCTTTCAAAGAATTGGAATTTTCTGATAAAAGATGTATTCAGTCAAAAAATCCACAGCCAACTCTACTTTTCTTGTAAATGCAATGCTCTCTAGATGTATAATACCATTTTTTTAATCCTTATTTTGAGAAATTTTTTTACCCTAAAAAAAAAAAACTTTTATATTCCCAGTTCCACTGTATCAACACTCTTGCTAACAAAATAAAAAGACTAAATAATAAAGCTTAGCACAATTTCCTCCATTATTCTAACAGTGTCTTTTGATCAAGGAAAGGGCAAATATGAGGTGCACTCACACACAGTTATGTACATATGAATGTAGATAAGGTACAGCTGTTCTCCAAATACTTTTGAATCAGAGATGTATGATCAATTTCACCTTCCCCTGAGCCAACAATAAAAGTCTCATTGAGAATGGGACAGCTATGTCTTGATAAATCTGCACCCATGAGCTCAAATGTATAAAGCCAGAAAAATGTTGTGCAGTCTGAGAATAAAATAAAAACAAAGCAAAATTGTAACCATACCTAGCATAACTCAAAATTAAGAAACCTGAAGCTTTTCAGCATTTAACCCTTCAATTATGTATTCAGAAATGTTAATCCGATTTTCTTTTGTGCTTTTCTTTTTTCTGCATGAATCCTAGAACTACAAATGCCCCTTTAAAACCACAGTTACTACAAACAATACTGAACTGAGTTCCCTAGGTCTGTGACTGCACCTTTGCTTAACTTCCCAGTAACTGACAGTGTCTCAGTGTCCAGAGAGCAANGGGGGGGAGGTGGAAAGGAGGAAGAGTACTTTGCATATTCTTCAGCAGAATTTGTGATTTTTAGCCTCTGGCATTCAGGTTAGGATGTCTGTTCTTATTACGGTCTGCTGCAAAACTCCTGAAGATGTGACTGCACATTTCAAAAAGCAGAGAAATCAGATGTTACTTCAGATTACTTTTCCACCTTCTGAGTTAAATGAACGCTAGAATAATGAAGGAAGCTGAGTCAAATATCTTTTTATTTTAACAACAAATCGGTATGCCTAAGCAGCACAGGATATAAAATATTATGAAAAAATAATAATAAAAAATACCCTTAGCTACTATAAAAATTATTTTCAAAGACTTCTAAGAATATGATGTCTTCATTTTTGCTAAGTATCTAGAGCAAGTTTTCCTTCACTGGAGGCTGAAGACCTTAACGAGCTGGAATTAATTTTTGCATTGTAGCTTACCTTTCTTCCTGGTGCTCTAATGTATAATTAGTATAACGTTAACAGCATTTATTAGAAATAATTTCATGTTGCTGCAGATTTCCTGATTATTCTAATTTTTTGATTATTTTATCTGGCCAATTAAGCAGGGATACTTTGACATTTTCCATTTCAGCTTCAAATTCACTAAAAGAATAGGCGTTTTGTCCTACTTATAGTTTTCATTTTAGAACAAATATGCAAGTTTTATGCAACCTACACTCCTATATGCATTATAACTGTCTGTGACAATTCAAAACTACCTTGCAATGAATTTTTTAGGAAAGCAAATGTCGATTGAAAAAATGTTGCTAGTAAATTTTTAAAAAATCTCATTCATAGAATTATAGAATCATTAGACAGCTTCCAGAAAAAGAAAAAACTGTAGAACCCTAATAAATGCTAGCCTTTGAAGATTTGGGGCAATTTATTCATTTATATTAACATGTTTTTCAGAGCTGAAATAATTTTTAGGAGATTTAAAACATTAATATATGTATGTGTGTGTGGCCCCAACATAAATCCTTTTGACTACTGCATCAGAAACATCTTTATGTAAATGAAATTTGTAAATCTTGCTGCCATTCTAGAAGAAACTTATAAGTTAAGCTACTTTTGAGCCCTAAAACATCTAACGGAACTTGTATCTTTCATCTCTTATGAAAAAACTGATCTTGTTTTACAGGTAAATTATATCAGTCTTCCTATAGATAATAGGGTGCACAAGGGAAGACATGTTACATGTTGCTGTAATGGTTTGTGGCACGTAGAATTTTGTGGCTGTGTCTTTCAAGAATACTTGTACCAAGTGGGAGCCTAAGGGAACTGTGTGGGCACTGAGAGCTAGATGACCTGCAGGTAACATAAGCCGTTACATATATATTACTTTTCTGTGTGTAGTGAAAATGAGACACCTGAAAACATAGCCTTTTGTTGTTTTGGTAGTAGCTATTATTTTTTTCAGTGGAAACTAACCATTGTAAGATAAACAAATTACTATTAGTCAGCATGCTATACATAAACAAGATGCCTGCAGAATTTGCTTTAATCCTTCTGCCTTGCAATCTATGTCTATGCAATCATGTAGCAGTAGTTTAATATTTCCTATTAAAAGAATTTATGAGCACTTCTTATCTCATAAAGACAGAACACAAATTTTGAGGCTGATCCCAGTGTTCTCACACAAAACTCCTTCAAATTCAATGGGAGTTTTGTATGAGAGAAGACTACAACTTTGAATCAGCACTAGTAATGTTTAGTGATCTAAATAGACAGCAAAGCTGTTCAAGTCTTTTGTTTTAAATGGAGTAAACATACAGAGTGCTCAGCAGGCAGACACCTGTATGTTTCCAGTATAAATACCTGCAAGGCAGGCCAGCAGTTAACCTTGCAGATTAAAAAGAGGGAGCTACAGAAGGGTAGTTGATCCATTCTGTCAAAATGCCAGATGGCTGTAAGTCTTTGCTTTTGTATAATAAAACTTGCCCTGAGGCTTTTTTTCCTCTTTTATTTCCTTCTCTCCTTGACTAAATCAACATGCTGGCTCCACTGCTGGATGAATGCAACTTCGTACTTTTATGGTAAGACTAACATCTGGTGACAATAAGATCAATAAGATAATGAAGAGAATATCACTCTTGGAGAGACTCTCTTCACTTTTTCTCTTTTGTTTAATTTAACAGATACTTCTTGAAATCTCATTTCAAGATATGCTTGAAATCTCCTAAACTGATCACAAGTTTAGTCTCAGCTTTACATTTGTCTTAGAAAATACAAAATAGAGGGAAAAATAATGTTCAGCAGTATAAAATGAGCGTGGTTTTTGTGACTACAATATTCACAGAATTCAGATGAGATGTCTGAAACGACAACTGTTAGACAAAAACTTGTTTCTGCAGAATAATAAATAGGTTTTAAGGAGAAAATCTCTCTTTTGGTGACTCCCCTTAGTAAAGTCAGATTTCCAGCTGCTTTCCTGCTGTTTCTCTCAGTAGGTGGCCTAATATGTGGACATTCTGAAATTTGCAAAACAAAAGAGAACTTCTTATGAGCTCTGAAAAACATACACACCTAGTGTGTGTGCCTAGTATGCCCTTCACTTAATAAGATAAAATAAAATGTTAAGGATCTTTTTTCGGAATGGATTCTAATTGGTAGTTTTGCTTACTCTAAGCAGGCATATGAGGCAAAATCACTCCAAAGGAAGGGAAGGCAGCCCACTCACACTCTGCAGACTTTCTTCACATTTTGAAAGACAAAATTCTAAGATCAAATCAGCTGTTTAACTCAGCCTTAAAATAAATCTGGCCTAACACAGGAGGAAATATGACAACACTTCTTCTAATTGACGATGTCAGTTGTAGCTGAAGGCAGCAGACTGCACTACTTGAAGTAGTTTATTAGCCATCTCTGAAGAATTGGCTATCATCTTTTCTATTCTGTCCAAAGACATAGCTTTTCAAAGTCAAACTGTATTTTCACTTTCTCAGGTGATAGTGAACCTTTCTTCATACAAGTAAATGCAATAATCCACTTCTGAAAAAAACATTTGATCCATTTATCTTCTAATTTCTTACTCCCTTATCATAAGATTATTTTCAGTACAGATTTTTAAAGGAAAACAGCAGTATTAATTTCTAGTCACTTTCAAAATAAAAGTAAAATCAACAATAAATTCAGATATAGATGTCAAGCAAAATTAAAGCATCTACTAATCTGTCATCAATTTTATTAATAATTTCCCCCTCTTCCCCCTACCCATTTCCTTCCACAGCCCAACCTTGAATATCTATGAGTGATTAGCCTGTTGGAGCTGTGAGGTTGAAATATTTAAATTATTCTGGCTAAATCTGTAAGTAAAAGTAAATCCAAGAGACTATCTGAAATGTATTTTGAGGAAGAGCTTTTGATATGATTCTAACTGCTGTTGTTAAAAGCATGTTTCTAATCCTACTGTCTCAAATGTTCCTCTGACTTTGAGTGAGGGATATCGAGACCAGAGATTTTAATTGGAGTGTATCGTAACACATTTCACTGGAATATGAGAAAGCATAATTGTAAAACATTTTATTTCAGAAAATAAATCACGTGATTAACACATGATTAAAGTAAAAATAAGAGAAAAGTCATTCAGCTTTTTTCAAACAGTTTGGAATTAATTTTTGCTGAAGAGACTGGTATCATTTCAGTAATTATTCTTAGAAAGAAAATGTGCAGCAAATTTACTTGCAAATTAACAAAATGATAGCTCTTTTTATGGAAAACAGTATTTTTTTTTCTGATAACGTGAATTGTACTGTCCTGTTTATATGTCTGAAGCTTGAAAACAAAAAAAAAAAATCCACATACAGTTCTAACACTCAACACTCTAACGCTCACATTCATCAGATGTTTTTCATCAGGTGTTTTTCAATAAATGGGTTGATACTCATTGATGTAAGAAACTTAGTTTTAGAGCAATTTCTTAAAATGATGCCCGGTGCTGTCTGTGAGTGTGGTGTTTGTGGACTGTAAGCTGTTTTGCCATTGTCTGGATTACTAGACCTTGTCTTATTACAGGTATTTTTAAGAGGCGGGGAAAAAAAAAAAAAAAACATGATGTTTATTTACTCAAGGAATTATTTCAAGAGATTCATTTAAATACCACTTCTATTGTCTTAAAAAGTTTAAGCAATGCATACTGTCGGAAAACTCAGGATAATATTTTACTACCTGACATATTTTATTAGTATAAATATTTCATCATATTGTGATAAAGGAAAATATTTTTGATAAATAAGTATAAACTTCATTATATTCTACAAATAGAACAAAAAAAAAATGAGATTTTCTGTGGATGATAATAATTACAAAAGATTCTACTTTTTCATACTTTTTCTTAGGGCACAATAATGATTTAAATGGTCTGCCGAACTACTAATGGAAAAGAAACAAAATCAAAAAGAACACTTAATTTAAGGTTGTGTTATTTTGCTCTTCTATACAGGATAATTTTCTTTAATAGACTACTGATTTTACTGAGAAGCTGAGTCTACTAAAGAGTATTAAAACGTATCATTTTAGCAAAGCGTACTACATTATCTCTCACATTTGCTCATGCCATAACTTTGCAAGAAGCTGACCTGACCACCACTACTCCTTTCTCTCACTCCCCCTCATCCCAGCGTGATGTGGGAGAGAATCAGAAGAAAAGTAGGTTGAAATAAAAAGCATTTCTTAAGACAGAAAAAGAGGAGAGAAATAACAGTAATTACAATAACACATAAATATTTATAAAACAAGTGATACACAATGTAATTGCTTACCACACTGCTGACTGATGCCCTGCCAATCCTTGAGCAGCAGCTGACTCCTCTTCCAGCCAACTCCCCTCAGTTTTACAGGGTGTTTTTTTCTTTTTCTTTTTTTTTTTTTTTTCCTCCATACCATATGATGTCATATGGCATGGAACATCCCTTTGGCCAGTTTGAGTCAGTTGTCCTTGTTCTATCTTCTCCCACCTCCTTGTGCCCCTTGCAGCACCCTAGCCAGAACAAGAACCTGAAGAACTGAAATGCCTTGGCTTTACATGGCACCGCTCAGCAATCACTAAAACATTGGTGTGCTATCAACATTGCTTTTCTCCTAAAGCCAAAACATAGTATCACGCCAGACACTATGAAGAAAATCAACTGTGTCCTAGCTGAAACTAGGACACCTACTTAATCGTATCTATTCATTATAGATCAGTTCATACTCTTCACTTTGTGAATAATAATGTTAAAAGCAGTAACAAATATCCTGAAATCTTTGTTCTGTGGAATTGTTGCAAGAAGAACTGGATCCTTGAATCATTATTATATCATCTCATAGCATCAAGTGTGTGTCAAAAAGAAAAAAAAAAGGGCTTACCCAGTGGGTTAGTATTTCTAGAGAAATAATAAGAGTTCAAGTAAGATATGGATTTCTTTTTCAGAAGAGTCATCTTAGTCAAATTATTTGAACTACCACAGGTGGAGTTCTATTTGCTGCCAGTCAATCTTCACCACCTGAAGCAAGTTTGTTGATACTATAATCTTCCTCCCAGGGGTTCAGCTGTTTATGATCCAAAACGTAGTTTGGACACAGCCCAGCTGTGTAACCTTGGCTTAGACTTCGGAGAAGACCACGATAAGAAAAAGCAGAGAGTAATTATACAAGCTAGAGTTGTGAAAATAATTTAGACAGTAATAGCAAGTATTTCAATTCAAGTAATAGCAGCTCAATGATTCAAAAACAAAATTAGTGGCATAAAAAGTGTTAAAATCATCAGGAAAAATGAAGAGAGTGGGAATAAGAGCTCCTCACTGACAAAATGGATCATCCTTGCTGACTCTTTTAATTGTCTGCATGACTAAAAAAGAATATACTGTTTGCTCTGAGTCTGTATCTTTATTATCATTGCAGTATGATGAGAATATTAACGTTTAACCTTGTTAAATGTTGGCTTGTTGTTCTTGCCTCTCTTGTGTATATATTAATTAATAAAAAATTGCTTTATAGTCTTATCAGCGTATATCCTGCTTATGATACCTTTTTGGATACAGTTGATTGAAATGAAGCGATACAGAAAGGAAAAAGTGACAGAAAGATAAAGTCTCTGCTTTTGTTAATGTGATTATTAACACAGTGACTGATTAAGCTAAAGATATTTTCTTTATAGACATTTAAAGATATTTTCTATTTTACAGGATGTTATTTTTTCTATGTTTTAACGCCTATTCTTAAACAAACATCTACTTCTCAGCATAGTGGTATAATATTATCACAAACATGTCTAACTATCGGAATACACAGTTAACTGTTACGATGCAACTCTATCTTTTCACTCTTTTCAAATACTGCCTAGTATGTGTGCATCCCAGAAAACATATGATTTTAATTCCATTGGACTAGCGCTTGTGTAACTGCTGATAATATTTCATTGACTTCTAGAGAAAGGATTATTATTACAAGAGAATATAGGGCATACAAGTAAATTGAAACGTAAACTTCCCATTTTATAAAAAGTATGCATTCCGCTATTTTGCTACAAGGATATATTTTGACTTGTGTGCATATTTGCTTCTCTACAGCTGTGTTAGTGTTATTTTTTTATGAAACATTGTATGCTACACTGCTGTTTTGTGGTTCATGTAGACTTTCAATTCTTCTATGTCTTATTTCAATGAAATTTCAATAACTGCAAGATAACATTTGTAGAATTAAGAAAGTTGTTACAAATTAGGAAGAAAACCAACATGGTTTAGTTTCCCTGTAGTTCACTTATGGTAACAATCAGAATACCAATTTATAAATAGTAAGAAAAAATTTTGTTTGCTTTTCTTCCCATCTGAAAAGGACAAATATTAGATAGTTGTTGAGCCAACCTCTTACACAGCATAGATCTATGCAAGCTAGCATAGATAGCAAACGCTGAGTCTTTTCAATTCTTTTCACTTTCCAAAGGTTAATTTTTCAGTTGTTGAATGATGTGTCATATGTAATGCATCAATGAAATTTGCTTCTCTAGTACAGCCTAACATACCTGATACTCTGGATGTTTCTTTCACATACATAGACGTTCATTTGAAAACTATTGTCAGGGGTAGAACTGTAACTTTCAGGTTTATATTGGTGGCTGGTGGGCTTAAAATATTTGGAATTTGGAATTTGTGTTTGATTGAGATAAACATCTAGATGTTCACAGACTTAGCTTGTTACAACTTGAACACAGTGAGTCTGCAAAATTGGGGCAAAAATCTAAGAAGAGGCTTTCATGTAAGATTTTTTAGCAGTTTCAGTCTTAGAAGACAATGCCACAAGAACAGCATTTCACATTTTGGCATCTCTTCTTCCAGCCCCAGACATAACACGGCACTTAAAGAGCATGCAGAAACTTAAATCCTGACTGATTTTTTTTATTATTATTTGTGTTTATAAGGGAGACAATTTTGGGGAATATTTTCTTACTCTCTTGAACTCATTATCCATTCTTTAATCAGGGTTTGGAAGAAAAAAGATAATATATTTCATTAAATAAAAAATAATAATTGTATTAATTCTTGGAAAAATTCATCTTTTAGTGTCATTAATATCTAAGCTTTTTCCTGTAGTTATTTCTTTAAAAGCTGGTGACAGTGTGAGTTAGTGGGACAATCATGTTTTTCTCAAACATCCACACCATGGTAAACATTCATGCTAAAATGTCAAGGCGACACATCAATATTTTTTAATGTTCCACTTCAATTGCTAAGTCAAAAACAGGAAACAATGAATATTTCACTCATCTCCTTTTCACCCAGATCTAGTTATTTTTCAATCAAGTCAAAATAATTAAAAACAAAACAAACTGTTTGACTTTTAAAAGACTATTACACTATGATTAAATTTGACTAAATTTTAGAGATGTGGATTATATACTTCACATCACATTGCATTGAAAGAAAGACTTAATTCTGAGAACGACAAGTCATAGTAATTTACAGCAAATGCCTTCTTGGGGTTTGTATGAGTCCTTTACGTATCCAGATTGTATTAGTTCTGCTCTGCACTGGTTTCTGTATGCCTTCAAACACATCTCTGTAGTAATTGTATTATCTGAATGAGCATTTTCATATAAACTAAAAGCATAATCTTTATATAAAATAATAAATTGAAGGGAAAGATGTATTCTGCTTATTTAAGGACACAGAGTTCTATAGTAGATTTTTCCAAAGAAAATAATTGAGTTGTATCTTCCATTTTCTTAGATCTTTTTGAAACAAAACTTCCAAGTAAACTATGTAGATGGTTGAAGGCAGCAAAGAAAAAAACGAATTTCTGATTTGTAATATTCAGATAAGAAAAAACTGTTCAGGAATTATTTCCGTCTAATTTAGCAACTAATGACTGTGACTTACAATTTGCTTTACAATTTGAATTACAATTTTATATGTCAAACAAAATGCCATTTAAATCACAAGCACCAAAAGAAAACCCCCAAACCCCACACTCAAAAAGAAAAAAACTTCCAAGAAAACAAACTAATTTTACATGCAGTTATATACCTTCTATTTTATTTTTTGAAATATAGTACAAATGGCAGCCAAATATCAAGACTTTGGTTGAAGATTATATCATGTAGCTTATCTAAAATATTGTGAATTAAATTCACACTCACTGCTTGATAGTGTATTCAAGAAAATTATGGCCCTTTGTAAGAAAGAATACATGCAGTATTCCCTAACAGTGGATTAAAAGAAATAATGCTCTCAAACATATTTGAGAATAAAGATATAATACATTATTTTAATAATATGTTATTTTAAATATAAAATCACAGAATCTCAGGGGTTGGAAGGGACCTCTGGAGATCATCTAGTCCATGTCCTTATATTTCTTCTAAATAAATTTTCTTCTTCTATATGAGGCTTTCCATGAGCTATTTGCTCATCTGTGCAGGTTTCCTGTCACCTTAGCCTGATTTCTTACACTTAGAGATGCACTGATCTTGAGCTTAGAGGAATCATGGAATCATAGAATCACAGAATTTCCTGACTTGGAAGGGACCCATAAGGGTCACTGAGTCCACCCCCTAACTCCACACAGGACCACTCAAAAATCAAATGTATATGTCTGAAAGCATTGACCAGATGCTTCTTAAACTCCAGCAAGCTCAGAGCCATAACCACTTCCCTGGAGAGCCTGTCCCAGAGCCTGACAACCTTCTTGGTGAAGAACCATTTCCTAATATACTTACCCTGTAGTAGCCTCATTCAGTAGTCCTTCCCTCAGTAGTCCTGTTGCTGTCACCAGAGAGAGGAGATAGTGCCTGACCCTCCACTCACCCTCCTGAGGAAGCTGTAGGCCACGATGAGGTCTCCCCTCAGACTCCTCTAAGCTGAACAAATCATGGAACTTCTGCCGATCCTCGTACATCTTCCGCTCAATACCCTTCACCATCTTTGTAGCCCTCCTTTGGACTCTTTCTACTAGTTGTATGTCCTTTTTGTACTATCTTTGGTCTGACTTAGACGTAGAATTATATGTAGTGAAAAGGAAGCTACTGAATAACTGTATTAGATACTGAGAAAATATTTAGAAAATTTTTCTTCAGAAAAACCTTTATTATACTCTATAATCACAAAAAGAAAAATCTTCACGAGTTTTTGATATTTTTCTTTTCCTTTGTTTCTTTATTCTTTTTTTTTTTTTTTTTTTTTTTTTTTGTTTTTTTTTTTTTTTTGGCTTCATTACAACTGTGATTTTATAAATTAAAAATATATATGAAATAAAAACTTGATGACATTTGTAAAAAATAAAGGTGACTGCAGGCAGAGAGACTTAAACTACTTGTAACATATACTTGAAAGTAGTGTTTTTCTCTCCAAGTAAAAATTATGAAATGAATGGAAATTAAAAAATAATAATAATAAGAGACAATAGTCTGCCATTCTTTTATTAATGAAAACAGGAATGGTCATTAAGTGCGACCTCAGGCTATTCCAATCAGTTCATAAAAAATCATTACAATTAGTCCAAGAGTATTTTCAGGCAGAAAAAAAAAGTTATCAAAATCCTAATATGCCATAAAAAAGTGATTCTTGATTTAAAAGGAAAGGAAAAGCCATCCACTTTAAAAAGTGTCAAACACTTTAAAAAATAATAAATTACTATAGAGAAACAAGGAAACATGAGAACTTTCCAAAATTCTGCATTTATTTTAGCATGTCTTAGCAGTTACATGCAAAGATAGTTCTTTGTTCATTCAAATCCTAATTTCTTTAATCCATTAAAGTTTTCTCCATTATATACCTGAAGGTTATCAAGTACAACTCTGTGTTCAATTCAGAGCCAAATTTGATCATGTTGGTCTGTTGTTTTTTTCTTCCAGTCTGAGTACCTCCAGGAAAGGACATTTCACAGCCTGCCTGAGCAACCTGTTTCTTTTGATTTCACTCGTGATTTTTCTCACTACGACCTAAAGGGAATTTTCCTTATTCCAACTTAAGTCCATTTCGTTTATCACTGTGAACCTCTGAGAAGACTATGACTCTGTCTTCTCTGTAATATCCAATGAGCTAGCAAAAGACATTAACGTATGTCAGTATTTTCTAGAGACATTATAGACATCATGTAGCTTTCTTTAAGCAAACAAAATGACCTGAATCTGTCCTATGTAGGGAAGCTGTTGGTCATAACCTGAATTTGTGACTGAGAACATGGTGGAGGGGTTTGACTGGCCCAGGGAGCACAGGCAGAGTATTTGCATCTGTGCTCCCCACAAGACCAGAAGGGGTGGGCCTGGGGGCAGGGTCACCCTGAGCTCATACAAGGGCCAGCAAGTGGGAAAGGCACTTCTTCCTCTGAAGCATTCACGTGTTGGCGGAGCATTGCTTTGTAAGGAGATTGCTCTTGCTGGTTGTGTGAGTTTGAACCTTTCTGTACACATCTCTTGGAGTACCCTCTGATAATTTGCCTGGGATTGCTAAGAGCCTGTTAGAGGCAGCTTTTCTTGCACAGAGATAAGACAATTCTAAAACTGCAAAATTTGTATGAATTAAGCTGTGTGATGTACAGATGTCACTGACTTTGCTGCACTGCACTGAGACAAGAACTTAAAGTTATGTGAGGCAGCAATACTATAAATCATCAATGTTCATGAGAAGCGGTGAAATATGTGAGAATTTACAAGTAGAAAGCAGAAAGAGGAATGGAATGAACTGCTTCTAGTACAAAATATGAACAGAAACTTTCACTAAATTTGACAAAGCCACCTCATTATGCAGACTGCTCCTTGGGTTCATGAGATCTAGGTGATTTGTCAGAAATCATCACTGCAAACAATTGTTTCATTGGACATAGCATCCAAAATGAAGCATAAGGTGCACACAACAGATTTCACGTTACTTAGGACAAGTTTGTTAAACTTATCATGTCAGAATTCAGTTACCTTCCGTCATCACCTACCACTCCAGGCAAATGAAAAAACTGAAACTGCAGGTAAAATTACTAACTTTCATTTTAAGAAAGCTGCTAAAGAAACAGAAAATAGTGTATGACAAAGAATTCTTGACTCAATCTTACGGAGCATTTCAGTAAGATTTTGATATAATTCCTGATGTCAAGAATCAGAGGTGCACTGATGCCAGTTGCCTCAGTATTACTAGAGATATCAGTCTGAGAAGGAGAAAAAGACAAGTGTGCAAAGCCCAAAAACTGGCAAAGGTTAATGGTAAAAGACCACTCAGGTCTTCAGACTATTTCATTGTTGCTCCAGATATTTGTCCATTGCTAACAAAGAACAAAATTGTGAATGTAGTGAAATTTCTATCCAGGTATTTTCTGATGATACTGAAGAATCAGGACAGTTATATAATAAGTTGACAAATGACTGACAGACATCAGAACAGGATCTTGAAACATTATTGTGGCCTTTGTAGGAGACCAAGCTGCAAGATAAACTTCTGAATTAACTCTAAACATTTGAGCTCAATGAAAAAAATGTGAACTACACGGTACCAAGACGTTTTTCTTTTAAAGATACAGTAATAAATAACTTCCCTGCAGGGAAATTACAATATGATTATAATATCATGTAACTACATGTAGCGTCATTAGAGAATACATTTCCAGATGATAGTTTGCTGGGAGAGAAGATTATACTGACAACAAGTAAGTCAAAACTTTAAGGTTTTTGAATCTTTTCTTATATGTTTGACACACACTCAAAAATGAGAAAAAAAATATAATTGAAAAAACATGCAAATATAAGAAGAAAATGACGCTCAACTGGCAATAGTGTACCTTACCAAAATATCCATTACCATATGATTTTTCTAAAAAAAAAAAAATAGAAAAAAAAAAACAAAAGGAAGTGATTTTTCATTAATTTCTAGTCCTCAAAAATGTTTAGAAAGACTTATCATCTTATCTAAAACCAGACTGAATAGCTTATTTTTTTTATTATTAGAAAGAAAGAATGAGAATGAAATACATCATACTACTTCTATTTTTGTGCAGTCTCGAACAAAGCCATTTAAAAAAGGCTGCTAGAAAGTCAAATGAGCAAAACATTTGCCATAGATAAGAAATTATCTCAAAGAAAGATTTGAGACTATTTGTAGCCAATTTTCTCTTTGCCAAAAAATCTCAGTGATAGGTCTCAATGATCTGTTTTAATTGTGTATTTTTAACATATTAACGGTAATGCTAAGAACATTCAAAACAAGGATAGCTTAGTTTGAATATGACACAATCCTTCATTCTAAACAAGACTTAATAACACTGAGGAATTTTATAAGGCGTAGAAAGATTTGGCAGTGGGAGGGCTTCAGGAGTGGTCTCTGAGCAGAGCCCAGCAGATGCCCCATGTCAGATCAGAGCCAGCTACAGCTGCTCCAAAAGGTACCTACTGCTGGACAGAGCTGAGCCATGAGTGATGCTTGGTGTGCCTCTGGGAGAACACATTTAAGAAAGGGGTAAACTGCTGTGCAACAGCAGCTGGGAGAGAAGAGTGAGAAAATGTGAGAGAAATAACCCTACAGGCACCAAGGTCAATGCAGAAAGCGAGCAGGAGGTGCTCCAGGCAGGGAGCAGAAGTTCCCCTGTATCCTATAGTCACCACACAAAGCAGATCTCCACATGCAACCTGTGGAAGAGCCCACGGTACAGCAGCTGGATGTGGCCTGAAGGAGGCTGCAGCCCATGGAGAGCACCCACAGGAGTGGGCCCTGGGCCAGAGCTGCAGCCTGTGGAGAGGAGCCTGCAGTGGAGCAGAAGGTCTGGGGGAACTGACACCCATGGGGACCTGTGCTGGAGCAGTTTGCTCCTGAAGGATGAGCCCCATAGTATGGAGCCATGTTGAAGCAACGCTTGAGGAGCTGCAGCCTGTAGGAAGCCCACACAGGATCAATTTGGGACGGATGGCTTCCTGTGGGAGGTACTCTGCATTGGAGCAGGGGCATAGAGTGACCATGAAGAAGCAGCAGATACAGAGCATAATGGACTGACTGGAACCCCATTTCCCTTTACTGCTCAAAGGGGAGGAGGTGGAAGAAAGAGAGGGGGAGAAAATGTGTTTAGTTTGCTTTTAGTTTTTCACTGCTCTAGTCTATTAGTGGTTGAACAGTAAATTATTTTACTGTCCCTTATGCTAAGTCTATTTTGTCTGTGACAGTAATTGGTGAGTGATCTCCCTGTCCTTAACTAAGCCTCATGAGTTTTTTCATCATACTGTCTCCACCCATTCTTCTGAAGAGGGCAAAGGAGAGTGTGGTGTAGCTTAGCTGTCTATCAGTATGAAATCACTACATTAGAGATTATATTATTAGTAATTGTGAATTACCATATGTTGGAGACAAGAGTTTGCACCTGAGAGTCAGGGTTAAAGTAGATTGGACCATCATTGTGGAGAATTTGGGGTACGCATTGAAAATACAGTGCTGTTAAAACATTAAAAAAGAAAATGTATAAATTGAATCTGAAGAGGAGATTTTGTTTTCTTCTATAACATCCACACACACTTACCCACTGTTTCAGAATCCGCCACTACATGACATCAAAAATATCCATATCTTAATACATACTGATACCATTTCCTCAGCATTAAATAATTTGAAAGTTTCAAATATTTTTTTCTTGAAAAGTTGCACTGAGGAAAGCACCATTTTTATTATGGAAGGAGAATTTGATCTTGAATAAGCTAAATATATGCAGAACAGTGTAACGCTGTTAGAGGGAATCTAAAGCTACACTCATTAGCAATTAGGCTTCATTAGCAATTTAGGGAGACTCATTTTGGGTGCAGATTTGCTTTGCATCCACACTTCAAGCATGAAGGTATGGAACCAAGGTAGCAGTGCAAGCTCGGTAGCCATCAAGACCAGCTAGCTTGCAATGGGGCTATTATGTCCCCCAGACCTCAGCTCATGTGTAGGATTCTGTTACATGTGACAATGGGTGTAAGCTTTATTTTTGATAAAGAAACAACAAAGACCTACAGTTCTAAAAAAAATCAGAACACTTTAATCAAATCTCTTTCTTTCCCCATTTGTATTATTCCATAAAGCAATGCAGAAACACCCTTTGAGTACCTACAGTGAACTAGTAAGACTGCATAATAGGAGCAATATCTATAATAAGCAAATCTGTGCATTAAGTCAAGGCACACTGTATTATCTAAATGCATTATTACATTTTGGATACTAAAGGCGTAATTCAGCATTTAAGAGGTCAATATTTTTATCTTGTCTACAGTCTGTATTATTTTGTTAATGAAATATTAGTAGCCAAGCCTTTGAAACACAAAACTTGATTTGTATAAAAATAAGAATAATGAGAAGCAGAACATAATTGAAAAATAATGAGCTCCAAGATCACAAAAAATGTTAATAATTATGAACTAAAAGTTTTTCATTGCAGTTATCAATATGTGGGAACAATGTTCTGACTATTGTTAAAGTAATAAAATATCATAAGTTCATACGTAAGAATGTAATAAAATTCTACAATAAATTAAACGTTTTAATAATGTTTTGTGATTGGAAATATGCAGGTTTTAAAATATTCATAAGTTTTGACATTGTTTTACTATTGTTTAAGAGAAGCTTTAGAAGCCTTAGATTTACTGGGCTGATGCAGAGAAGATTGAGTGTCTGCCATGTACATTAAAAATTATTCCCTGTGATAAGCAAACAGTTAAAAACTTCAGGTATACTGAGTCTGCTCAAATGTCCATCAAGAAATCTTGTCTGCTGTTAGATTTTGATTTAGATTTAATACCATTGGATAGCTCTTTGCTCAGGAAGGATCTTTAGCACTGGAGAACCCCACATCTTTTTCCCGTATTGTATTTGTTCTCAATAGCTGATACCTTTTCACCAATGTGTATGCTAACAATTCATTATTTTTGATATTTAGAAATTATTAAATAAGTGAACTGGTTCAGAAGCAGTATTTTCAGAACTACTTACTAATATCTATTGCCTTTATTCAGGTATTATTGACTTACATATGCAATTATACATATATATTATATAATGCAGTTAGATCAACATTTCAGTTGTAGACAAGAATTTGTTTTATAGTCGAGCAGAGAAGACTCCCAAAGATGATTTCTGCCCTGATCAAAAGTACACCACCAGTATGGCTGAAGTCCCCATATCTGGAATACAGGTTCCTCAGAGGAGGCTACGATATGCTGTTGATTCAGAAGCTGTCTAGCAACAGAGACAAGTGACCAGTCCATCTTCACCGTTTCCTGCCAAATTATCCATTAAGGATTGCAAATAGAGCAGTATTTATATAAGGTACAGTATTTGTCTATGTTCACTCAGCTACTGTCTGCCAGCTTCAGATAAGAAAAGTATGGCCTTAACATATTATAACAAGGCAATGTTACTTAATGAGTATCTACAAAAGGATGAAAGGATTGTCAGGAAAATGAAATCATTCTGGAATTATTTCTACAGAAAGATTTTTCCCAGCTTTATGAAAGGCTGTACAGATCACACTTGTCAAAATAGTATGGAAATAAAGAATTTTGACTCATCTCTAAGCTTCTGTAACCTTACTTATGTTTGTGAACATGTCTAATTTTACCTTCATGTTACCAACAAATTTTATTTTTCTCCGTATGGATTCTAGACACTTTATGTTCTGTCTTTACTACCTTACAGCTCAGTTACCTGAATTTTCTAGACTAAAGCTGAATGTGAAGACAATACAACAGGTTCAGGACTCAGAATGCAACTGTTCTTATACAATATATAAAGATTTAATAGAATGGAAATGAAATGATAAGGACAGAAAATAATAATAATAATAACTACTACATCAATAACAATCATAATAAAAGAACACATGAAAACAGTATAATAGATATACTATTTCTCAGATCATATGTTTTTCCCTCAATAGGCAATGGATTTCCACAATGAAATTATTTGTTGTATAAGCAAGTGGATGTAAAATAAAATTCCCATGCTCACACAGACAGCAATATAATTTATCACTGAGTTTTGTAATGAGTATATTGTTACCCATTTCATCTGTCCAAACACACTTTTATAAGGAATGTTTGTTTAATTCGTGTATATTCAAAGTATAACATGATATAGTAAAGCATACTTAGTTGTCAAGAGCTAATGAAATCGTATACCGAATATATTTAAATGCATGCTTATACAGAAGAGCTATATAGCTTATTATAAAGTTTTATGCGTACCCAGAAGAGTAAACCCTTAAGTTTGTTGGTTAACTGTATTCTTTCCCTCCTTGGTATATTTCATAATACAGTGTGTATGATTTGTATCAAAACCTTAGATCTTATATTGATTTTATTCAAGGATTAGGGTACATCCATGTTCAAAGTTGTCTCTAAAATTTCTGAAATATCTTGCCAAGTTCTCAAAAAAAAGCAACATGATCCCAGATCAGACACAATCTTTTGTGTGCTGTTCTGCAATGAAATTGGATGCTTGCAGAATGTTTCCAATGTAACCAAGTCTGGGAATAAACATTTCTGAAAATAACAATGAATAATAATAAAAAAGTCTGTAATAGTAAAGCAATTTTTGTTGTTGCTTTGTTCCTTTTTTGTCTTTCTCTGCTTTTCTCTTCTCAAATAAAAAAGAAACTTCTAAGGTTGGACATTTTAATTTTATATTTAAACAGATGGCTAATAAAAGCTTATACAACTCAAATATCTCACCTAACCATTAATCTTCATTTCAGAGGAAGTGCTACATGTTAGTTGACACAATTCTATGGAGATGTTGTGAAATAAAGTCCCAGACATATATCCTTGTTTAGATTACAACGTTTGCCTTTACTTTATCCTAGTGCAGCTATACTTTTCAAAAGAAATTAGAAAGTTGAAGGTGAAGGGAGGGAAAGGCAGTGAAAGAAGATTATCTGGAGCTCAAGTGACAAATCCCTATGTATAAGATTGATTTTGAATCTTAATTTGTTGTCACGATATATACAAAACTTCTTAATTCATTTTCTCTCATTTTCCCCTTAATTACAGTGAAGTACCTGGTATGAAGAGTGATATCTATGAATTCTGATAAACCTTTGGACATTTGGAACTGGTAATGACAGCAACAGCAAAGCCTTCTGACACCCCTTTTTTCGCTATAAACATATATTTTGAAGTTAGTACATTTTAAGTATGGCCTTGGCATAACATAGTAATATGTTATGTTCACCAGTTCTAGGCATCAGATTGAAAATAAAGTGATTGTGGGAGAAGTCTTTAACTAAAATTTGAGGAAAAGAATAACATTTGCTTTCCTGAAAGACCCATATTTAACTTATCGCCACTTAGATTTTTCTGTACCGATAAGAAAGACATTACAGAATTACAGACAGCACTTCTAGTTTTTGTTTTTAATTTTAGGTCTTCAGTAGGACTTTCCTGCTAAGTAGGATTTGGCAGATTACTTTTCTTAAATTCGATTCATTATTACTTCACTAGGGTGTTAATATTTCTTTTTCCTAATGAATTAATTTCCTTCTCTACAACAAATGAAATTGGCATTTCAGAGTTCATGTTTGTGCAGCCTAAACTCGAGGCTCATTAACTAACAGATCACTAATAATGGCCTTTTCCTTCAAATTCTTGTTATGCAAAACATCTTCAAATCTTGGCATGCTTCATAGAAAGCAAAAACCTGGTTAGCATCACAGATCAACAGTTCACAGAAGACTAAACAGACCTTCAAAAGAACCAAAGGAACAAGAAAAGAACTAGAACAAACTTTGCCTTTGGATAATCCAGAAATTCGAAGTCTGACTTTGAGATTATTGACTCAATACAAGAGAAATGGATGTTCCAGACATTCAATGTTTCATCTCATAGCTAAAACAGGCTTTTGGCTTTCATCAAAAAGGGTATGTGGCACTCAAACTACAAAGTTACATGATTCAATTCCCAGTCCTGTTTGTACTGTTCTGAAGGAATAATAGGTTCACAACTTTTGTTATAGATTTCCCAGAAGTCTCTCTTCAACTGTTTTGCTATGGTTGACTGCACAGAAGAATGTATTCTAGCTGTCTCTTGATAATGCCATCCATAGGGAAAATGTTGAAGAAATCAAAGTGCTCTTCTGACTTTGATCTGACCGAGGGCTAGAAAATAAAAACAAAACCCCAAAATTATGCATTGCCAGGTTTTTATTTCTTCTTCTTTCTGGGATACTTTCTGTACATATATTTTTACTTTAGAGAGTGAAAGTGGGCAGTTATGCAGGTGGAATTTGATAGAGGGTCTTCCAAAATAGAGGCCAATTCAATCTTCTGAGTATTTCCTTATTTCATAAAATCATAGAATCCTTAGAGTTGGAACAGACCTTTCAAGGTCATCTAGTCCAACTGCCCTGCAATGTACAGGGACATCTACAGCTAGACCAGGTTGCACAGAGCTTGGTCCAGCCTGACCTTGAATGTCTCCAGGGTCTGAGCTTCTACCACCTCTCTGGGCAACCTGTTCCTGTGCTTCACCAACCTTACTGTAAAAAACTTTTTCCTTAAATCTAAACTAATTTTTCTCTTGCAGTTTGAAGACATTCCTCCTTGTCCTATCCCCACAGGACTTATTTCTAATAATATCTTCTTATTCCTTATAAAACAAGCAGTGGTGAAAGTTAACCAAGACAGCTGTCTCTAGAAGACAGTTGCCTAATGGTTAATCAAACATAAGCCTTGCTTAACTGGTACATTTAAGTCCTTAGCAAGCCATGCAACTAGAACCAAACTAGAAAAATTATATGTATAGCATTATTCTTGGTTCGTTGGTTGGTTTGCTTTGTTTCCTTTTTTCATTTTGTTTTCGTGGAATATTTATATTTCTTACTGCAGTGGCAGTTCAGGTTGCTGACAAATGCAACACTAAAGAAAATAAATTCATATATATATTTATATGCAGGTGAGTTTTTAAAAGCTGAAAAATATGTCTGACAATTTCCCAAAAACATTTTTCATATTATATAATATATTTTATATAATTTATATTATTTGTATTATATAATATAGGTACAAATACTGCCTCGTGCCACTGTGAAGACTGGAAAATCTTGAATATTAGCAAACTATAGTTTAAAGAAATAGATAATTTACTACCAATGCAAAACATTAGATCTGTATACTGCTTAATATAAAACTTACTGCGTAAATTTCTCCATTAAGCATTGTTTGCATATTAGTAGACGTGTGATCCTAAGAAAGAAGTACTTTTTGTGTCTGATTAGATGCTGTTCAGAAGGTGTTGTGGTTTAAATACATTTCTCTGATTCCATTTCTAGATTTCTGCTCCCATTCATGCTTTTAATTTGAAGTGAATTGTATCCTGCAGATCTAAATGCACTACATCTATGAAATTTTTGTATTGTGACAAAACAGCTATCAGAGACAGGCAAATTAATTCCCTCCGTCTTGCTGATATTGTTGTTTTAATATCTGCTGTAGAACTTAATGTTGACATTCTACATGACTACTTGTCTGAAAATCTACTTCTATTAATAACATTGTATTTTTCTACATTATAAAAATGTGATTCAAGAAGAATGTTTGGCTTTCATCGCATTTTCCAGTTCCTTACGAAACTACTTAAAAATCAGTAAGTAAATAGCCTGAGTAAAGACAAGTCCTATGCATTCTGTTAATCCAACTATTTTGCTTTAATCATGCAAGTTTCTTACGTACTCATTCCTATGCTTATAATCTTTCAAGTTATCAAGGGACCTGAAATAGCATTTCCTGAAGCAAGATGAATGTCTGCTATTGCTGAGGTATTTATACAGAGGCATTTAACAGATCAACCATTGTGTGGATATAAATAAGTAGACCTTCTATTTTTAGAAGACTGATGAGTAAAAATGCATTAATATGTTTATCTGAATGACTTTCCTTTAGCAAAATCTAATTAGTCAATTTGGTCATTTATGTAAGTCATAGCTAATTAAAATAATTTGTTTATGGAAATTCACTTGAGATGAAAACAAGACTACTGGACCAACTTTCTGCTGTTTATTTTGTCCTGAAAGAATCCAATATTCCAGACTGAAGAGAGTACTCTTCTACACTTCTTGTGTATTGGTACCAAGAGTATAATTACTTTTTTTTCTTTTAAATCTGAACTCTCAATCTTTACTAAAATTTCTTAAAACCAGCAGCAATAGCATTAAAATATGCATTTTAAATCTAAGAGTATGTAAAGATATAAATCATTGGAGAAAAAAATTTTGAAATAGTTTTCTTGTTCTAGACCTGTACAATTAAGTGTAAATTAAGTGTTTCTTATAATTACAATGTCCTTTTTGGATTCTGGAAAGAAAATTTGAAGTAACAGTTGAAGCTAATTCTGACACATTCAGTTGTATCAGCAGATTATTTGTTAATTTATGAATGAGTAAAGCCATGAGCTGTGATACTCAGATGATACTCAATGTAGATATTTAGTATGTTCTGGGAAGAGTAAAATTGGCACTTTTCAGGAAAGTGCAGATAAACCCCAGAAGGTTACATGTAGTTGTATGTATTAGCATTATATGAATTATATGATACTATATTCAGAAAATCAAATGTTTTGTTTTGTTTTCTTTTTCCCTATTCAATAGCGATATATACTTCAGTTCTTATTAGTGTTATCCATCCTGCTCCAGAATTATAGCTGGATTCTTTTTGTGTTTTATTTTTTGTCCGAACATCTACCAATTTGAGGAACTGCCTATTAAGGGGAATTGTCTCTCTATTTATTTGGTGGATTATCAATACTAAATTGAGATATTAATCTATATGTATATTGATAAGCCTTTTTATGAAATATTCCTTTTATGAAGATTTTTCTCAGATCAAAGTATGTCAATTTGATTAAGGCTAAGAATAGAGCAGGAAATTCATCTCCTCATCTATTTAAGGAATCTTTCTTTACCACTCATTTTCCCTCATATACTTTTAATTATTCACATAAATTACGTCACTTCGAAAGATAAATTTATAGGCCCAGGTTGTACTGTATAGGTTCCCCTATAGGATAAGCACAGTTGTCACAAAAGACATGTGAACTTGAGTCTACAACACGCTTGATAGATAGAACCACTGGAGTGTTTTAGACTGACATTGTTTCTACATTTTTTGAAATTTGTCTTTGAAAAGTAATATTTTTCAAACTTTCAGAGTTTATGTAGAATATACAGCATTATAGTTTACATAATGTAAGTACTGATAAATAAAATACACAGAAATAAAATGCACATATGAATGTGTTTCTCAAATGTTTGTGTGTGTGTGTATTGTAAGACTACAGTAACAAGTGCCATTCAGTTCTAAATTGGGATGACCTATTGGAAGTGATCTTCTCTGTTGCATTATAGTAATAGTGACATGATCAAGATGAAGCAAGATACGGCATTGTTAGGTACAGAGGTGTTTTTGTGACAATTCCCAAAAACGGTCTTAATCTCCATTATATAACATAGGTCTGTAACATGCTTTCCTAACATTCTCATAACAAGAGTCATATACATGATACCACAGTCAGTGAAGACAAGCTAATTTAGCTCAGAAGCTGTGATAAGAGTAATTTAATTGTGATGAAAAATCATTGGAGACAGGATCTTATGGGTGAAATATCTGTTCAGGACATACTTTGCAAATGGTTTGATTGAATTGCTGTCTTTTATTTGTTTTCTTTTTGTGACTTTTTCACAAATCCATGTGACTAATACAAATATTGACAATAAACTAGAGTCTGAGCAGCAGTTTTAATGGTAGTTGCATATGTGTGTATGTAACTGTATACAGATAGGTATGATAAATATAGTTATGGTTATGTTGTCAGGATCCGAAGAATGCCGAGAGGACCTACGTCTTCTCTCCCCCACATAGATTTTTTTCCAATCTTCACTCCAAATCACTCTGGATTTTGGAAATCTTTCAAATGCTGCTTAAAATAAATAAGTGAATTACAAAACATGTAGATTTTAATCAGAGTAAAAGTTAACAGTGTCTTCTAAATCTTTCCTCTGATCCTACTGCAAAACATAGAAATTGTCTCAGAGAATGTTTCTCACAACTGTGGACTGCTATATCATAATCACTGGACTTTATGTTAGTTAATGTTTTCAGTTTACTTGTGGACAGATGTTCTCACCATAAACACCATCACAATTGGCAATCTTGATGACTGTCTCAGCAGGACAGTGAGAGACTTAATGGACATGAAAGTTGAAATGGTTCAAGACGCACAACTCTGTCCTGTTAGTAGAGCACTTCTGGTTTTGCAAAGTGCTACTGATGGAATCTTTTATAAAATTTAGAGGGAAGTGCTTGTTTCTAGGTTTTGTCTTAACCGGGGAAAATAAACATTTGTAGGGATAAGAAATGAGGCTACTGTTTTCCTGTGGTAAATGATATATTACTAATGTAATTGCTAAACACTAAAGTCTTTTGGAATGATAGCCTAGGGCATACAATACGAAAGATTTGGATAATAAGAATTTGTGTTAACTCCATTTATATACTACAAATCTCACAAAGTCAGGAGTTAAAAAGTAGTCATAAAATGTAGCATAAACAAGCAAACAAGAACATTTTAGAAAGAATTAATTTGATGTAGTTTTCCATGTCACAGTACGTCTGAACATAAGTCTTTGTGCAATCCAGAAGCTTTAAACAGAGAAGCTTGATGTATGTGGGGGGCAGCTAAAGGCAAAACATATTATGCCTGAGGCAATCAACAGTATCTCTGAATCCTCTTGAATATTTCTGAAAATGCAGTAATTCAAAGTATGTTATGAAAACTTTTATGAACTTCATTCTAGTTAAAAGAGTATAAGGTGGTGTTACCTTATTTCTGCATGATACTCAGTCATAATTGAATTTGCCACCAAATGGGCACAAGAACTCTTCAAAGGAATCTCATGCTTCAGAAGAAGTATCTGAGAAAACGATTTCTCATCTCTGTTACTTCTACAACAGATGACAGTTCAGAGAACATCACTGAAAATCAAGGCCTTGAGAACTGCACTTCTTCACCACAGAGCACTCCCAAAGCTAATCAAGGAGTTGATAAGTGGATTTATGGTTCTGTGTTCTGTTGTCTGACAGAAGGTTTGTCACTGAAATGCACAGGATTCTGACTAACAGAGGATTTGTGTTTCTTTTCTTATTATTTCTTCTTCTCATTTGCATTAAAAAAAATAAAAAAGAAAAGTTCAGAAGAAAAGTAAACTAAAAAGAAAACTATTACAAGCACCTGGTAGCCATAGTTTTGGTCAGCAACAGCACATGAGTTTTGGGTAATAGTACAGTTATGCATTCACATTAAACTCTCCCTTCTTGAAAGTGAGCCCCAGCAGACACTTTTCACATGGCATTAATGGTTAGTATCTGGAATAGGAACTGGATATAAATATTTGCCTTTCCCCTGAACTGATCAGTAGCTGCAGCAAGATCATCCTGCTATACAGTCTAATAATGACAGTATGATGGAGGTGTTCAGCTGGTACCAGGTCATTAACAAAATAGTCATTTTTTTACTCATTGTGCCAAATTGTATTGAAACATTCTTTCCATGGTCTGCTACCTTGAGAGTTTTCTAAGAAGTCATTCTGATGCCAAACTGAAGAAAAACTTAATCTTAAGCATCCACAATATAGAGCTAATACGTGCATTTCTGAGTTCTCTCACACTCGTAGGTCCCACCAGGGGCTGGCATTGAGCCCCTGCAGCAGTCACACACATGGGATAGCATGAGATTACACAGGGTGTTAAGTATAGATTTAATAAGAAGTTTTGAGATCACAGGAAAGACTGCAGTGAACAGGTGCAAGGATCAAACAGACAAGTATACTGACTGGCCCCATTTTACATGCAACTGGCTCCTTTTATAACTCCGTATATCTCCTCTCATTTGTTCCTTCCTGCTTCCTTTTCCTCTGCACATTACCTCTTCAGCTGGCACAGTCCCAGCAATACCTTTAACATCTGGGACCTTCAGGTTTGAATTCTTGTCAGTTGCAAGTGCTGGTTTGCCTGCAGTTTTGTGATATCCCATCAATTAATGTGACAGACCAGGTTTATTTCCTGTTATTGGATTCATTGTTTGCTATTTGGTCAAGTTTCACAGCTTTGCATATTTTTCTCCCTCACTTAACTTATCCTCCCAGCTAAAAAATAAATATCCTCATACAGCATGTACCCTTACCTTTACCATGTGTTAGTCAAGTTTGTTACTGTATGATCTTCTTTACAGCTCCTTTGACCAGATATCCTTTAGGAAGCAGACACTCTCCTTCTACAGTCTTACCTGTGCACTGTTCAGAAAGAAGAACCTATAAACCACAAAGAGGAAGTAGAATCACAGAATCATAGAATCATTAATGTTAGAAAAGACCGCTAAGACCAGTAAGCAGATCTAGTCTCCAAAAATTGACAGTAACATCACTGAAAGTAAATTCCAATACATTAGCCAAATGAAAGGAGGAAAACAAATCAAAAACATTATTGGTGAAAACTGGAGAGAAGAAAAATTAAAGAGAAAAAGTAAAATTTAAATCAACTTCTCACATGCTGGTATTACACTGTAAATGAATGATAGTAGAAGGAAACACCACCTCTTTTAGTTGCTTTAAGGTGACAGCAATGAAATTCCCACAAAATTAAATTCACACCTTTTTTTTTTTTTTCACCTCAGAAATTACTGTAAGCACTGAAATTAACTAACCTGCCAAGTTGGTAAGAAAGTGGGAACATAGGCTTATTGTTTTTCCTAGGGCTTTCAGATATCTGATAGATATCGTGACAAAGAGTGATCTTCTACGATGAATTCTAAGCTCTGTCCACTCCATCAGCTCTTAATTGGTGTCACTTCCATTTTTCTGGAACAAGCAGAGACTGCACTTCTCTCTATTAGAATCTTGCTGTGATTCAGCAGTGATAAAATGCAAGGGCAGCTGTAAGAGCTGCTATTCCTTGTTTCTGGTGTTCTTGAAGGGAGAGTAGATTGTCAGAAGTAAATTACAACTTTGGACTGAAATCCTGTGGTTTATTTCTTAGATTTTGTAGAAGGAAGGGGAGGAAGGGAAAGGGGAAGGTCTTTTCAGAGAGAGAAGTTTTGTGGTCTAAAACAAGCCTTGCTGTAATGAGGTGGATTTTTGGAACTGAATCCCATTGCCTGTAATTGACATCTTGTCAAAGGCAAACTGCGTAAGGGAAGAAGTGAGAGTATGAAGTGGAAGAGAAAAGTTTTTGGAAAACTACACAGTCCACTGAAACCATTCAATTTCCACAGGTGGAAAAGTGGTTTCCACAGTCTTTGAATAAGACAGATATCAAGAAGGCAAATGGTGATCAAAAAAAGGTTTTATAAGTATATGAGAAGTAGCAGATGTATGGGAAATAGTTTCCTATGAGTATTTTGTACATTGCTTCTTTAATGAGAATTAACAATCAATTAAAAAAAAAAACAAACTAAAATTCACAAGTATATAAAACAACATTTATTGGCGTTGTGCACTTTTGGGAGCTGGAATACATTGTTATTTAAGATTATACTTAAACAGATAATAAAATTATAAGAATTGGATCTGATCTCTTAAGTCAAGAATGAAAACCCTAACTTCCATTATTACTCTTCTCAGCTGTTTGAAAACCCTTTATGAACCTTATAATCTTTGTCTGACAAAATCTTACCTGAAGTTGAGCTACTCTGATGAACTTCTAACGAACTTATTGAGAAATGATTTCAAAATTGTTTCCAGAATGTATGCTTTCTTAAGAGTTTTTCTCCCTTTTTGGAGTCATGGACGCATAGAATCATAGAATGGTTTGAGTTGGAAGGGACCCCAAAGATCGTCAAGTTCCAATTGCCCTACCACAGGCAGGGTTGCTAACCTCTAGATCTGGTAATAGCTCAGGTTGCTCAGAGCCCCATCCAAACTGGCCTTGAATGCCTCCAGGCATGGGGCATCCACAACCTCTCTGGGCATCCTCTTCCAGAACCTCACCCTCTCAGTGAAGAACTTTCCCCTGACATCTAATCTAAACCTTCCCTCCTTCAGCTTAAAACCATTCCCCCTTGTCCTATCACTGTCTACCCTTGTGAAAAGTTGGTTCCCCTCCTGTTTATAATCTCCTTTAAAATACCAAAAGGCTGCAATGAGGTCTTTCAGCACCCTTCTCTTCTCCAGGCTGAACAAGACCAGCTCCCTCAGCCTGTCCTCATATGGCAGATGCTCCAGCCCTCTAATCATCTTTGTGGCCCTCCTCTGGACCCTCTGCAACAGCTCTACATCTTTCCTGTACAGGGGGCCACAGACCAGGATGAAGTGCTCCAATGGGGCTTCACGAGGGCAGAGTAGAGAGGGATAATCACCTCCTTCTCCCTGCTGGCCACCCCTTTTCTGATGCATCCCATTATACCATTTGCCTTCCGAGCTGCAAGAGCACACTGCTGGCTCATGTTCAGTTTTTTGTCCACCAGGACCCCCTGTTCCTTCTCCACAGGGCTACTCTCAGGAGTTCTTCTCCCAGTCTGTATACATATCTGGGATTACTCTGATCCAAGCGCCAGACCTTGCACTTTGCTATGTTGAACCTCATTAAGTTCACACGAGCCCACCTTTCGAGTTTGTTGAGGTCACTGGATGGCATCCCTTCCTTCTGTTGTGACAACTGCACCAAGCAGCTTGGTGTCATCAGCAAACTCGCTGAGAGTGCACTCAATCCCATCATTGATGTTATTGATAAAGATGTTCAAGAGCACCTGTCCCAAGACAGACCCCTGGGGGACGCCACTTGTTGACAGCCTCCGCTTGGACATAGAACCATTTATCATAGCCCTCTGGTTGCAGCCTTCCAAACAATTCCTTATCCACCAAATAGTCTACCCTTCAAATCCATATCTCTACAATTCAGAGATAAGGATGTGGTGGGAGACCATGTCAAAGGCCTTGCACAAGTCCAGGTAGATGACATCAGTCACCTTCACTTTGTCCACTGGTGTCATCACTCCATCATAGAAGGCAACCAGATTGGTCAGGCACATTTCCTTGATGAAGCCATGCTGGCTGTTTCAGATCACTTGCTCGTCCCTCATGTGCCTTAGCATGTCTTCTAGGAGGATCTGCTCCATGATCTTCCCAGGCACAGAGATGAGGCTCACCAGCCTCTAGTTACCCAGGTCCTTCTTCCTCCCTTTCTTGTAAATGAGAGTGATTTTTAGATTCATTCCTCATAAAGAGAAAAATTTAGGATGCCATATTCACATAATCCATTAATTTTTGAATTATTAGTAAGCTCTCTGTTCTCAAATGCAAACTCACAATTTCTCAAAGTATCAGAAAATGAAAAAGAACGAGTTAACTGTTGTTATATACATCCCCTTCTCATTTTCTCCATTGCTGTATAGCATTGACAGAAACCAAAGCCAAAAAATGAAAGGAACGTGAAGTTTGGATACACTCTCTGAAAGAGTTTTTCACTTCTAATATCTGAGAAAACTACTGTGTGCATGTCACGTGCATTAATTTTCTCGAAAGGGTTGCCTAGAGACCATTTTCGCCAACATTTACAGCAATTAGAAATGGTATATGATTTTCCAAAGAAGAATTCAAGTATCTATTTTAAGGCTTAGAATTGTTTAAGTGTCTAAAATTTCTGCTTTTTTTCTGTGTGTGTGTTTGTGTGCCTTTTCTTTTAAAGCCAGAACATCTAAGTTTCCCTTTTCCCTTCCATTTGAGTTCCACAGCTACTTGTAAAATAGCTTTCTAAAAAAGATAATTTTTTAACAGGGTCTTATGGGGGAAATATCAAGAAAATTTAATAACTACTAGTGCAATTATTTGGCACTTACTATAGTAAACTTTTAATTAGTGAATGTTTCTCGGTATTTATGTGTACAGACAGCATTTGCACAGTAGATCCTTTTCATTATTGTAGTCTGAATAAATTTCTGTAATACAACCAACAAACCAACAGTAACAAGTGAAGAGTGTGCAGAGAGGAAAACAAATATAATGCCCTGTGATTATTTTCTCTTTTTTAAACTTATGTCTAAAATTGCTTTTTAAACAATCCTCTAACATTCAGGAAATGCATGAAAATCATTTAAAGGCAGATGAGATTCTCCAGGGTGAATTGTACACAAGTAATCCATTTGTTATGGCAGAGTCCATCAAAGACTATTCAAGCATATTTAAAATTGTAAGGTAGAAAATAAAAATATTCTGTGCAAATGAACTTAACAGTCTTTAGATAATTTTTTTTAGCAGTAAGATGTAATTGAACTCTGTTTTTATTTATTTTAGTTTCACTGCTGATGAGCCACAATGACCGCTTCTAGCATAGATTAGATTTCCTGTAAAAGGTGAGCATGTGAAATTAAGTCAGCAATATCAAATGCTCTAATTTATTTTATCCCATTATTGAAGATATAACAAGGATTATATTACATGATATCCTTGCTTTATGTCATGTTATGTAGAACATTATATTCCATCAGTGTACAAGTAATTTGTATCAGGAAAAGACATAGTAATGGTAATGTGCACCTGGGCAAAAGACCAGCTTTGGGAATTTCTTGAAGGTCAAAAGTGTGTCAAGAAATTTTTAACATCTAGAAAAACACAAAAGAAATATTCAGGTGTCTGTAAGAGTAAAATATTTTCCTAATTTTCATCAAGTTTTTGAAAGAGTAACAAAAGAAAGCTTTAACAGACCCAAACCTTGGATTTGTTTTTACCTTACAAAGCATTTTATGGAGGCACAGAATGCAGAGCCAAGTTAATGAAATGTTTTGACCGCCTACTCAGTTGGGTCTTTCTCTTACACTTCGTAAAACATGCTCTTACCAACAGCTTTCCCTGCTAGGATTCTATTAAATCACTGAAAGAAACCTCATATATCAGGAAGAGAGAAATGGAAGTGAAAGGGAAATCTCAGCTAAAATGGAAGAAAATAAAGATGAGTTTGTGAGATGCACATTTCCAAGACAAGTCTTGAAACTGATTCCTGCAATACCAAAAGCAATTTAAGGATGAACTCTGAAAAGGAGTGTTTTACAACTTCCTCCTTTATAAATGTTGATTATATTTAGAGATGGTTGGAAATTATTTTGACAAAAGTTATCTGCGTTAGAAACAAAATAATACAGCTTCAAGCTGAAAATTTTAATACCTCCATTATCAAAGACCTTGTGATTAACTACACCACTAGAAATCCAAGTTTAAGATTCACAGTGATTAAGCTTTTATTTGATAAGAGAATACTCAACCTTTTATGGAATTCTTTCTCACAGGGGTTATTCAAAATTAATATAAAGAAAACAGATTACATATATTTATGAGCTACCAGTCTACAGATCTGCCAGAAGTATGACTAGGAAGTGGGTATGGGAATACCAGTTACTATAGACACCACCCCTAGGGACAAAGAGTCAGCATTTAATATAACCGAGCTTGAACAGAATAATATTTTAATCTTTCTCATATTTATGCTTACAACAAGTGTTTGAAGAGTTACTGGGTGAGACTTGATACAGAAAGGGCAGTGGATAAAGAAGTGTCCAGGCACTGTTTGGATGTTTTTATCCCCCGGTATTCTATACTTGCCCTGATTTAATAACTAAAATGAATTATTTAGTGCCATTGTGTACTTGCTATGATATCCACGGCTTTTTCATATGGCTGACAGCTCTTATGCAGATCCTCTAGGAGACCCACTTCAGGAGTGGCATCCAAAGCGCAGAAGAGGCAGTACAGGTTTAGACAGCTGAACCAAGTCTGTATGCTGCAAGTAGAAAACTACAAATGACAATGAACTGGAACTCATTTCCACCCCTGATTCCTTTGCTGTCTGAGGCATCTAATAGGAGATTGCCAAAAATGTCTAAAGAGACCTAGACAGGCTCAAGCAGTGGGCCCAGGAGAGCATCATGAGGTCTTGCACCTGGGTCACAGCTACCCCCATTATCAATACAAGCTGGGGGATGAAAGGATTGAACACAGCCCTGTTAAAAAAGACTTCTGGGTGCTGGTGGATGGCAAGATGAAAATGAGCAAACAATATGCCCTCGCAGCCCAGAAAGCCAACAAAATCCTGGGGTGCATCAAAAGAAGCATGGTCAGCAGGTCGAGGGAGGTGATCCTGCCCCCTACTCTGCGCTGGTGAGACCTCACCTGGAGTACCCCAGTTGTGGAGTCCTCAGTACAGGAGAGACACGAACCTGTTGGAGTGTGTCCAAAGGAGGGGCACAAAAATGATCCAAGGGATGGAATACGTTCCCTATGAAGACAGGCTGAGAGTTGGGGCTGTTCAGCCTGGGGAAGAGAAGGCTCCAAGGTGACCTGAGAGTGGCCTTTCAGTATCTAAAGAGTGGCTGCAAGAAACAAAAGGACAGACTCCTTAGCAGGGTCTGTGGTGATAGGACAAGGGGAAATGGTTTCAAACTAAAGGTGGGAGGATTTAGGTTGGATATAAGGAAAAAGCTTTTTACAGTAAGGGTGGTGAAGCACTGGAACAAGTAGCCCAGAGATGTGACAGAAACCCTGTCCTTGGAGACAATTAAGGTCAGGTTGGATGGGGCTCTGAGCAACCTGATCTAGCTGTAGATGTCCCTGTACATTGCAGGGCAGTTGGACTAGATGACCTTGAAAGGTCCGTTCCAACTCTAAGGATTCTATGATTCTATGAAAATAAATCCTAAGAAACATGCTGGCGCTTAGAGAGTTATCAAGAACTCTATTGCCCTAAAAACATTAATAAACTGAGATATTTCTACTGTTGTAACTGAAATGTTCAGACAAAATAAAAGTATCCAGGAAAACAATGAACCTTATTCTTTCTTCATAGGTCTGCAAATAAGGAACAAAAAAGTATGTTTATTAAAATAACCTCATGTCATCTTCAAAGAGACTAATTGCAAAGAGAGACAGACTAATCTGTAAGTTTTCTTATAAATATGATTCTATGTTTTCTAATTTGTGGTTTAAATTTTATATGTAGTAACAGTTCTATTTCGTATGTCTGTGATGAATGTCCATCTCTTATAAGTGTTAGAAACCCACTCAATCAATCTCTTTACAATTCTAATCTGCAAAAAATGACTGTTTTCCTAATATCACAGATAGGCTGTTTAATGATAATTTATTAATTTAAGGGTTTCTTATTTTGTTTTATTTTAAACAAGAAAAAAATAACAAAAAATTCACTGGGCATTTCATGTGTATGCCTCTTGGTCTTCCTTATGTAAAGAAAAAGTGATGTACTAATCATCACATATGTATATGCGCATATATGCAACATAAATTTAGAAGCTACAAATACTACCAAAAACTCACATCTAGAAATATATTTTTCTATTTTATGGACAAGAAAAATTAAAAACAAAGAACAAATATTCAAAATGGGTTTTGAAAAAGTTTGCATCCTACTTATAAACCTTTCATGAACAAAGGCACTCAAATCAAGTACCTTGTTTGAGGTTAATAACTGACATTAATCTGCATACCAAAAAAACGAATAATCAATATGGCTAAATATCATGCAAGCTATTTCGATGTCAGAATTAAGATCATGAGCTCCCATTATTTGAACTAGACCAATAAATTAGCAGTATTTGAGCTCTCTGATCTAATTTGCAGCCCAAACAGTTTGTGGGGACAGAAAATCATTCCCTAGAGATAAGAGTCTCAAAGCAAGACAGGGTCACTGTGTAGAACTTAAGTATCATCATGGTTAACACACAAATAGGCAAATATATATATATGTGCATATACATATATATTGCTTCACTCATAAACTATGTATTTGTAGCATTGTAAAACTCCACTTAGGAGAAGCTCACTGCAGAAACTGAAGGCAGGTTTCAGCTGCCCAAACTTAGATGTCTAAAAGCATCAAAGATACCCAGATGAGTTCTGCATGCCCTTTCCAAAAACAAATGGGTCCTATGTGAAATCTGCCAAACTGAGGAAGAGTGTTTAGATATTAGATATACCAAAATGACGCTACATGTCAATATTTAGTAGATTATATCTCAGTGTGAATGAACAGCTATCAGCTCCAGCTTATAAATATCAGCACTTACTATCCAAATGCATTATCTACATGTGAGATAGGGATTCCATTCTGTGGAAGGAAGAGATAGGGCTCAATTTGGTCCCCTGATGTCATTGTAGGTGTCCTTCAATACTGTATCCAGCCTCGAATAGACTTTCTAGGGGAGCACGTTATACATAATAGACTCTGTCTCAAATCTCCTTTTTTTTTTTTTTAATTATGTATTGACAATTAGTAATTGCATATCACAGAATCACAGAACTGCAAAACAGTTAAGGTTGGAAGGGACTTCTGGGGGTCATCTGGTTCAACTCCTCTGTTCAAATAGGGACATCTAGAGCACATTTCCTGGGACCATGTCCAGGCATCTTCTTAAGATCTCGAAAGAGAGACACTCCACAAACAGGGCAACCTGTTCCAGTGCTTTGTCACCCACACAGTATAGAAGTACTTCCTGGTGTTTAGACAGAACCTCCTGTGTTTCAGTTTGTGCCCATTGCCTTTTGTCCTGCCACTAGGCACTTCTGAAAAGAGCCTGTCTATTTTCTTTGCACTCTTCCTTTCAGGAATCCATAGACATTGATAAACATAAACAGTTACATGATGGTTTTAGGTATCTGATTCTAAGAGAAGATAGAAAAGTCATTAGGTACATGCAAGGATGACTAATGGAATTCTGGACTCCCGAATCAAGACAATCTCAATTTAATTTGATTTCATTTGATGCGACTTTCCTTAGAAGCCAAATTCACTGTGACATTTCAGATTCACTTCTTGATTGGTAAATCTGGACATGAGAATACTTTTCATTATCAATGTAAGGCAAATTAATAAAAATTACCACTGGTAGATTCATTAGAATCATTCATTTTGTGCAAAGGTGTACTGAAACCAATTTATTTAAATACTCAACCTTCTTACTTTTGCACATTGAATATTAAACAATAGAATAAATTTAACACTCATTTGTTCTTTATATATAACTCTATTAGTCTTGCCATCTTCAATAGGATATGCAGAATGCAAATCAGATATGATTTTGGCTTAATGGAGAAAGTCTTATAGCTCTTTGGAGAAAATGTTAATCCTTCATTTGGAAATCTTTGCAAGCTGGTGCCACTTTAACTGTTCATACCAAAAACTAAATTAGAAGTGCAAACTACATAATCCGTAAAACTTAAATCATTAGATTTATTTACTTTTTAATTTATGTTCTCTATTTTGTTAGTAAATCTCTTAGAATTTCCTATCAAGAGGAGAGTATTTATTTGTCTTTCTAGATATTACAAGAATGTATGGAAATAATCACTCCTCTAGAAAGTCTGCAGTCACAATAAACTTTCTGCATATGGACAACCAAAAAAGGAATGTTTTAAAAGAAAGTCTTTTTGCATCTGTATATTTTCTTTTAATGTTTCTACAAACTATTTCTTGACAATACTTTAAGTATGACTATTTCACTGAGGTAAAGAAAGTGTCAGCTCTTAGATGGTACTAAAAGAAATCTTTTAAGGCACTGAAAATTTTACCAAATTAATGGCAGGTCTTCTTGCTTTGAAAAATATATTTGATCTTCTTTCTTATTTCTACATCATTCCAAATAATCCAATGATTATTTCAGACTGTAAATTGTAATTTTACTGCTTTCTGTTAAGGTTTTCAGGGATTTAAAAAACCACCTTTAATACCATTTAATTAAAATGATAAAGGTTAATTTAATTAGCATAAAGCTAGAAATTCATGTACCAAAAGAGGTATTAAAAATACCAGATTTTAGTCTGAGCATTTATGTTTAAATAAAAGGGAGAAATTCAAATATCTCGTATTTCTCTCATTTTGGAATGTAGGCAGAACTGAAATCATAAAGCTTTTGGCAGAAATTCAGTCTTTCTGTCAAACAACAAATGCATTAAAAAATCCAGAGACCTTTCCTTGGTAAGTGAAAATATTCTTCAAGACCACTTAAAGTATGTATTATTGCTTCCTTTTTTATCTTTTTTATTTCTCTCTCTTTTACTTCTCCGTTTTTTTTTTGTTTGTTTGTTTGTTTTTGTTTTTTGTTTTTTGTTTTTTTGTTTTTGTTTTTTTTTTTTGTTTTTTACCTTAAGGAACCTGTTTTGCTCTTAGGCTTGATTAAAATCTAGTCAGAGACATTCTTAGACATTGATTGCATCTCCAGCATAGCCTGAATCACTAGTCTTACATGATGAGCACAATTAAGATTACATTGAAATTCATTAAAAGTAGAGATGGCCACTTTTTTTGCATAATAGGCTCATGATTAAAGCATTTGCCCAACATGCACTACTTCGTAGTGTGTATCACAAAGAAATATTTTCCTGCTGAAGTTATGTCTCTGTTCAGCCAGGACTGTAGTATTTATAAAATCAGAAGGAGAAAAGGCAGTAAGATAGAGCCATGAGACAAGAAAAAAGAGAAGAAAGTTTGCCAGTTTTGATTCCTACTTCAGAATTATACTGATTCCTAGCCAGTGGTGGTCCATTTTGAAGTGTATAAAATTCCATGTGGTAGAACAGAATGGTAATAAGTAACCTCTTGCAGTTTCTACAAGCAACTGAAACCATCTAACTGGTATATATATTTATGAAAAAAATATTTATTTTACTGCACTGAAAATTCAGTTGCCTAGTTTGTATTTTTCAGGTGCTTTCAAGCTACATATTTTAAAATTATTTAATATTATTTCTTTATAATTTCTCTATTTCCAAAACTATTTTACTTGCTCAGAATACTTTGGAAAGTTTGGACATTATTCTTCTTTATATACATTTATAAGTTACTAAATTTATAATTCTGACTTACACACACACACACTGCTACCCATACACAGAAACATGTTTATTTAAAACTAGAGAGGTGCCAATGTATTTATATCAACCTACTTCAATACATATATATATAGGGTTGGGGTAGCTAAATTTGTCCAGCTATTGGAGTACCCAGTGCCAAAATGGGTATTCCTCCTGTCACAGCCCTGTAGATATGAGGCTGCTTCAGCTCAGTGTGCCCAGATGCAATTAGTAGTGAGTCGAAGCACATATTCCCTTGATTCTTTTGGGGACTTTAACTCCAGAGACAATGGCCTGATTGTTCTTGGCCTTAGGACTAATAGTCAATGTACTCTGCTCTTCACAGTTTAGGTTTCTTGGCTTACTTGTGGGAACCATTACTTCTCTGATCCTCCACAAGTTTTTTTATTTAATGTGATTGGCTCTTGGATAGCCAATATATATATGTCATAATATGCATCCCTACACATTGACACATATCCTTAAAAACTCTCTGTATTGTCTTGGATGATAGGTTTAATTCTGATCTTTCACCTCAAGAAGGATTTATCAAAAGTATAAAAAGGTTTAAATTTAAAAATAGTTATTAAGATACAAACACTCTTCTAATCTAATTGGGTTATATCCACCAAAATAATAGCATTCACAAAAAATAGTCGATAGATATGATATAAATGAAAGAATGAGATGGAAGTGAAGTGTTACGTTCCTGTTACATCAGTTTTTCCATTTTTTTGATCTCTCTGTTTCTCACACATGTATGGTCTACTACAGAAATAGATGTTTTTTACTCAGTCTGCAATGTCTATGAGATTTAACCCCCCTCAACTCTAGAACAAAAATTCTGCAATGTTAGTAGTGATTTGAAAACTAACGGGGAGTACTTGCCCCCCACTGTTATCTTCTTTCCTTTTTGTAAGTTATGATTGTCCTCTATTAAACAGGTGAAAGCTATGATTACATGAGATGCTGATGCACAATGAAACGTTTAGTTTCTGAAGTTTATTAGAGCATGTTCAATTACTTACTGTTAGTCTTTCTAAAGGCACAAATCATCCTAAAAGCATTACTGAAAATATTTCAAGGCACAAATGATCTGCATTTTGAAGGTCATCATATATGATCCATGATCCCTAAAGATATTTATTTACATAAAAGATATTTACTTTTTTTTTTTTTTTTACATTTAAAGATATTTACATTTTCTTGGGCTTTCTTTCC
>WBMW01005050.1:38581-53213 GCA_013396635.1 Penelope pileata | reverse complement strand
AAGCCTACATGTGTCTGTGGGCTCCAAACAGTTAATGATTAAGTCAGTCTGTACTTGTCAATGCTGATTTAAAGATCCAGATTCCCAGTTTCATTGAAGAGAAGACTTAGTTTTACATTGAAAAATAGGAATTAATTAGGTAAATATTTAGGGTTTTGAGCTGTCTGCATATGATATGTCTTTTTTTCTTTTGTCTGAACTGAGATGTTCAGTCATGTAATGATTGCAAAATATGTCAATTGTTTACGTACAGCTTCTGAAAGGCTTTCTGTTCTTATGTGCGAAGTAGACCAAAAATATATTAAATCTTTCTTAATGGGGACAAATCCATTGCAAGGAGAAACTTACACAGTTTATTAGGATAAATTAAAGGTATTTCATGAGAATCTAACATTTTATGAAAGACTAGAGGTCACCTGGTCCAGACTACTGTTCAATGCCAGAGTAACTTTGATCAGGTTGCTCAGTGCCTTGTCCAGTTGAGCTGTGAATGGAGAGCCCTATCTGTTTTGGTGTAGGACTGAAATACAATTATTTTTTTCTTAATTGTAAAGACAGTTAATTCATCTTCCAAAAGGATTCAGTAATTTTTACATGCCTTATAGCCTTTGATTCACAAACAGGTATGTTTCTGTAAGATTGCCTCAGGAGAAGGTTCTCACTAGCTAGAAGTTCTCGAGAGTTGATGTTTCTCTCAGTTTAAAATTTTTGAGGTTTCATGATCACCTGTTTCTGTATCTCAAAAAAAGCTGTTTTAGTACTGTAAATAAAAGCTTGTTCCCATCACACTACCATTAGTTTCCCTTTACCTTATTAGTCATCAAGGAATTCATGAGATTTAATTGTGATTTTAAATTAAAATTAAAAAATTAGTTTTCCTGTAAAAATATATGTAATTCAACCTGAAGAATTTACAAAGGAATATGAACTTCTTCAAGTTAGAGGTCCACATCTAACATGAAGGGTGTCAGAGTTGCATGACTAAATTATGAATGAATGAAATTTTTATTATATTTAAAATGGCATTACAAATCAAATTACAAATTATATTAGTAGTATCAGTTTCTACAGATATCACATGCAGTATTACATGCACACCAGAAGATGTATGTCCTTTTGTCACTCTGCTAAAGCCATGCAAGAACTGACACCACTATGTTTGACAATGTGGGTTTTTTAGGAGTCCCAATCTTTTAACTGATCTCAGTCTGTACTCATGTAGAACGATTCCAATGACTCTTAGGTCATCCATTTTGATTACAGTAAATTGTTTACATGATCAGGACTTCGCTAAGGACAGGGATAGATATTATTGGCTGCACATATGAGGTGTATATGTATAGCACTGAAATCTGGGAGACATATTCAGTACCTTCAGAAGTTTTATTCTTTAAAATGATATAGAAGGAGGGATTAGCCAAGAGGTATAAATCTTGATGACCCTGTTAAAAACACTATTAGCCTATAAGCTGAGCTCTCAGTTGTGTTACTGTTTTAGAATATTTATTTTCTGACTTCCAAAAGATAAATGGTTATAAACAGTGGCAAGTTTCCTTAATCAATGATTATTTAAACTAGATACTTAAGAATGTTAATAATTTTGTCAAATTTGGTAATTTTCTCTGTTTTTACTACTTAATGAAGTCTTGGCTGTGACTTCAGCATATACAAGTGGAATTTTTTAAATGAGACACCTAATTTTGGCAGGTTTAGGTTTAAGTTGTCTGGTTCTCAGAAGTCTTTCTTATCTCAGGTTCTATTAGCAATGTACGATGCTAACACATGTTTGAGCATATCCCAGAAATCCCTCCTGGTATATTTAGCCACGTCACTTCGAAGAAATGGCAGAAATGAGCAAGGCCTTTTTCTATTTTTCTTTGATTCTTTTGAATTCATTGCACTGACATAGCCATTGAAATAGATAAAACCATATGAAGGGATTGAAGAAAAAGATAAGCAAGTTTTATGAAAAATTTAAACAATGATAATTATATCCAAATTCTGCTAGGAGTGAAATCCCACTGATTTTAATGGGATCAGAATTGGGCCCCACATCTCATCCAGTTAAACCTCAATATTGCAACAATGAATGATAACTTTTTCGAGTTTAATACTTGAAGTGGGGTCATGCATGCGTAGCATGATGAGCTTCACTACAAGCTCTGAATTTCTTTGCACTAAATCAGGTAATTTACAGTATTTGAGCAGTTTCTGCAGTTCAAATGAATCTGTCTTTTTTAAATTTAAATGAATAGCAAGGCTAGAAATAGCTGGGTAGCAAAGAATGTACAGTAAACTCTTGACCAAAGAGTAGAAATAAGGGAATAAATGGGTTTTGCAAAATGATCCATTAGTTAAATGAAGGATTTAAAAATATAAAATAAAAGGACATTTCTCATATATTCATGCTGTCTTACTGTAATCACCATAATGTCTTACTGAATTCCAACTTCCATTCTTTTAGCATTGTTTTGTAGAAAAAAATAGCATCACTGGAGCTACATCAGAAAAGAATATGTGGGTGCTAGGAGTGGAGATGGTGAAGCAAAACATTATAGAGAAGCAGTAAAATTATCTTGGTATGCCAGAAAAGTGTAAGTAAATTGTTGGAATGAGTACAGCTGTGCTTTCTGCCTCCTGAGAAGACTGGTATTTCTGCAGTGTCTCTTATTTTGGATTTAACAAACTACACTTGAAAGAAGAACTCTGCAGATAAACTTGATTTATTCCCTTGTGTTCTCATATTTGAGATGAAGTAGATGGGTATCGAGTCTTCATATCAGTTTTATCTAAACATGTCCCTTCATAAACTTTGTATTCATCAAGGAGGAAAAATGCACATACACACACACAATTCTCTCTGACTGCGTAGATGTGAATCAAAGTGGTGCCATGGGTGCCCAGAGATGTGATGGATGCCCCATCCCTGGAGACATTCAAGGTCAGGTTGGATCAGGCTCTGAGTGACCTGATCTAGCTGTAGATGTCCCTGTACATTGCAGGGGAGCTGGACTAAATGATCTTTAAAGGTCCCTTCCAACTCTAAGGATTCTGTGATTCTGTGGTTCTATCATTCTATGATGAGGATCAGAGGTTTTCACTTACTTAAGCGCTTTCTGGTGTTATTGACACACAGAAACACCACTGGTTACTATGGAGTTGTCTAAAAAAACTGACAGAGTAAATAAACAAACAAGTAACAACAACAACAACAACTAAAAAGGTTTTTGAAGAGATTTCCAAAGGGAAATACAGTGTTTAAGTAAAAACTAAAGTAAAACCATTTCATTATTTTGTCTTGATTCTTCAGTCAAGCATTCTGGCTTGAAATATACTTAGTTAAGCCGTCATACTTTACACATTATCTTTTTCTTCAGTTAGTAAATGCTATTTACCTTGCATGAGGAATAACAATATTTTAAAGCAAATTTTAGAATGGTATTTAGAAACTTCCGTTTTTGCTTTCTAAAGAAAAACATTAAATGGAAAATCAACCTAAGGGAACTCATAACAAAAGAATGGGGTAATCATTGTCGCTATGGATAACTTTTCTCATGATTATTCTCAGTGAAATAACGAAGATAAACTGGTTTTCATGCATAGCTATTTACTATACGTAAGTTGTAGTTAGCCACCTTGATGCTGAAAAGAAGTATTGCAACCATAAGAATTTCTGAGTGATGTAGAATTAAGCTGCTAATAATGCTTCATAATATTAAAAATTGTCGTATATATTCTAATATCACCCTCCTTCAGCACTCAAACAATGTTAGTGATTGTAACTTAATTTGAATATATGAAACTGGAAAAACTAACTGGATAAAGTAATTCACACAGTCAATAACAAATAGAATTCCTAGAAAGGTTTCAACTCCTAATGAACACCTCTGTTCCTGTAAAGATCAAAGTAAATGGTAGAGATTAGAATGTATTTCCAAAGAAGCTTTAATAGTTCACTTTTCATCCTTGTTATCCATCACATAGATTTACACATTCACTAGTGCAGTTTTCATAGTCAATAAATAATGACTGAATAGTCTTTATTTCAGAGTTCTTAATATGCTATTTAGAATGAAAAATACTTTTAAAAGTCTTTGTAGGTGCATTTTTCTAAGAGAGTGAACAGTAGAAATTGAAGGTGTTCTCTTTAAACCCATATATTAATGGTCTATATTTTCTGAAGAAGGAGCAAATATATCCTGTCCCCCATGATGAATTAGAATTGTTCAAAAGTTCACTGTGTGGGAAGGATATGTGTTGCCATGGATCATCACAGCAATCTGTCATGTGAATGTGTGTTTAGGTAAGTTTTACAACACTTTATTTAGTAGGTCATAGCACAAAATGGATCTTGTGGACTTTGTATGAAATATTATGACATTCTTATATTTATAGAAAAGAACATATGCAGGTAGAACTCAATTCAATATTTATAAGGTTCCAGTTTCTAAACAATAAATGTTACTTAAGGACTTTCTATTCATAATAGAATTTGGTGATTAGCCCGAGACTTATTTATTATTTAGCTTCTTCCTAGATTTAATGCATAAAAGTAGCATTTATGCTCTAGAATCCAGAGATAAAAACATTTTGCTACTAAATCTTATCCAATTAGCCAATAATATGAAATTGTTATGTTGTATTCTTAGTATTATCTTTTGAATGTGGTTGCTGCAGCAATAGTAGCTTTTCTGCTTAGTAAGAAGTAAGACAAGGAAATGTATTTCTTTTCCTACTGTTTGCGCACTCCCTCTCCCCAAATCCATACCTACTGTCTGAGATAATCTAAATGATAAACATATCTATAAGAAGTATTTCTCTTTGTTTCGATAATTGCACATTTTATCAGTTAGCTACACATAAGCAAAAAACAAACAAGTATTTTGACAAATATCTACTCAGACAAAAATATAGGTCTGGAAAAGCAGAAGTATTATTTAATCACAATTTTCATATATATCATAAGATTGTTCAAATGCATGGCCATTAAAGTGCAGTGATTTCAATGATTTCAAATCTCATTTGGAGATGTTCCACCCATAAGGTCTTTTTCTTTCTATATTTTATTTAATTTCTAAATCTAAAACTTAATCTATTTTCTTTACTCTATGATATATAAGGCAGGGGAGTTAGCCGGAGGTGGGGGATGGCGAGGGGGAGGGCGAGGGCAATGTTACTGCTTGGGGACTGACTGGGCATCAGTGGGTGGGTGGTGACCTCTTGCTTTGTGTATCATTTATTTTCATATATATCTATAATTTCTGTTATTTCTTTTACTTCCTTTGCTGTCTTAGTAAATAGTTTTTATCCCAACCCACAAGTTCTACTGTATTTTCTCCTAATTATCTTCCCCATCCCACTTGAGGGCAGAGGGTGAGCGAATGACTGTGTGGAACTTAGCTATGTGCTGGGTCAAACCATAATATATAGTTGTAATACAATATTGTTAATTGTATTAAGGGGAAAAAAATAAATTAATAATATAATGTGTGCTGCCTGGGTAGAGGCCCAGAGAATTCATCAGCATTCAAGATGGGTAAGTGAACATGCTCATATACAGCCTCAAGGCCCTGGAATATTATTTGCTAAATATACTATATTAAAATTCTCACATGTATCAATTCTTTAACATATCAGCATCAGAGTTCCACAAAAGTTCATAATTTATCTCTTGAGGGGGAGTCATTTTAGACTGTAGTAATACATTTCATCACTATTATCATAAATGAATATTTAATTCACTCAAATTATTTCATAATTTATTAGAATAAAATACTACCAAGTGCACATCTACATGAACTATCTCATACTTCAAAGTGCCCCATTTGTTCTATTGGGTTCTAAGTTTGTCAGGATAAATAAAAATAGTGTTTTAAATTCACAGATGCTGCTCTATCTATAACCCAAGTGAAGATTAAAAGATAAAATAACATATTTATTTCTATCATTTTATTTTTGCACACGATAAGTAATGAAATCATTTAATAAATTGAAATTGATATGATCTTTACCAAACCACCCAAAGCCTTCAAGACAAGCTGTTTTTTTTTTTTCAGTTATGAATCACCAAAGCTTCAAGCAACACACAGCCTTTATGTTAGTGCTGTTCAGTTACTCCTGTTGAGATAACACAGGTGAAGTTAAACTGGCCTTCAGCTGAAATTTAGGGTCCATTCTGCTACAGACATAAGTGTCAATGTGATTTGTATGATTTCTTATCTTGATTAGAGATGACATTTAAATTGCAATTAGAAATATATGTTTGCATCTTCCACCACTGAAAACAGAACGTTAAAAAAATATATTAAGATTAGGTTTGATCCCATTGGAAACTTAAAGAGGTTGTTAACAAAAATGAGAATGAATATTGTTGCAGTTTTCCATTGCTTCACAGATACTAAACAAAATATTAATAGAAAGTGCAGTTGGCTTGTGGGTTCACAAGAATATGATGCCCAGTTTATACAGCATTATCATAGAACATTTGTTAATTTTTAAATGATAGCAATATAGCACTGACAGTTTGTTAAATAACACGAACAACATCTTCAACGCATAACAATGTGTAATGAGGGAGTTAGAAAACTACACTATGCTTTGCTTTGTTTTGCTTAGTGTTTTTGGAATCAGAACTTTAACTTTATTGATTCCGTAAATTAATACAATCAAGTAATAACTTCATTCATTATCAGCTTTTTCTTATAGCAACAGAATAATCATGTTTTGGGAACTTCTTTAATCCTTTGCCATACTATCATTTAGAATAATATTTGCTATGGATGAGGTCTGAGAAAGATTGATGGTGAACCTACCAGATTTGTGATTTTGCTTTTCTTCTTTTTCTCTTCTTTCTTGGTTTTACCACAACAAAATCTCTCCATTATTCAACCACTGATATTTTTTAACATTTATTTGGCACTCATGGAATTGAATCAAACCCTTTAACACTACAAATAATTTTCTTAATACTAATAGTCAGCTTTTCTACACATTTATTTTTTACTAAATCATTTTGCAATTTACCACACAGTTTAGACATTACCTTGGAAGTTTGGTTAGAGATAAAATGTATTTCATTTGGAGAACATTCATTATCAAATGTCCTCTATTTTTACTCAGTTTATTTTGTATCCCTTGAGAGCACTAAAAATTATCTAACATCTTTACCATTTCTTAACAGTGAGGGTTGAAATGCCACTAATAGTAAAGTAATATTTCAGTGCATGCATAATTTCTCATTTTTATTTATTTATTTACTACTTGTAGTTTTCTAAGTTGTTCATTTATTTATTTATTTATTTATTGCCAGAGGCTTGAATACTGAAATATATACAAGCATAGACAAGGGACATCAATTTTTTTTTCCCCTCATACAAACATATCAGTGTATGTAACTTCTTTGAAATTTCTTACGTGTGGCAATTATGTCCAACACATTAAAAAATGATTAAGATCTTTTCAGAACCCAATAACCATATCAAAAACAACCACAAAACATCCTAGTTCTCAATGAGATCTATGTACAGCATCTGAATAATTAATATTCCTATAAATATGTTATGAAAACACTTTACATGATAGCCAGAATATATGCTTGCAGTTATACAGTGGTAGTTTTTAAATTTGTTTAAGGTATTATAACTATAATCTGCTTTTGCTTATTTAAGCTACATCAGAAGTATATTCACAGGGTTTTTTTGTAACAGTTTCAGTATCTTAGCTCTATATTGGAGCTACAAATTTGCTATTCAATACAGAAAAGTTTATTTTCTGTTTGGAAACTACCACAAACACTCAATGGTACATGGCACTGGATTGATTTTTAAGGATCTTGACCACATTCAGACTAGAGAAAAGTATAAGATAAGAACATTTCCGGATAGTTTATATTGAATTATTTCAAAATGCTTTACTATTCTGAGAAAGAAGAAATACTTCTCAAACGTTTTTGAAAATGTGACACCCAGTTTTTGTTCATCTCTTTTCACGTCACCTTATGAGGCTATGAACAGTGACTTATTCTTTTTAGCATAAATGCTTCTTGTGCTAATCTAGCAGTCCCTGGTCCATGCTGGAGAATTTACAAACCTTCATTTTAGAGAATAACAATCTACTATATGGAGCACTGTATATAAGAATGAAAGGTGTGCTTCTATTAAACAAATATTATAGAGAAAAACAGTTTTCAAGGTAAAGTGAAAAAGGGTAAGGTGTTATTTTTCTCTTATATGCTATTTGAATTAATGATATAACAATTATATGAAGCATAATGTCTATTTAAAATTTCATTAGTATCTCTTAGCGTACATAAAATAAAATAAAAAAATGAAAGGATAAATTGGGATATATTTATGAGGATTTAGTAACATATTTAAGCCTATGAATTTCCCAGATGGAATTTAAGTAAGAACATCCCTAAGTCTTTCTACAGAAAAAGCATTAAGTGACTCTTTGAAATAAGTAAGCATGGATATGCTTGCATTACTGCTGGAGAGACTCATACAAAAATTGAATAAATGACCTGTCTGAGAAGGTTCCTGAAATAGAGTCCTGTTTCCACTGCAGATTTCATATTCCAGCTACTGCCATACCTTACCTGCAGGAAAGAAATACTCTATTCTGAGCAAAATATTTTTGAAAATCACTACTGTAGAAGACTAACCAAAATGGTAATATCTGGGCGTAGGTCGTGCCTTTGATGCCAAACCTCCTTTCAAATTTCAGAGAACAACTGAAGGTGCCTACTTCATAGCACAACTTTGGCCTCAAAATGCTTCAACTTCTTAAGGGTGGTATTCAGCTCAACATTAAAAAATGACATTTGGCATCCTCCATCATTTTTTGAGAAACTTTAGAGTATGCTAGATATCCTAGTTTCGATGATAGATATGAAAGAAGATATACAGGAGATCTGTGTCTTTCAGGAGTGTTCTTTAGGGTCTTATAAGACATCTTAAGTATCTCCAGTGATAGTAGATATCAGTGCATCTGATGTCTAAATGTAGGACTAATATATGTCAGTATGTCAGTATGTGTATGAACACACTGACATGTCAGTGTGTTCAAATAAATGAGGTGTCTAAATTTCTCTTACAGTCAGTGTAAATCTAGATTTCCAAGAACATTTGTTCCAGGAGTCTATGAAGTCATAGAATCAGGGAATGTCTGAGCTTAGAAATGACCTATGGAGCCCATCAGGTCTGAGACATCCACTCAGAGACATCTACAGCATGCAGCTCAGTACCATGTTCAGACATATTTTGACAAATTCCAAGGATGGAGACTTGACAACCTGTCTGGGCAACCTATGCCAGTGCTCAGTTACTCACACAGTAAAACTATGTTTTCTGATGTNATATCCTAGTTTCGATGATAGATATGAAAGAAGATATACAGGAGATCTGTGTCTTTCAGGAGTGTTCTTTAGGGTCTTATAAGACATCTTAAGTATCTCCAGTGATAGTAGATATCAGTGCATCTGATGTCTAAATGTAGGACTAATATATGTCAGTATGTCAGTATGTGTATGAACACACTGACATGTCAGTGTGTTCAAATAAATGAGGTGTCTAAATTTCTCTTACAGTCAGTGTAAATCTAGATTTCCAAGAACATTTGTTCCAGGAGTCTATGAAGTCATAGAATCAGGGAATGTCTGAGCTTAGAAATGACCTATGGAGCCCATCAGGTCTGAGACATCCACTCAGAGACATCTACAGCATGCAGCTCAGTACCATGTTCAGACATATTTTGACAAATTCCAAGGATGGAGACTTGACAACCTGTCTGGGCAACCTATGCCAGTGCTCAGTTACTCACACAGTAAAACTATGTTTTCTGATGTTCAGATGAAACTTCTTGTACTTTAGTTTGTACCCATTGACTCTTGTGCCGCCACTGGACATCTCTGAAAAGAAGTGTCTTGTGGGATCACAACAAGCAGAGTCAGCAAACTCCATGACTGAAGATCAGCCTCTGGATTGAGATACCATTGTACTTATTGAAAGGAAGCCCTGGGAGCTGTACAGGAGCATAAGGAATGTGGAACAAGAGGTCCGGATGTGGACTGTTGCTTGTGTGAGATAACGACGATGTTTATCTGATGGTCCTCAAGACAAGGACATCTCTGCCCTTCAAGATAAGGAGAATGCTGAAGGAGCTGCTCAAGTCTTGTTGTTGTTAGATGAATTGTAATAGCCAATGATTAATGAGTAGAAGAACATTGTTTTGTAGAGTTAGCAGTTTTGCATGTTGTTGCATGAGCCAGAAAGGCCTATAAAGGCCCAGCCAGCTTTTCAATAAGGTAGAACAGAATGTAGGACAGAATAGAACAGAGAACAGAATGTAGAACAATATGGAGAACAGAAGGGAACAGAATAAAGAAGAAGAAGCAATCTCTGAACCCACCTCAGAGTCCATGTGGTTATTATGCCACAGTGTCTGGCTCTATTTTCTGTGTACTCTCCCTTCAGACATTTATATAAGGATGCTGCTCCGAAAGTAATGCATCTTACTTTATTATGTTGGCCTACAACATCAGAGGTGGATGCTGATGGCATGACAGTACAGGTTGAACCTTCCAACCAATATTCTGTTCAATTTTGTTGCCATGCAACAGATGGAAGTGGAGGGGCAGTCTGACAAAATGGCGTCTGACATGGAAGCGCATCTGAAGAAAAGATGCATAATTCAGTTCCTCCATGTGGAAAAAACTGTCCCCATTGACATTCATTGATGCTTACAGGATGTTTATGGAGAACCAACAGTGGATGTTAGCACAGTGAGGTTGTGGACGGTGTGTTTCAGCAGTGGAGACAGTAATGTGAAAAACAACCCACATTGTGGACAGCCATGCAGATTTTCAAAAGCAGGCTCTTGTTCACTGCTGGCAAAAACACATTTCTAATGTTGGTGGCTATGCTGAGAAATAGTATTTTGTAGCTGAGAATTTGCTCTATCAAATAGTATTATTGTGCTTTTTGTATCTGTTTTAGTTTCCATGGAAATAAATAGGAGGCATTACTTTCAGAGCAACCTACATATATTTTTTTTATTTCCTTAAAGAGCAGCCTGAGATACCATTGAGAATTATTTTTAAAAAGAATGAGCAAGTAGATATTTAACAAGGTCTCAAAGGAGCTCACATTATTTAGCAGAGAATGAACTGGAAAGCAATGGAGGTTACATTAATATAGCAAAATATTTTTAGCTTTTATAGACACAAACACAAAAGGAAATAACAAACTAATATTTTTTGCAAGATCTCTTAGTTTTATGCTCAATGCATATCAGGAAGATTAAGAAAACCCAAGTGCTGAAGAAATTTATGAAGTAGCATGATCAAGCCTATTAATTAAGAAAGTTATACATTTTTTCTTTGTTACCTAACCAACTACTGTTTCATTTTGTTTGGTGAATCCCAGAGTTTCAAAAACATTTTGCAGAAACCTCCAAAGAAAAGCTTAGTTTTTCCCAGAAGTGAATGACAATCCTCATCCCTCAGAACTGCAAATAAATAGTTGAAAATATAAGTTAATTAAGGTGAAAGCTTTTGGCCCTTAAATACACCCTTATTTATTAGTTTATTTATTCATTATTTTATTTTTATCTTTATTTTCAGTATCTTTTTATATCTTACTTTATTTCATGATATTTTCTTGTGGATGTCGAGCAGCAGTGAAGGACATCCTTACCACCCGATGATATCAGGACAGCAACTTGTGTATCTGAATTATTTCTTTTCCAGAAGTGTGTATACACTCGTAGACAACTAGACAGGCAGATTGTGTATCTCAACATGTCTCTTAGAACACAATAGCAGACTTAGGCTGCAACCTCTCCCTCTCTGAAATGCTGATTTATACAAACAGGAATAGCTTTCTTATAAATGAGAGAGGGCTGCCCAGGAAGATGTTTATTCAAAAGTTAATCTATATCTATAATGTGGTAAAACTAGGCTTAGATTATTTTCAGTCACCTGGAGAAGTGACTAATTTCATCCTTGATCTTTTCAGACCTAATACAAGCAATAATTAAATGGTGATGATGATTAGTATTATTATTATTAAACTGTGTTTATTGCCTCCTTCAGTGGCCTTGACTAATGTGCATGTTTCTTGATGCTTATTTGAATATAAAATTTGTTTATTTTTAGTTTATTGAGAATTTCAGATAAAAATATTTTATTTAATGAAAAAAATTCATAATATATTGCTGCAATATACAAATGCATATTAATAATGACGTGGTAGATTTATAAATTGTAAAAAGCCTTATTTCATTTAAGAGATGGCTGAACTGCTTGAAAGGAATGTCAAAATGTTTTCTAAATCTTTTCTTTGAGTTTTTATTTTATTTCAAGTTCAATTTTGAATTGTTATAGTAGGTTGATAAGCCATCTGAATTTACTCTGCCCCTCCAAAGCATTTAAATAGCATCAGCAAAGTTTCCTGACTGTCATTAAAGGCAGATTTCCATATAACAATTGATCCTCTTATGTACCATTTCAAAGCTATTGATATTTGCATCTGTTATCTCCCAAACAGAGATTTGTAAACTGGTCTTTTAGATTAGCAAAGAAAACTTCAAACGAATTCAAAATACAGACTTTTAAATAGATTAATTAACCTCTTCACCCCCCACTTTACAGACACTACTGTGAATACTAGTAAAGCATTGTATTGATTTTAAGATTTTTACTTTGCATTGTAAATCCTTTCACTGGCTTTGTCCACAATATCTGGGAGAATTACGAACACCCTGTTTCCCTTCCTGCTGTTTGAATGCTGGCCCAGTAATGGCTCCTTTGATCGTACTAAACCTTCTCTGAGCTGTATATTATTCCTTCTCACTTGAGACTTTATTCCCTACTATACATCAGTGTCTCTGGCTAGCTTTAAAATCAGTTCTAAAATCTGATACATTACATGTGGACTGCTGGCATTATTCAGCTTACCTAGACAATGACTGCAGTAGTATGATAATAACATATTTTTTTTTCTTGAGGCAACAAGAGGCTTGATATTTTTTATTTCTTTTACATGACTTTTATTTATTTATTTTGCCAGATTGTGAGGCACTAGTCAAAAGTGTTCTATGAAAGTTCTCAGAGAAAAATCTCAGACATTGTGACATTATGTATAAGGGATGAAAATATTTGTCAGGACTGAAATTTTACATATTTACTTGACAATTAATCCCTTATACAGGAAAATGTAATCAAGGAGGATATATGTAAAAATATTGGGAAGGATATGCAATCCCAAAGTTCAAATGCTTAAATTCTGGAAGGTGAAAGCAATAGAGAAAATATATATATATATATATTTGGTGGCAACATTGGAGCACATTATATATATATATAATTTTTCATATTTTCTATATTTTTGTCAGTAATTACATAAATCTTAACTAAAACCAAACATTTTGCTCTAGAGAGTGATAATAATAAAACCTTTTTATTACAGAATAAATAGGGATCTTCTTTCAAGTTATAGTATAATTATGAACTTCACTAAAACTTCACTAAACAGAACTTCACTAAAACTTCTTCACCAAAAACGTACTTTGCTGAAATGGACGGGGTTGGCTTACAACAGGACTAAATTTTTACCTTAAAATCTAAATGAAATTATCATACCTTGTACAGAGGAAAGTGTCATAGTTTGTGTCCTAAGACTAAAATAACTACCTCAGATGGCCTCAGAAACAGGTTTTTTTTGTTGTTTTGTTTTTTTTTTTTGAATTCTAGTGATATCTTCTTCAGCTTTCAATAACGCCAAGACAAGAAGAAGGAACTTAACTTTACTATTAAGGGCTGCATTTTCATTTTATTTTCATCTTTACCAAATATTTGCCTTTCCAAGTTCTGTTTTCTTTAGTACCAAACTACCTAGGCCACTCCAAAAGTAATACCTTCTATTTATTTCTTTGGAAAGAGCACAATGCTATTTGATAGAGCAAATTCTCAGCTACAAAATGCAATTTTTCCATATAATCATCACCATTACTTATGCGTTTTCACCAGCGATGAACAAGAGCCTGCATGCCTTGGTTGTAAAACTCTGCGCCAGCGGAGGTGACCCACTTTTGTGCAGCTGCCATGACAACATCATTGCTAGGAAAATATTGCCCATGTAGTTCATCTTTCATCAGCCCAAACAGATAGAAGTCAAAAGGTGCCAAATCCAGACTATACAGTGGGTGTGGTAGAACAGTCCAGCCAAGACTGACAGTGTGCTCCACAGTCTTCAAGCTGGTATGGGGCACAGTGTTAACATGTTGCAAGAGAAAGGCTGTCTTCCTCTCTGGCCTGACTCTGAAGTTCAAGCCTTCAGCTTAGTTTGCGTCATGATATAGTGGTCAGAGTTGATGGTTTGTCTGGTTTCAAGGAAATCCAGAAGGATCACCTGTTTCCTATCCCAAAAGACATTGCACAGAACTTTACTCATTGAGGGTTGCATCTCAAACTTTTTCTTTGATGGGGAATTCACGTCGCCACTCCATGGACTGCCGTTTTGACTCTGGCTCATAGTGGTGACACCACATCTCATCACTGGTAATGATGCAATTCAGGAAACTGCCACCTTGAGCCTTGTATTTGTTCAATATGTCCTGAAAAATTTGTATATGT
>WBMW01005050.1:601-38367 GCA_013396635.1 Penelope pileata | reverse complement strand
GACAGGGGAGAGAAGTAGAGAAATATGCAGTAAAACTCGTGGGTTGAGATAAACACTATTTACTAAGATAGCGAAGAACACAAAAGAAATAACAGTACATATATATATATATATATATAAAGAGGATACGCAGAGCAAGGGCTCACAGCCAGCAGCGACCCTTCCTCCTGGCTAGCCCCCTCCATAACAAAAGGACCCGGAAATCCCCCCAATCACATGATGTTATATGGTATGGAATAGCTCTTTGGTCAATTTGGGTCAGCTGCCCTGGTCCTGTCCCCTCCCAGTTCCCAGCTCCTTATGCCCCCCCCTTACTGTTTCACTGGCAGAGGAATGCGGAACTGAGTATGTCCTCGGCTCTGTTCAACACTGCCAGGATGTTATCAGTTTTGTTTCTCTTCTGAGGCCAAAACATAGCTTCATACTACACACAATGAGAAGCGTAACTTCTGTTAGAAACTAAGACAGTATTATAAATCTGATATTTCAACCAGATGAGAACAAGCTGAAGTTTGTGCATGGTCTGTACTAGAAGCAGTAGGATACATTCTTTTAAGGAGTCAAATTCTCCTTCCTTGCATAAAATCACATGAAAATATTTTGGGAAGAATTTTCCTACAGAGGTCAAAATAAATTCTTCCATTCTGAAGCTGTGGAGTGCCAAAGAAACTGATTGGAAACTACCATGGTAGTCTTTGTTTTTTTCACAGTCTGCAAAGCTGCTGTTTTCAGAGGAGATTCTTAGTGTATACACTTCGTTTCACAACAGTCTTTCACTCTTCATCTTAAGCCACAAATTAGCTGAACTATTGCATGGAGGAAAGTCGAGCCAATGACTGTAGCATGGAACTACATACTTAAAATGTTGGTACTGTTTCTGAAGCAGAAAGAAAAATAATAAGGAAAGTCAATAATGTAGAATCTTAAAAAACAAACAAACAAAAAAAAACCTCACACCAACAAGACCAAACTCAAAAATCCAAAAATACATGTTTCTTAAATGTTTCCAGTTTCATTCACATGTACAGCTCTATTAGTCCTAACTAATTAGTCCTTATTAGTCCTGATGGCTTTATCAAGTGCAGATTGTGTCTGACCAGTCTGGAAGCCACCTATGATGGAGTAAAGTCATCAGTAGACAAAGAAAGAGCAAATGATGTCATCTACCTGCACTTCTTCAAGGCTTTTGATATGATCCTGCACCACATTCTTATCTTTAAATTGGAAATAGATGAATTTGAAGGCTGAACTATTCAGTGGATAAGGAACTGATTGGATGGTGTCAACCAGAGGGCTGTCAACAGCTCTAGGTCCAGGTGGAGGCCAGTCATGAGCGATATCCTCAGTGGTCAGTCTTGGGACTGGTGCTCTTTAAGGCCAATGCAAGGTTTTGCACTTGGGTTGGGTCAATCCCAATTATATGTACAGACTGGGAAAAGAACTCCTTTACAGCAGTCCTGCAGAGAAGGACTTGGGTGTCCTAGCGGACAAAAAGCTTGGTATGAGCCAACAGTGTGTGCTTGCAGCCCAGAAAACCAACTGTACTCTGGGCTGTATCAAAAGAGGGGTGGCCAGCAGGGCAAGGGAGGTGATTGTTCCCCTCTACTCTGCCCTCATAAGGCCTCACCTGGAGTCCTGTGTTCAGCTCTGGGGCTTTTACACAGGTAGGTAGTGATAGGACAAGGGGAAATGGCTTTAAAGTAAAAGAGCGGAGATTTAGTTTAGATGTTAGAAAAAAATTATTTACTCAGAGAGTGGTGAGACACTATAACAGGTTGCCCAGAAAAGTTGTGGATACCCCATACATGGAGGAGTTCAACACTAGGTTGGTTGTAGCCAACTATTAAACTGTGAATGACTCTATAGAGATTTCTAAGTATCCTGGGGAAAGCACTCAGTGTAATATGTGTGAATCTTGCCCAGCAGGCATCCCTACATGAAAGGGAAGAGAGGCTCAACCTGTTGATTGGTCCCAAAAGCTAGTGGTGTCCTCCTGAGTTGTCTGCGGTGGTATCTTCCTGTCTGAGTTTCTAACAGAAATTAATTTTCTTATAGTGTCTGGTATGAAACTATGTTTTGGTTCTAGAAGAAAAACAAAACTGATAACACCTAGCAGTGTTGAACGGAGCCAATAACTGTTTCAGTTCTTCAGCTTCTTGTATTCTTCTGTGAGCAAAGGGGTTGGAGGAAGGGAGGGGGCAAGAGGAGCTGGGAGGGAACAGGACCAGGGCAGCTGACCCAAACTGACTAAAGAGATATTCCATACTATATGACATCATGTGATTTAAGGAAAGGAAGTTAGCTGAGGAGAGGGCTGTTGCTCAGGGACTGGCTGGGCATCAGTCAGCGGGTGGTGAGTCCTTGCTTTGTGTATCATCTATTTTTTTTGTGTGTATATATATATACACATACAGTTACTGTTTTTTCTTTTACTTCCTTTGCTATCTTAGTAAATAGCCTTTATCCCAACCCATAAATTCTACCATATTTTTCTCTTAATGCTGTCCGCATCCCACTTGGGGAGGGGGGAGGGTGAGCAAACAACTGTGTGCAACTTAGCTATTGGCTTGGTCAAACCACAACATTTCCCCAGTATTCTTTCTCTCTAAAGACATTTTTATACTATTTCCCTATTTTCAGATGGAGCTTGAGTAACTCTTATTATACCTACCTTTGTTGTGATCAGTGCAACAGAGAATTGAAAAGCTGCTAAAAAGAGATGATTATTATTAAGTTTACCAGTTCCACAGTACCACCAAGTTCAGATCTCTGCGATCTAATCACAGAACCTGACTGCAGAATTTTATACCTCACTCTACCCTCTGTAATGCTGCTAACAGTCTAAGGTTTGCAGGTCTTACGTTCTTTAGCAAACTATTGTGCAACTGATTCTTTGCACATTTCCTGAATTTTCCCCTGGAGGTTCGTTCAAAGCTCTTGCCTTCATTTCAACCGAAAACAGTGCTAATAGCACATTGATAGTTTAGCTATTGATGAATGATCATAGAATGGCCCAGGTTGGAAGGGACCCCCAGGATCATCAGGTTCCAACCCCCCTGACACAGGCAGGGCCACCAACCTCCAGATCTGGTAATAGATCAGGTTGCCCAGGACCCCATCCAACCTGGTCCTGAACACATCCAGAGTCGGGGCATCCACAACCTCTCTGGGCAGCCTGTGCCAGCACCTCACCACTCTCTCAGCAAAGAACTTCCCCCTGGTGTCTAATCTAAACCTTCCCTCCTTCAGCTTAAAACCATTCCCCCTTGTCCTGTCACTGTCTACCCTTGTGAAAAGTTGGTTCCCCTCCTATTTATAATCTCCTTTTAAATACTGGAAGGCCGCAATGAGGTCCCCCCGCAGCCCTCTCTTCTCCATGCTGAACAAGCTCAGCTCCCTCAGTCTGTCCTCATAGGGGAGGTGCTTTAGCTCCCAATCATCTTTGTGGCCCTCCTCTGAACCCTCTCCAACAGCTCCATGTCTTTCCTGTATTGGGGGCCCCAGACCTGGACACAGTACTCCAGATGGGGCCTCACGAGGGCAGAGTAGAGAGGGACAATCACTTCCCTATCCCTCCTGGCCATCCCTCTCCTGATGGAGCCCAGGATGCTGTTGGCTTTGTGGGCTACGAGGGCACGTTCCTGGCTCATGTTCATTTTTTTATCCACCAGGACCCCCAGGTCTTTCTCAGCTGGGCTACTCTCGAGGATCTCTTCTCCCAGTTTGTATACATATCTGGGATTACTTTGACCCAAGTGCAAGACCTTGCACTTTGCTATGTTGAACCTCATTATGTTCACATGGGCCCACCTTTCAAATTTATCAAGGTCCCTCTGGATGGCATCCCTTTCTTCTAATGTGTCAACTGTACCACTCAACTTGGTGTTGTCGGCGAATTTGCTGAGTGTACTCAATCCCATCATTGATGTCATTGATGAAGATATTGAAGAGAATGGGTTCCAAGACAGACCCCTGGGGGGCACCACTCATTACCATCCTCCACCTGGACATAGCTCCATTCACCACAAACCCTCTGTCTATGGTCTTGCAACCAATGATGTTAGCACATTCACAGAAAAACCAGGCCAGTTTGTCTGTAAGAGCCACTGCCTTTACGGCTCAGCATCAGGGGAGGGGTGGAGCCAGGACAGCTCTTCTGAATTAGGCAAAGGGTTATTCCATACCACCTGACATCATGCAGAAGGGTATAAAGCTGTGGGGGAGTTAACTGGTGGGGGTTGGTGCTGTTAGGCATTGGTTGCTGGGTAGTGAGACTTTGTGTTGTTGACAGCTGTTGAGTAGCTCTTGTTGGGGGGTAGCTCTTGTTGGGTAGTTCTATTGCTACTGGGTGTGGGATGGGGAAGTAATTGCATTGGGGCTATATATGTTGTTATCATTGCATGTTTGTTTCTATTTTCATCTACTGTCTTAGTAAATAGTTTTTTAACTCAACCCACAAGTTCTGTTTTACTTCTAATTCTCATCTCATCTGGTGGGAGAGTGAGCAAACAGCTTCATGGTGTTCAGCTGCCTGTTGGGTTAAACCACAGCAGCTTTTCTCCTTTTATGTGGAGAACATCACAATAAACTATTTCCAATAATTACTCCATGTAATCCACCCTGTGACTATAGTCACTTGAGCTTCTCAATGTTTAAAAGAACCTAGGGAGTTCACATGAAGTCTTGTTATGAAAATCAGAGCTCAAGCAGCTTTTGGGCTGTTCACTGTGATGTAAAATGACTTGCTCACAGTCATAGTACTTATCAGGACAGTCTGAGCAAGGCCTTGGGCATCCAGGCTGAAGGAAGAGGTTGGAGGCAGGGGCAGAGGGGGCACACAGCCCAAACAAAACAAATAGAAATGATTGGGAAGGGGTATAATATATGGGGAATTATATGGGGAAGCAGAGTTTTTGCTCTATAGTGAATTCTATTAATGTAGTACTCCCATTGACATACTGTTTGCATTTGGGATGCAGCACTATAGAATAGTAAGGGCAGTAATGTAGTCCCAGTTTGCCAAATAGCTAAGCAATAGCTGAATTTAATTTTTTCCTGAACTGGTATATGTTGCCTAAGGCTCAGTCAAACCTCAAAGATTCAAGCCACTATTCTGTTTTCTGTAAAATCTGCCTACTTGTTTTCCTGTAACTTTGTTGGATTTTGGTTGTTTTTTGTTTTGTCTGTTATGGACTATTTCCTCTTACTTACTAGTCTATTGGTGTAGATGGTCAAGGAACCGGTTTTCTTTAGTGTGAAAACATTCATTTTATGACACAGAAAGGGTATGAAGCCACTCTAATAGTTCACCAGCATCATCATCTGTTTCTCACAGCAGATGTCAAAAATACCCTGAAGTTGTAAATAAGCTTAATATTTTTCAATTTCTTCCTTCCAAAATTCTTTTTCAAGATGGGTGATCCCTACTTTTGCAGGCCTAAGGCTAGTTTTCCATCTGCATGGGAATGAATATAGTATTGTCCCAATCATCCTGCTGGAAATCATTCAAAACCAATGGGACTATCTAATTTCTGAGATCCAAGACAGTACATCTGCTTGCTGAAAGACATGCAAAATGAAGTGCTTTCTGCAGTACACTATACCTTCTATAAGCAGAAATAATAACTTTCTTGGAAGTGAAAAACACCTATGAGGGCTGCTTCCTGTTTTATTATGTTGGGCCACTACATCAGAGGTGTATATTGGTGCTATGGCTGTAGAGATTGAACCTTCCTTAACATCTAACTTAAATCTCCCCTCTTTTAGTTTAAAGCACTTCTCCTTTCTTTTATCACTATCAAACCATGTAAAATGTCAGTATTCCTTCTGCTTATAATCTCCCTTCAAGTACTGGAAGGGAGGTCTCCCTGGAGCCTTCTCTTCCCCAAGATAAACAAACCCAGCTCTCTAAAAATCCATGCAAGAGAGGTGCTCTAGCTCTTTGATCATCTTTGTGGCCTTCCTCTGGACCTGCTCCAACAGCTCTGTGACTTTCTTGTGCTGGGTGCCCCAGGATTGTATGCAACGCTCCAGATGGGGCCTGTGCTTCTAGATGAAGCAAAAGTGTGGAACTGATTTCCTCCATGCAGAAAAAATTGCACCTGTTGACATTCATCGATGCTTGCTGAACATTTATGGAAACCAAACAGTGGATAGCAGAGTGAGGCAGTGGGTGGTGTGCTTCAGCAATGACGACAGCAACATGAAAGACAAGCCATGTTTCAGGTGCCCATACATAGCTGTCACACCACAAAAAGAGGAGTGTTTCAGTCAGCTTGTCCACATGAATTGAATAATGGTGGTGACTGTGTTGAAAATTAGTGTTCTTTAGCTGAGAATATGCTCTATCAAATAGTATTACTGTGCTCCTTGTATGTTTTGTAGCTTCCATGGAAGTAAATAAGGGGACATTACTTCCTGAGCAATCTATGTACATGCTTTCGGGATTAGCAAAATCAAGCACTATTCTAGAATTCAAGACACTCTGGAAAGCAGTATGTACTTGAGAGAGACCAACACCAGGGTCTTCATCCTCCTCTCTTCCTTCTCTTCTTCATTAATACTATATTGTTTCTAGATTAATTACTTGACTCCAAGCCAGATTTCTCCTCTTGATGCACATTCACATAATGAGGTTTTAGAAGAACAGGCATTTCTATTTTTTTCTCCAGTGTTTTTCCTCAACAGATGGCAAACAGCCTTATACTGATATCATCAGCTTCAGTGTAGTTCTCAGAATGAAGCTTTAGAGAAGTTATCATCGCATTACAGTTTTCGTTAGTATTATTATCAATAAGGGTTTCTCTTTTATTCCTTTTTTTTTTTTAATTTTTTAAGAGCACTGTGTATGTGTTTGAGACAAATGATGTATCCAAGAATCAGTAGATAGGGAAATGTGTATTGATGAAGTGAATCTCATGTTTAATTGCTGCCTCACAAAAACATTAACCAGTCTGTACAAGGAGTCTAAGGGAGGGAAATTGACTGTCCAGGTACTCCAGACAATTCTTCAAAGGCTGCTGCTTTCTATTTGCTTTCACTGAAGATGCACAATGCTCTAATCAGGACTGTGGACAAAATCAAATTGATAAACAGATGTTCTGTCACACAGAACCCAGCATGAACACTTCAAAGGTGTTGTTCATGTCACCTACTTGAGCCATCTGAAATTAGAACCTCTAGACTAAATGAGATATCTAAACTCCTTCATAAGCCATGAAAAATGAATGAACTAAATCAATCATATACAATGAATGAACATTTGTCCACAAGTAGGAGAAATGGAATTTTTCATCACCAGCTAATGACTAGATAAGGCATGTCCAGCCTATGGGCCACATGCAGCCTGGCAGAGCTCACAGTGCAGCTCACCCCTGGCTATGGCCCAGGCCTGCACCCATTGCTCAGCAACAACGAAAAATTCTGTGTGCGATGGCACTGAGTGAACTGCAGTCAGGACACAGGGAGGGCACAGGGCAGTGCTAACTCTGCCTCTTGAGCTGCTGCACACACTTGGTTACACTGAAACCCATGTGCATCTGTAAGAGACCGATGGGAAACTTGATTCAACAACTCGGGCTAGAGGGGGAAGGTGAGGGAGCAGAGTGGGTCCTGCAGAGGAAGGGCAGCAAGCTGTTCTACCCACTTCCTTTTATGGCTGCTTACTGAGAAGGGGGGCTGCATGACTTTGCAGAAAACTCCTGAATCTTCTGGAACCCCAAGTTGTGCAGATGCAGGGGAGTTGCCACCCCAAGGGTGGTCTCTGACCATCTGGCCTATATAAAGGTGAACACGTGTTCTGCCTTTGTTGTTGATCCACCACCCGCAGTGGTCGACCCGCCACCCGTGGATGAAGCCTCTGTCCACTCACCACCCACAGATGAACATTGAATCTGAGGATGTGGTGAAAACCTGTCCCTTCTGCTTCTATTTTCTTTTCTCTCTTAGTTTTCCTTTCCTCTTAACCTCTTTTTGTTAATGTCCTTTACTAGTCATAGCCTAATGCTGCCTGTAAGTAAGTCGCCTGTGCCGAAGTACCTGTTTATTCATAATGCTTATTGTGGTTGTTGTTAGGACGTTGCCCAATTTTGCCTCGAAATTGTGGCCAATTGTGGCCGTTGAAGTAAATAAATTGCTTTGTATCATTCCTCTGAGTCGTTGTCCGATTCCATCACTGCCACGACCCCTGCTGACCAGGGTGTGCCTTATTCAGTGGGATAGCAAAGATTCACCTTCCTCACAACCCACTGAGTGGGACGAGACAGAATCACATGTGGCATGTGCTTGTGGTGCTTGTTGAGTGAAACACAGTGGTTGCTGATAGTAATATTTCAACCTACCTAATGGGGTCTCAAAAGAAAACAGAACCCAAGAAAAGAAAAACTGTGGAAGGAAGAACATTCAAAGAAAAATGGACAGATGAGTACTTTTTTGTCGAGAGAAATAATACGGCGGTATGCTTAGTTTGTAAGGAAATTGTGTCAGTTTTCAAAGATTACAAAGACATTATATGCAAAAACATGCTGCCACATTTGACACACATCAAGGAATGCTTTATAAAGACAAAACAGTGGAACTGCATTTTTGGTGGATTTGACTGCTCATTTAAATGAGTTAAACATGCATCTTCAAGGTGAAAATCCACTTATCTGTGCTATGTTTCAAACCATAGCAACATTTGGAATGAAACTTAAATTATGGCAAGCTCAACTTATGGCAAATAATTTTATGCATTTTGATTCATTAGCTAAACATAATCCTGTAAACAGCAGAAAACATGAAGCCTTAATTTCTGTTTTGATGAAGGAATTTGAGAATAGGTTTAAAGATTGCAGAAAAAATAATCTTTTTTTTGGTGAATTTGCAACTCCATGTTCAGTCAACACAAATACATTATCTGCAAATTTTTCAAATGGAATATATAGAGTTGCAATCAGGCATTCAACTAAAAGAAAAATTTAATCGTATCTCTCTGCTAGACTACTTAAGCCCTGTCTTACTAGAAAAACATATCCCTCACTTCACAATCTCGCTTATTCATTGCTTTTTGGAAGTATGTACACGTGTGGACAACTGTTTTCAAGGATGAAGCACAGGAAGAGTAAAATTTCATCAAAAATCTCTGAGCACCTTAAGAACTCACTGAGAATTGTAACGACTTCCATCGACCCAGACACTGATGTGTTAGTTTCACAAAAACAAGGTCAAATGTCCCACTAGTTTTCTTTTTATTGCTCTCATTTTTAGTGTTTTAATTAAAAATATAGAAAAAAAGGTTTTGTTAGTTATATATATTAACTATCTTATATATTTTATATGCATCCCGAGAGCATTTCTCTTCACTCAATGCAGCCCAGCCAAGCCAAAAGTTTGGACACCCATGGATTAGATAGTAGATTTAAATCTGTAAGATGCACATGAAATAAGAAATGTTCTTGATATAAGTTCTTCCAGTGCCAGAAGTCCCTGATGAATATTTAAGCTTAAAATATTGGACACAATGGAAGAGTCAAGAGTTAAAAACGGATAAGAAATGATTAATAGGCTCTCAAGTAGAACTGAATGGACAAGTCATTTCAGAAATTATTTTCACTGAGCAAATTTGTTGATGCTGTTCAGTCTGTTGGATTGATTGGACAAATCAAGGTAGCCTGACTAAGTTAAGGCTAATAGAAAACATTCACAGTGAGGGTAGAAATAGAAGAAATATCTAAATTCAAAAGAAATTAGATGAAAGTATCTTGTGTATGTCTTTGGCCACTATGTAGTAGTAGGAAGTGGAGAAACCACAGTGGCATAGTTAGATATCAAATAGTTACATTCAGTTACTGTTCACAATGAAGAGTCAGTTGTGAATGTATACAACTGTCTGTATGGAGTATGACAGCTTCAGCACTTCTTATCTAGCCCTCTGCTTCTGACTCGCAGTGTGAGGATTATGTTGGAACAATTTTCTTTTGTCAAAATGGCATCCATGTTAGTATAGAAATAAGCAATATTAAGTATAAAGAAAATCTTAATGAAGATTAGCTGAAAAACTTATTTCTAGAGAGGAGAAATTTGGTTGAATTTTTGATCTTCAGTAATAATACAGGAGAAAAAATAGTTGAATGACCTCAAAATTACATAAATGAGTAAAATGTAGCACATACAAGCCTGTCCAAACCATATTCTTTAACATGGCATGTGAGCAAAGGAAAATAACTCAATCTGAATGCATGTCCTGTCATTATCCTGAGAAGTCAAGATTCACAAAAGCCTGTACAAAAGTCCAGTGCATGACAGATTAGTGTGCCAGAAGAAAGCCCTCTTGTTCCTATGCTGACTACACTGGCTGCAAAAGAGAGAAGAGGCCAGAGGGTACCATTCTGTTCATACTCACATCCAAGGATATGAGTCTTTATTCACATCCAAAACAACAGGAGGAAGATAATAACTGGAGTGACCTCTTTGGCTTATTGGTCCAGGACATGCTCTAAACTCTGTGTTGAGTTGCAAAACTCACAACCATCCAGTGGTTTTGCTTCAATTAAATTACTTCACTTATGCAATTAGGTTTTTTATTTGTTTTTATTTTTATTTTTTTGTATTGCTTTTCTAACCATCTATGAAGAAAACTTAGAAGAGGTCACAAAAGCAAAGACAAAGCCTGAACTTAACTCCCTGTCCTACTGTATTTGGAATTTTTAGCTATTTTGCATTGCTAACATTTAATTTCTAGGAATAATTGGGCAAAAATTTGAAAGATCACTTGTTTTGGACCAGGTCTAAAAAAAAAATCAATTATTAGTAATTCCATGGATCCGTTGATATATATAATGAGATTTACAATATGTCTTTTTGAAAAGGCTTTTCTCCTGTTGAATATTTTCATTTCTATTCTTCTAAAATAAAACACAACCCCTCTCAAATTGTCATACAGAACATCCTGTGTAAAACTTTAAAATAGTGTATTTTTTGTACATTTATACATTCATAGTATATCAATGTATGGCTACAGGAAAAGAATTTCAAAAATAGTAAGAAACACATTCCCAACTACTTCTTAGTTCCAAGTGTATACATTTTAACATTTACAAAGGTAAAAATGTTAATAATTTGGGCTTTGATTTTTGATAAGTAAATGATAAAAAGTAATTTCAATTTGACTAGAAAGTTGCAATTTAATTTCCAGTAATTTAATCACTCTCATGTTAATCCAAAGCTAACTATATCAATAGTAATATGTAGTTTTGTCATGTTACGTCTACAAAAGCAAGATAAAGCTCGTAATTTTATACCTTTTATGTACTTAGGTGTAATTTGTTAATGAATTGAGAAGACAGGTCTACACCTTCTTCATATTTGTAAGCAATACAGATAAAATAAGGAAAAAAGGTAGCTTTCAAGTAAGAGATTTAAATAATTATTTAGCAAACTTACTCTTACAGACAGTGAATACAAAATGCATTTGACAGAGTGAATTGTGTTAAAGTTTGTAACATCAGACATGATGAAGTTATAAAACATCCTATGTGTAATGTCTGTATTAGAATCTCTTTCAAAATTTGTAATGTACAAACTCTGTTCCTGCTCTCCCACAGTCACTTGATTAATCTGGGATTCAGAAATATGTTTACCTTTACAATGGAGACATGAATTGATGAAGAATGTTAGGGCAAGAATAAGAAAAAAAGCAAATGGTTTGACATGGTAACAATCCATTTTTTTTTTTTCTAGGAATGTAACAAAGAACATACTATATGTTCCAGTAATCATATACTGAAGACAGAGAGATCTCCATAGTCTAGATGAAAATGTTGATGCCTAAGCATGTCACAATGACAGTGATTTTTGTTGGACACTGAATTAATGAGCAAAAATAATGAAATATTGCTTTAATGTTATCAGTAATCATGAAGTCTTACAAACTAAATAAATTTCTGCAACTAACTGCATGAAACATACAGGGAATCTCCTTACTAAACACTGAAAATGATTACAGAAGACAATATTTACCCCTTTGAACTACTGCTTGAAACACTATAATAAATTGGAATAGGTTGCAGTTCACTAGGTGAGGTAGATTGAAAATCCATTAGATTAATTACTGTTCATAAGTATAATTATGTTTACAGTATGCTACATTTCTAGATGTCTAATGGGCTTCAAAGAAGTAAAAAGTATAATTAAAAACTTTATCTCAGAAGGCAAATCACTAAGTATAAAAGGAAAAATTATTCTAACCAAGACAGACCATAAAAAGATTCATTTTCTCTAATTTGTAAGCGTTACCTAAATAAAGAGTACACTTTCTGAAAATCATAGCATAACTGTGAAATCCTGGTATGATTTAACAGTGAAAAAAAATGTATGTTTGAGAAAATCCATAATCCTTTACAGCAGACAGTTGCTTAGTGGGTCTAAGTTGAGTGTACTATTGTTATTTATGTGGAGTAAATATCTGATTCAGCAGCTTTAGCTAGCTGGAAATGCAATGGTATATGTTATAGTGTTTATATGTAGGGAAGAGTGATAAAAAGAAGATGTATATGCATAAGAGGACAAAATACAAGTTTGATTAATACCGAAAGTTGATTAAAAATAGTATAAAATATAGGGCTAGAAGAAAATTAGAGATATCATCTAGGGAAGGAAGCATTGCTTTAAGTTCAGCACCTGAATTAGATTTTCTAAACTCCCTCTGTAATTAAAAGTATGAAATATAAACTCATAATTCATTATATTCTGAGAAAAAATATCAGGTGGAAAATGTATGTATCTCTTTAAGGGATCTGATACAGTCCTCCACAACATCCTTCTTTGCAAATTGGAAAGATGTGGATTTGATGGGTGACTGTTTGATGGACAAGGAACTGGTGGTGAGATGGTACTCAGAGAGTGGTAGTCAAATCATACTGAATTCTACTGAGGGTCATTAAATCCCTAGAAGGTCCCTGTCCAGGATATTTTCATAAGTGATAATAAAATCTTAGATTTTTCTGGTGACCAATCATCATAAATATATTTAAGGCCTAGTCTCCTACAGACAAAATTAAATGAATCATAGAATCATAGAATGGTTCAGGTTGGAAGGGACCTTAGAGATCATCTTGTTCCAACCCCCCTGCCATGGGCAAGGACACCTCCCACTAGACTAGGTTGCCCAAAGCCCCGTCCAGCCTGGCTTTGAATACTTCCAGGGAGGGGGCATCCACAGCTTCTCTGGGCAACCTGTTCCAGTGTCTCATCACCCTCACAGGGAAGAATTTCTTCTTTATATCTAGTCTAAATCTACCCTCTTCCAGTTTATAACCATTACCTCTTGTTCTGTCATTACCTATCCTTGTAAAAAGTCCCTCCCCAGCTTTCCTGTAGGCCCCCTTCATGTACTGGAAGGCTGCTATCAGGTCCCTCCCCGCAGCCTTCTCTTCTCCAGGCTGAACAGCCCCAACTCTCTCAGCCTGTCCTCATAGAGTAGGTGCTCCAGATGCTATAAATGATGTATACTAATAATGAATTGTGTTATATCAGACTGTAGGTACTGTAGGGTTGTTCCGCTCTGATTATTGGAGTGAGAGGATTCTTTGATATACCCATAGTGAGATTAAGACACAAATGAGGTCAAATGTTGTCTGGCCAGTTTATTCCACATTCTAGCTGATTAGGGTGATGGGGAAGGGCAGGCAGGTGATAGAAAAGACAGGAAATGAAAAGCAAGGGTTCTTTATAGGAAGCAAGGTGGGGGGAATAGTCACCACTATGGTTCCAGCATTGGCCCAAGGAGGTCTTCAGGTCCACAGGAAGATGAAGAAGAACAAAAGAGATCTCTCAAATCTCAACAACAGCTAGAGGGAAAAGAGTGCTCCCTTTCTTTGTTTAGAGGGGTCCATTTATAGCCTTTGTCTGCCAGAGTAGTCTTCCTGAGCCCCTCAGAAGATGTAGGCCCCTCAGCAGATGTGGGCCCCTCACTCATCAGTGCACAAGCATGTCTCCCTCTGTGACTCTGGCAAGGACAGTCTTCTTTCTGGTCTTATCTCTCGTAGCTCCTGGTTACTGCAAGGGAGAGGTAGTCTGCAAGTCTTCAGGCAATGTCCATAGGCCTGCATGTAAACTGAGAACAAAGGAAGTCTTTTACACCTTAATGCCAGTGCCTCACAGCAAGCTTTGAGACAAAGAGCTCAGAAACAGCCTCTTACAAGGCTCTACTATATCTATATAGGATCTGCTATATCTACTGTAGGGTCGTTGATGATATCTTTTCTTTGTGGGAATGGAATGCTGTTTTTGCATTATGACTTACAAAATAAGTATGAAGTGTATTGTTATGCTTGTTTTTGCATTAGCGCTAACAAAAATAAGTGCAATATATATTGTGGTATGTAAAAACTGAACACACAAGGGAGAATCAATGTTGAAGACTGCTAAGATAAGGAATGCAGCTGCTAGGGAGGATCAGTCTTGGAGACTGGTAAGATAGCAACATCGTTACATGAATGGACAATAATTAAGTAAACTAGTGGAAAATTAATGACTGCAAGTATTAAGCAGCAGAATCGTAAATTAGTGAAGTTGAAAAACAGACACAGAGGAAGAAAACCAGAAAGGACAAGTTAAGGGTCAGTAATATATTAGCAACATCCATGCTTATTTAGCCAATGTCTATCTTTAGTTAGTGTCAGGTAGACTGTGAACCTCAAGTACTCAGCTAATGAGGAACCAGGAGAGGAAGAGGGGTGTTGGGTAATAGGGCATAAAAGACGTGAAATCGTTTCTGCAGGTGCGCTCCTGTTTGCAGGACGCCCACCATTGCAATTGTGAATAAAAACTGCTTGAACTGCTTCACCAGAGGTCCTGTCTCCGAAAAATTATTTGAGATGTTTCTCACATCTTCAATAGTAAGGAAACTTGTACTAGCCATATTGGCATGTTATTTCATATTTAGATACTAGCATTCTAATTTGTATCACTTGTCGTTGAAGTCAGGCATTTGAAGAACACTAGCATTAACTTCAGTTTAAGACATGGACCCATGAATAAAGGGATGTTGGTATGAGCCTAGAAAAAGCTTTAAAATGACAAATGTGCAAACAATATGAATTCCAGATCTAATGCAATTGTCCACGGAAATATTCTTGATTAAAAGATTGCTTCAAGTAAGTTTCCTCTAAATTTGCTAGAAAAAAGTAGAACTTGATGGTAAAAATATACTTTTGGTCATCTTTTCCAGAGACTGGACAGAGTTTATATTGGTAAGGATTACTTGGATCAGATGGCCACAAAATAATTTCCCCCAAATAAAGGAAGATCCTAAAATACATACTTCACAGTCACACAGTGAATGACTAGCTCCTTCTCTAGATTTCTAAGTGTTTTATAAATATGGTGGCCATAATTTACATGAATATAAGGCCAATGTAACTGTTTTGTTTTGAAAATGGGAAAAAGGCACTGGAGAATAACATGAATGTTATTTATATTGCCAAACACAGGCAAAAAAAGTTAGTTAATTTAACTATGCAATTTTCTGCTTTAATTGAAGAACTGTCACCTTAAGTAATGCATCTAGAATTATGGAGCTGATGAGGGAGTAGCACACAAAAAGTTAAAGACTTGTGCTTGTTTTTACCACACATATTTGCAAGGAACTTTAGTGTATTCCTCATCAAATGACATCATAATTTCCTTAAGAATGTGTAAAAAGGTTGTCTTGGTATACTTTTTTGTATTTTTTTATTGTACTGTTTTAACATTTTACATCATAAAACAAAAAAAAAAATGTGATTTTCTAATTATAAAACTAATTAACTCTCATAAAATAAAAGATCTGGACTTTAGCTCCTGAGATATTTTTGTAGGTTTTGTGCACAAAAATATTTACTCTCTAATCTCAACATCAAATTGACTCTTTAGAGAACAGGGACCTCCCCTTACCAGCCTAATTACAAAGTTTTACAAAGTGTAAAAATACCTTTATTTTTTTATGAAGGTATAGATTTTTTGGATGGTATTATTTTCATTTATTATTTTTTTTAACAATGAAAATAATTAAAATGTCTCGTACATATGAAGGTCATTACTGCAGCCACAGATTTGAGTGTTTTGTACTCAAAATGAAAATAATAAAGCAAAAATGAGAGTTGTTTTGTTTTTTTGTGCTCTTTTCTGACAATTTTGTCATTTTCTGTCGTGTTTGTTTTTATTTAAATTGCAAAGCTTAGTGGTTCTTTAAAAAATATAAAGCCTTATTAAAGTCACAGTTGATCAATAACTAATGCAGAAATTACTCCTTCATTGGTTGGCACAGGGTTTGATTTTCCTTTTCATACATTATGTGTCCTTGCTTTCTTCTCCTTCACTGACTATTTGCTTAATAACTCCTTTTTTTTAATTTTATAATTGAGTCTGAATGATGTTGGATCAATAAAAGCCTTTGAGAAATAAGTTTTTTATTTTATTTTTTTTCCAGAAGAGCAGTATATTTTCTGTACACAATTTATGTGATTGCTGTAATATTTTTTCACCCTTTATTTCTTTGTTTTATTCTCTGAAAATTACATTAAGGAGTCTTGAGAGACTATTTCTTCACAGAAACATCAGGTATATTTCTTAACACTTGACACCATCTGTTCTAAACGAGGCACACTGAGATACACACAGATAGGCACCTTTCAGCAGAGCTCCGAAAGACGAAATTTAGCTGAGACATTTGTGGATAGTAATATTGTGAGATAATTGTTGTTAATTAAAAAGAAATATATCTTTTTAAGAATAAATTAACAGAATTCTAAGAGATTTCTAGTAGATGGATTGTTAAAAGAATTAAATCTGAAGGAAGCCACCCAAAAGTATGATTCTATGCAAATAGTGAGTTTCGATCTACTTTTTAGCTTTATTAAATAATGTAAAAATAGATGGAATGAGGAGTTTTGCACAGTAGGGCTGTTCAGAAGGCCAAGTATTAATACAGCTTTAGAAGTATAAACGTAAATTAAATTGGAATAGATTTCTCAGAAAAGGAAGAGAGAAGCTGACTAGTTATAAGTGGTGTAAAGAAGTGAAGTTTGTATAAAATATATCTTATGCCCTACAAATTTTACTGTTCAAAGTGTCTTTTCTAGGAAACTCTCACACTACCACATTTATATGAAGCCTGGCCAAACACATACTTAAAAACTATATTTTATTTTTGAAATGCTTTTACTAAAATACAGGAAAAAGGGCCTTGAGGCTTTATATATATATTTATAGTAAATGATTCGGTAGTGATAGTTTGTAAGTATGATCCTGAGATGCACTTATCTTTTACATCCAGTTACACCTTCCATGTCTATTCTTTACTTAAGTAATGTAAAAATAAATAAATAAACAGGAAGGGACAAGGTGAGGAAGGGCTGTCATACCACATAGCAATAGCTACTGCAGAGAGGTGAGACTCAGACATTTTGTAGCCTGTTCAGAGCAATCAAAAGGTGTAAAAGATATGTGATTTGGAATATTCTGGAAAATTTGGTAACTTAGGCTCTCCATCACCTGATCGCTGCCTGCTGCCTGCTTTTGAGGTGTTGCAGAAGCTGAGGTGGGGGCCTGAAATAGCTAGATGGAACCAAACTTACATTTTTAGATGGAGAATTCTGGATCCACAGGACTTCAGAGTTTCTAATATCACAAAATGTGAAATTAAAATTGTTTTCTTTTTTTTTTTTTTTGCTTGAAATCACCAAGAAAGCTATGAAAGAAAGGTAAAACGTAAAATGATAGAAAAAAGGCCTGTAAAAATAAATCTATATATTAAGATCTAATGTCCATTTCAAATTTCACTTTAAAGCCAAGGTTTTGATGTGGAGAAACATGATGTCTGTGTACAAGCCTATATCTCTATATTCTCTTTAAACAAGATATTTTCTGGTAATCTCTTGTTTTATAGTATTGTTTCCAATGAGAACAGTTTGAACTGCTTTCTCCTTGTAAAATATCACAATGCAGTAACAAAAGAGAAAATGTTCCCATCTTGTGCTTCAAAGTACCACTTGAAAAAACAAACCAAAAAAAACAACAAAAAATCACCCATATTCATAGTCTCCAATCCACTATATGAAAATAATAGATTGGGATTAGATCACTAGCAAAGTTTCTTTCATTGAGTTAAATGAACAGAGTCTTACTGAAAAGGGCTATATTCCTCAATGCAGCAGAGCAGGGAGACCTTTTTGTTTTGTTTTGTTTTTACAGTGTCTTAGTTTCTAACAGAAGTTACTTTTCTCATAGTGTCTGGTATGAAGATATATTTTCACTCTAGAAGAAAAACAAAACTGATAACGCCTGGCAGTGCTGAGCAGAGCCAAGGACATTTTCAGTTCTTCAGTTTCTTGCATTCTTCTGCCAGCAAAGCAGTTGGGGGGAGCACGAGGAGCTGGGAGGGGACAGAACCAGGGCAGCTGACCCAAACTGACCAAAGAGATATTCCATACCATATGATATAATGTGACTTTACAGAGGGAAGTTAGCCAGGGCAAGGGGCTGCTGCTTTCTGGGTATCAGTGGTGAGCCCTTGCTCTGTGTATTAACTATTTTGTGTGTGTGTGTGTGTATATATATATATATGTACTGGTATTTCTTTTGCTTTCTCTGCTGTCTTATTAAATAGCTTTTATCCCACCCCACGAGTTCTACTGTATTTTTCTCTAAATTCTCTCCCCCTCCCACCTGGGGAAGGGGGAGGGTGAGCGAACACCTGTGTGGGACTTAGGTATCTGCTAGGTCAAACCATAACAACAGTTATATATTCTCATTGTTATCATTGTGCTTAGTCATGTCGCTATCAAAATGCTTCCATCACCTAGATTCAAAAATCCTAGCTAATTCTTCTTAAGACTATACAAAGAACCAGCAGTCTGAACTAATATTTTGTCAGGATCTTTAAATTATTGGCTTCATTTTTAAATGGCAGCCTCTAATTTTGATTCACATTTCATTTCACTTTTTCCATCATATCTAAACAAGTTCTTTTATATCTTCACTTTATAGTTTAGCCACTTCACAGATATAGAGTTCATCTGATTTAGATGACCACAGCTTTACAGTGGCAGTACATAATTAACCAAAATGTGTCAAATGAATGATCTAATAGGTCATTTCCATCTCTAACTTGTTGCTGTGAAACTGCCAGAAAAGACTAGATTTAATCTTCTCAGTGTCTTTTATTCCTTTATGCATAAATTATTTTAATCTTTCTTATGCGTTTTCTACCTCTTCGTAATGTCTCCTTTAACACAGATTTAGAAGGAATATTTAAAATGTTTTTATTCTATTTCCTCTTCTTCGGCTGCTGACTTTTGTTCTCAGGCAAATGAAACACGAAAATGAATGGTGGTTATCTGGGTATTAGAACTGAGCAGTATATTTTCATTCAAATATTTTCTCAGAATTTTCAGGATTTTCGCTAAGCTTTTGTAAAATATTTGACTACAGTCACAATTTAGGAAAAAAAAGAATCTTTATTTTTTCTATATCTTTAGGAAAAAAGAATCTGTAATTACTAATCGTTTATTTAGCGTTTTGTTTAGAAATTTATGATCAAAAATGGCTCAGGCAAGCATTTGAAAACTCCGAGTGATATGGCTGAATGAAACAAACTGTCACTGAAATCTTTTGGGCAGTACATTTTACTGTCATCTTACTGTTCTTTATTTTGTTTGCAATTACATGTTCTGTTTTCTTTCAGCAAAGAGGAATTGCAATGGATGCTTTATTCTCAATTTATTATGTAGACGTGTTGCAGTGAAATTACCAAACATATGTATCATCTTTTCTTTGACACAGTCCTCAGAGAGCTTCAAAAGTCATAACTTTGTCACCCTTGTCTCAATGGAAAACTGAAAGGAAAGGAAATTGTTATTCTGCTGTGCCAGATACACAAGTGGAATAAACAGTGCAATTAATGAAAAACAAACAAACAAGAACAAAACAAAAACTTGTTGTGTGGTTTAATTTGCTGTTTTTAATTAATTAATTTTCTGAAAGAAAATCTCTTGGTCATGGAGGCCAGAAATGCAGGTAGGTTTGGGAAATTTTGCTGATGATATCTTTCTGAGCCTGATTTAAACAAAAATCATAATTAGTAGAACAATTAATTATTACTATACAGATGGTACTCTGATTTATTTCAACATTGACAGTATTCTTTTATTTATTCAGGGTTTGAAAAACTGACTTTAGTTCTAAAATGGAAATTTTACCTTTTTCTTCCTTTAAACAGCAGTAAGACTTCAAAGTTGTTTCTTCATTATCTTAAAATAGGTTTGTAGCTTACCAATTCAGTACATGCAGCTGTTTAATAGCTAAGAGAGCCAAGCAAAACCTGAATTTAGTTATTTAGGAGTTGTGTCTTGACTCTTTCACTGTGTTTTGAATAGCTGGCTTGCTCAAAATATTGTGCCTAACACACTGGACATCATTTATTTGTGCCAATTACTTCTTTCTGTATGCAAAACAAGTCAAAATGAAACAAAAAAACCCAACCAACCCAACAGCTAAACAAAAAAATCTGATAGAGTTTGGTTGAGGAAGGATCTGATGAGATTTTTATAACTTACTTTACCATTGTAATTAAGTAACAAACTTCTAAAACTCTTTGAGAAGTTAGGTGATCTCAAATTATATATCTTAAAATGCACTTCAAGCATTAGCAAGTGTGAATAGACTAAATAAGTACTGTTATATTTTTAAAAATTTGAAGCCATTCATAATTACTATATTCACAGTAGAAAATCAAATACAGTAGAGCCTTTTCTCTGCTGCCAAAGACAAGTGGCAGAGCTCGTCTTTGTAATTGCCACCTACAGTTAAATTCTCTCCTCCCTTAAAATAAAAATGCTACCATATTGACACTTAGGGACAAAATGACTTGTCCATGACTACCCTGCGTCTGCTCTTAAGCAGTACCTGAAGAGCATTAGTTGTCATGAAGTAAGATTTGCAAAGTTGCCAGGAAAAGTGTTTGACTATTTTCCACTGTGCTGATATTCAAAGCGATATATTTTTGAGTATCCAGCTTTGAAGTACCTTGGCTAGTACTAGTATTTTGAAAATCACTGGAGCACCCACCTCCTTAGGATTATCTTCAGGATATTTCAGACTGTTAATTGAAAACTGTCTCTTCTCTGAAAACTGTTTTATTTTTAGGCCAATAGGATTTAACACATATCTGTTTTCTCCCCATGAAAATCATTTGGTGTCTTTTTTCTCAAATATTTAAAAAAAAAAAAATCAGAAAAAGGATCTTTTTTTTTCACTTTTTTTTTTTTAAAAAAAAAAAAAGCATCAGAGAAATAAAATATCAGAAGAACGCCTGGTGTAATATTACTTGACACTCAATTATTCTGGAGTTCTAAGAGATCCACTATTGCACTGCTATCTACACACATGCATAAGTAGCTACTCTGATTAATGTTAGCACATGAATATGAAAAGATATAATGATGATTTGTAACTTGTTATTAAGGACTACCATAGAAACTTGCTAAAAATATATGAAAATTGCCAGTTCTTTAAGTGAGGATGGCACTTTAAAATGATAGCCTAATCATTATTAATTCTTTTAATATTCACTATAATATCATTAATCCAAAAGAGTTCTTTTGGAATTAGTGAAGATGTCATAAAAATTTCTAACATTCATTCAACATTAATTACCTGGATCATTACTAACAAATAAACTTAAAAATGCAGTATTGTGTTTCATATTTCAGTGCACAGCATGATTACAATTAATGGGAAATCGCTTATTTGTTTTGGAAACAAAAAGAAAATTAGTAGGAAGCTGTATAGGAATAGTACAATAGCTCTAGGATGCAGAAGGTCTGAGTTATGTCCTCTTTATTGGCTGAAAATAGTGTTGTGAGAGCCATCTCCAAATGTGCTGTTGATAACTGTGCATCTATTGTCCAGATGCTCTATTCCTGTTTCAACTAGTGTCTTAGTTTCTAACAGAAGTTACTTCTCTCATAGTGTCTGGTATGAAGCTGTGTTTTGGTCTCAGAAGAGAAACAAAACTGCTAACACCCGGCAGTGTTGCACACAGCCAAGGACATATTTTGTTCCTCAGTGAAGCAGTTAGGAGGCATAAGGAGCCGGGAACTGGGAGGGGACAGGACCAGGGCAGCTGACCCAAAATGACCAAAGAGCTATTCCATACCATATAACATCATGTGATTTTTATGGAAGGGGAGTTTCTTGCTTGGAGGGAGGGGCTGCTGGCTGGTTGGGTATCAATTGTTGGTCCCTTGCTTTGTGTATCATCTATTGTTTCTTATATATATATATATGCACTGGTATTTATTTTTTCTCTGCTGTCTTAGTAAATAGCTTTTATCTCAGCCCACAAGTTCTACTGTATTTATTTCTTAATTCTCTCCCCCATCCCACTTGGGCGGGGGGAGGATGAGCGAACAACTGTGTGGGACTTAGCTATCTGCTGGGTCAAACCACAACAACTAGGCATAACCACAGTACAGAGATGTAAAAGGTAGTCTTTATTGAATAATGATATATATGAAGGTAGCTTTAGGACTATAGACAGGACTTCTCAGTTGCCAGTGAGCCTCATGTCTGTGCCTGGGAAGATCATAGAACACATCCTCCTGGAAACTATGTTAAGGCGCATGGAAGATGAGGAGCTGATCCAAGACAGCCAGCATGACTTCAGAAAGGGAAGATCATGTCTGACAAGTCTGGTGGCCTTTTATGATGGAGTGACAACATCAGTGGACAAAGGAAGGGCAACTGCTGTCATCTACTTCGACTTGTGCAAGGTCTTTGACATGATCTCACACTGCATACTTATCTCTAAATTGGAGACATATGGATTTGAAGCCTGGACTGTTCGGTAGGTAAAGAGTTGATTGGATGGTCACAGCCAGAGTGTTGTGGCCAACGGTTCTATGTCCAGGTAGAGGCTAGTCATGAATGGTGTCCCCCAGGGGTCTGCCTTGGGACCAGTGCTTTTCAGTATCTTTTTCAATGACATAGTGCAATTGAGCGTACTTTCAGCAAGTTTGCTGATAACACCAATCTGAGTGGTGCAGCTGACACAATAGAAGGAAGCGATGTCATCCAGAGGGACCTGGACAGGCTTGAAAGGTGGTCCCATGTGAACATAATGAGGTTCAATAAGGCCAAGTGTTGCACTTGGGTTTGGGCAATCCCAGATGTAAGTACAGACTGGAGGAAGAACTCCTTGAGAGCAGCCCTGCTGAGAAGGACTTGTGGGTCATGACAGATGAAAAGCTGGACATGAGCCAGCAATGTGCCCTTGTAGCCCACAAAGCCAACAGAATCCTGGGCTGCATCAGAAGAGGGGCGGCCAGCAGGGTGAGAGAGGTGATTGTTCCTCTCTACTCTGCCCTTGTAAGGATCCATCTGGAGCAGTTTATCCAAGCCTGGAGTCCCCAGCGCAAGAAGGATACAAAGCTGTTGGAGTGGGTCCAGAGGAGGGCCACAAAGATGATCAGCGGGCTGGAGCACATCCCCTACAAAGACAGGCTCATGGAGCTGGGCTACTTCAGCCTGGAGAAGAGAAGGCTGTGGGGAGACCTCATTGTGGCCTTCCAGTACTTGAAGAGAACTTATAAACAGGAGGGGGACTAACTTTTTACACAATGTAGGTGGTAATAGGACAAAGTAGAATGGCTTTAAACTGGAAGAGGGGAAATTTAGGCTAGATGTTAGGAAGAAGTTCTTTTTTCAGAGTGGTGAGGCATTGGAACAGGTTGCCCAAAGAAGTTGTGGATGCCTCATCCCTGGAGGCTTTCAAGGCTGAATGAGGCTCTGAGTAGCCTGATCTACTGGATGGCAACCCTGTCCACAGCAGAGGAGCTGGAACTAGCTAATCCCTGAGGCCCCTTCCAACATAAGCCATTTTATGATTATCTCACTACAACATGTGTGTTAGTGACCTGAAGCTCTTTTTGAAGAAAATAGACAAAGATCTCATAGTCATCTTTCCTGGAATACTGGGAGAAGTCTGATATTGGTCATCTACCTTGGAGGGGCTTTCATTCAGAAATGCTTTATCAAACAGCCAAATTCCTGATATTTCCACAGAGAAAGGTCTGGACATTATCATAGAATCATAGTGTTTCAAATGGTATTGTTAGTGAAGATATACCACCACTACTGTCATATTTGAAGGTATAAAGTATATGATTTCATAGAATAGAATATCTGTCGCAAATATAAATAGCATTATGTATATTGTTCGAAATTTTCACTTTGGTCATTAATACTGAAAATTACTGGTATAAAATCCTGAAGATCCTTTTTCTGATAGACATCAAATACTTGGTGTGACAATCTCCACACTTATGGCTTGTTTTCACTTCTCCCTGGAAAGAGCAGAAAACAGCTAATGGATTGCTGTTCTGGTTTCAGCAGGCAGGCCTGCAAACCCCACACAGCCTTTCGCTCATCCCCCCTCCTCCCAGCTGGGATGGGGGAGAGAATCGAGAAATGAAGTAGAACTCGGGGGTTGAGATAAAAACTATTTACTAACAGAAAGAGGAAAATAGAGTAAAATAACAGTAATGATAATTATATACAAAACAAGTGATCGTACAAAGCAATTGCTCACCAACCGCCACCGATGTTTAGCCAATCCCCAAGCAAACGGACCCTCCCCGCTCACTTCCCTTCCTTATATTACATGATGTCATATGGTATGGAATATCCCTTTGGTCAGTTTGGGTCAGCTGCCCCATTCTTGTCCCCTCCCAGCTCTCTGCGGCCCCCCCCAGCCTCTTCACTCTCCTGGCAGAGACATACAAATGTCCTTGGTTCTGTTCAGTGTTGCCGGGTGTTATCAGCCATGTTTTCTTTCTAGGACCAAAACACAGCTTTGTAGCAGACACTGAGAGAAAGTTTCAGTTAGAAACTAAGACAATTGCTAAATATCTTCTGCCAAGTAAAGTTACACTTAAGAAGAAGTGCTAATAAGGTAGATGCATTGACCTTGAAATTAAATCACCTAATAGGTATCTAAATGTAGTTGTGTATGTTTGAGCTAGGAATCAAAATGCCTTTTTAAAGCAAGGTATTTAATTGTCTAAACAACAGATGTCCTTATATTTTGTTATAGCTATAGTTGTTCTAGTTGCTATAGTTATTTCTATACCATCTATATCTGTATCTATATCTATATTTGGCATGTAGAGTATCTAAGACACCTCCATGAACATGGCATTTATAAAATAATATTTACTTCATAGTGAGGCAGCTTAAGACCAGTAGGATAACAGCTAATAATGATAACAACAATATATGTTTACTCAATTAATCTCAGTCATAGTAAATTCTGTCAATGTAACCCGGAGAGAAATTTAGCTTGTTCTACAGTAGACACTGGGCATCCAAGATATTTGCCAACATACAAATATCTAGAGTCTTTTGAAATGCCCTAAGATATTTCAGACATGTTGATGGAGTCGAAAATACAATGTATGGGATATCCAGGCCCTTCTGGAGTGAGATAGAATATATGAATATTTGCATAATCTAGACATACCAGGGAACCTCTCATCACTTAGGTCAGACTTTTGATATGCTTGTTCTGAAAATATGTACCCCAAAAGACTATACTATGAGACCACATGTATATATGAGATCATGATTTTTTGGCTGGATTTTTTTTTTTTTTTTTTTTACCTTTTCTGAAATTCAAGCTCATTGGTACAATTAGTTTAAGGCTAATTATCTTCCCTGACAGTATCCAGCTATTTTTCCTGTCTATACTTGGACAAAATCCTAAGACAATATCCACTCCATATTCCATACCATTTACACAGTATTCAGGTCACACAATCTCCCATACATCCTAGCTAATTATCATCACCTATCTTGCTTTTTGATATATGCACACACATATCATTCCTGTGGTCTATGGGTCAGCCATGTAAATTGTCTGCGGAGTTCATTTAGTCCATGTCTTTGGGCTCCATCTGTCATAATAGTCCTTCAGGGCAGGAGGGATGATGCACAGTGTTACATTACTGAAAGCTGAAGTCAGTTCTAGTTCCATCAGAATTAATTCTTCTTTAATCTGGGTTACTCTTACTGTAGTACTGTTGAAAAGGCATATAACAACCATAATAATGATGACATGCAGTATTATGTAGCAATTAACATCATATGTAGTAATTAACATCATACAGCTATTATTGGCTGTTTTCACCCTGCATGAAATCCCCTTCAGGTACATGCAGGATGTCCCCATCCTTCCACATTACCAAGTGCACCCAGGTCCTTGAGCAAAAGTAGTCACACAGATGGTCTTGCCTTTGCCTACAGCAGGAATAACCCAGACTGTCTTTTACAGCATGTTTTTTATGTGCACGACAGGTACTCTATCCCTACAACAGGGACTCAGTCCCTAGCAACTAAAACATCAGTGTGTTATTGACATTGCTTTTACTCCTAAAGACAAAACATAGCACCATACCAGGCACCATGGAGAAAACCAACTCTGTCTCAGCTGAAACTAAGACGTAGTCTCAGACATAAATCTTCATTAAACTCTTTCAAATCTTTGTTTATTATTGTCATTATGCTCACAAGAAAATAAAGAGAATACGGAGTATTTGAAATTTATATTTCTCTCTAATATTTTTCCCCTTTCACATTTTCTCTAAATTCATTACCTCCTTAAGTGTCTTCTTAGATGCATTTCATTTGGAAAGAAATAGAAAAATAGTGGGAATGACCCTGTCTCATCTAACATGCTAAAAATAGATCTTATTTTTTTAAGAACAGCACAAGCAATTTCTCTCAAGGGTAGAAAGGACAAGAAAAACAGGAAACACAGACTTTGACATCATCCTTTTTTATAGCTCATGAGACAAAAAATCCAGTGGCTTCACACATTTAAGACTTTGTGCTTGTAAACACTTAGGATGTTTTTAAGCCTAATTCTGTTATGCTTAGGAATTTCAGCTGTGTTTAAACATAAAATATAAGCAGTTTTGTTTGTTTGCTTGCTTAATCTTTTGTAAAACAGAGAATAGAATTTGAAAATATTTCTGGAGCTACAATCATGCAACATTTTATCCGAAATATATGGAGAGCGTTTCTTAGATAACAATGGCTTATTGCTATTACTGTTCCAATTTTCAGACTACAGCACAGCGACCCATTTGAGAAGTACTAGTGACAGGAGTTGATGACACTTTTGAGAATTTTATGGCTGCTTACCTCTAATTGCTGAATAAACAGAATCTATTTTTTATCTGCTCTCACCACAGAAGCAACCGTGGTTCTCAGAATACCTGGAAATCTAGTTTACTGAAGTTTGTATAGAGAGCTGAGCTATTCCCAGAGGATGTATAAATGAACGATTTTGTAAAACAGAGCTGAGATCCTGGAACTTGGAAACTGTATATCATATTATTTACTTTTTCCAAAAGTCAGAGAGCTTTAAGACTGCCTTTTAGCTAGGAGTTAAGAAACTGACTGAGCCAACAGTCAGAAAATTAGGGAAGTTAGTTGTTCATGGGAGTCTAGAAGCTTTGGAGTTCTAAATCTAAAGACATTTAGGTAATGGGGAACTCCATCATGGCAGCTGAACAGTTAAGCAAATAAACTTCTAAGAAAGTAATTATGTAAGATTCTTCAGAAACTCTTGAAAATGAAAAATTTTTAGTAAGTAAAAATGAATTTGAATGAGAAGTCCTAACTACATTGCATTAATATTATTCTATCAAAATGCATTTTGCAAAGTCATCTGTAAATATTTCCCATTTTGCACTTGGCTTATGCTAGCATATGATTTTAATGTAACTATATTAACGTGTGCTACTGTTTCTTACATTTTTAAAATACTTCTACACATAATTTTAAATACAAGGGTTGTAAGGGAAACATGAAGTCACAGCCTGAATTAATGATTGAGCACCTGGTGAAGGGTGGTGGCTAGCCTAAGGAACACCTGTACCCCCCTACATGTGACCAGGAGGGGTGGACCCAGGGTGGGACTACTCTGGGCTTATTTATGAACCAGCCATCGAGGGGAGAGGATCTCTGCTGTGTGGGACCTGACTGTTCCTCATCTTGGTGGGGGATCGTGATTGTGAGTAAAATATCTTTTGTTCACTATCATTAAACCTTTAATACTTTACCTGGGTTTGCTTCTGTGATTGCACCACAAGGGTGAAATTAATTTTCAGTGCTATTGATGATCAAAAAGATGAGATCTGCCTGTCAACATTCACTTTTATCTATCACAAAATCTACAGCAAGAATGCTTGCTTATATTATTTTCTGGGAAGAACAGCCTTCTGCTAGTTTAGTTTGTCAAAGGACAGTGCCTGAAATAGCATAAAATAAATGCAAAGTTGTCCCTGATGTCATAACTTTCTTCATGTATCACTGTGTTTTGAAGATTTAAACACAGTTTTAGAAAAGACAAAACCTGACATGACCAAGTCACTGTCCTATGATGACACTATATTCTTTTGCTGAACTTTTGTTGTCAACAGACATCTTGCACCAGGAGATACTGAAATAGTTTATGTTAATGCAGTTCATTTCATATGGCACATTTGAGCTTAAGAAAAGCAGTGAAAAGAGATTGCTCTGCTGTTTAGTCTTTAAAAATAATCTGAATTTTTAAAGACAAATTACTTTAGAATGATGTGTAAAAACTTTCTTCAAAAGTAATTTCTAACTATAGACTTTTGAAATCAAAGGCTGAGATCTTCCTTTTGTTACAAGGCATTTTTGAGCTCCACTACTCTGTATAATGGTACAGTCAATTCATAAGGAAAAAAACAAAATACAACAACAAAAAAAAGAGAACGAGAGAGATCACTGTACGTTATTTTTTCAGAAGTTTAAGTATACTCAAATATCTGCTTCTCTTGATCTTCTGAAGAACTTTAAAGCTCAGACTATATCAACTCCTGAATGAGTTTCTGCACCATACAATTGTGATTTACTGATCTGACTAGTAATGAAGAAATCACAGAAAATAGCTGTGAAATAATTATATAAACAAAAAAGTCCTTCTCAGATTTCCTGTCTTGAGTTAGTACGTTAATAAAATTGCATAATCATTCATGTCATTGGTGTATTTGAAATTCGTACAACTGTAGTTGTAGATTTTTTTAACCAAATTCTGAGAAGTTGAGGGCAAAGTTAAAATGCTTTTAAGTATGTAATCAGGACAGATTTCATTTTTTCTAATGGAAAACAAAAGTATCAATACATCAAAAATTCTCAGTGCTGATGTAACATTGCCTACATATTTACTCAGCGTCAAGAAGTGTCAGGCAGATTTGAAAAGCTAAAACAAGACATTGTAAATTAAACATCAAATTTCCTGCCGTTTAGGAAAGTACAATTCATGAAGCACTGAAGGCAAGATAACACACTTTAAGCGAAGATAAAATTTTGTTTTTTCTTCAGAGGTGTCAGAGCAGTTTTTTTTTAATAAATAATATCTTCTCAATTCTAAGTTACTTAAGTAAACCCTACGGAGTTATAAAATTACAGAATATTCCCCTTATGAACAATCTTATTTTAGTTTTGTGGATGAGGCAGTTTCTTCTCCTCAGAAGAGGAATATATAACCCAGTTGGAAAGCAGGCTTTGTTAAAGCTTGAGTAAAGAGTAAGATCATTTCAGACAACAACTTTGTAAATACATTGTTGATGTACCCTGATCGGTTTAAAGATCAGTTTGTGCTATGAATAATATCAGTTTATTCTCAAAAATTGGAAGATTCCCTTTTCATGTTAGAGATAAGTTTCATACTGGGAAAGAATATTTTTATAGTTTTTATTCTTTCATAGAAAGTACTGTCTTTTCCTGAAGCTTTCCTCCTACCATGAGAACATCAGAAAAAGGATACAGATTTCACCCTAACTACTGTTATGAAGCGGCATTTTCTAGCATGTTTTCTGCAGTGGAAGATACAAGTGAGTTAGCTGTCTAGTCTTTTGCTAATGCAGGATGTTTTTCCTTTTCCCTTCTCCAACTGATGTTGCAACCCTGCATTCTGATTTTCAATTCACAGCAAATTTCAATTGCGTGTTGTGGCAGTATACATCTTTTTTTATTTTTTAGATAGTTTTGGAACATCTGTTATTGTAAAAAAAAAATCTACCTTGAGATTTAAATGTTTTCTTTTATAATTTTAGTGACCTGACATGGCCTACGTTTCAGGAGGATTAAATTACTCCTATACTTTATTTTTCATTACTTTCATAGGTAATAAAAATAAATTATTAAGCTTTGGATAATCTTTCACAGGACACTTTTGATTATCTGTATAATCTTTCCCATTTGATAAAACAATATATCACAAGATTTGATTATTGCTTGACAGGAAATGTGTGCTAATCTATACAATGTATTTATAGAATTTTAAAAGCACATTTATTCAATACGTTGTTTTAAGCAACAGACATCATGCTAAGATAAGGATATCGACTTTATATTTTTCTTTTCAAAATTAATAACTATTTGTGTTATAGTAGTGTAGAAGTTGTAGTAGTCTAGTATACATCAGGCATAGTCCATCCTTTAGTTGTGAAGACCTTAAACATTTTCCTTTCACTACAAGTAAGTTCCCCCCCTCCCATTAATAATCTTGGTTTAAGCTTCTCTTAAATCAAGCCAAGACATTCACTTCCACTGCTTTGTAAGCCTATTTTATACAATGGTCTCTACCAAATCTCATATTCTGAATTAAAGCCTCTTTTAAATATGGCAATTAAGTCACTGACTTAAGGATGCACAATAGACCGAAGTTATTGAGTTGCAATCTGAAATCTCTCTTGGAATATTTAAAAAGATATTTTATTAATGTATTTACTTTGCTTAGCATGCTATGATAACTAATTGAATAGACTACGTAGTTTGTGCAGTAACACGTAGCGTGAAACAAAAGTGCCACAGAAAAGTATTTTCTTTAAATGATGGGCAGTTAACTCTATCAAAATAATTTATACCTAGAAGCATAAAGGGAAAGATTACCAAAGGCAAATCACATTACTTTTCTCTGCATATAACAAAATAGGGAATATCTTCCCATCTGCATATAAACTAAAGTACCAAAGATTCTGAAACTACACAGAGAAACATCAAAGACACTATGCTTAATTTTTATTGCTATATAGAAACTGAAGAGTAATAGTCAAGACTTCCAATACCACCTTCATCTTTCAAATAATAAATAACCAATTCTTTTCTTCTGAGAAGCACACTCAGGAGAGAGAGAGAGACTTAAATAAAACATCTTTCCTGCTGACAGTAGGATTTTTTTGTTGTTGTTTTTTTTATTTTTTTGATACAGAAAAAATCAACCTAAGAAAAAATAGGTATGCACTTTGTTTCTAATGTAGATTTTAATATTAGAAACAATTACTGAGCTATAAAGTAAAATTAAGAGCAATATTATCAACAATATGAAGTAATTCATGGGTTGACCACAGAGTCTAGACTTAACAGATCTAATCACAACCTAGAAATTTTAATATTCATCTGATAAGTATTGATTAATTTTAACTTCATATGGATAGTCTCATAGAAACAGGGACAAATACTTTGTTGTTTATTTGAGCATCCACTGGATATAATTAACTTTTGTATCTTTTTCATGATTATTACTATGTTGATATATCTATATTATGTATATTACTGAGCTTGGAGAATGTGCTTGAGTGTAGATTTGATCTAAAAATCTGTTTAGTCATTTTAATTTCTTTGATGTCAACCTGAATTTTCAAAGGACAAAATGGATATGATCTTTGTTGAAAGACCTTTACCCAAGCACAGACAGGAGAAAATGCTGGTTACTGTTAGGAAAGATAATTAGCCTTAAACTAATTGTACGAATGAGCTTGAATTTCAGAAAAGGTTAAAAAAAAAAAAAGTCCAGCAGAAAACTCATGATTTCATATACATATAGTATAGTCCTAGTATAGTCTTTTGGGGGTACATATTTTCAGGACAAGTATATCAAAAGCCTGGCCTAAATGGTGAAAGGTTCCCTGGTATGTCTAGATTATGCAAATATCAACTAATTCAAATACTGTAAGTATTCACATTCAGTTCTAAGAACATCTAGATTGCAACTTCTGCAGCGTGCTGGGTCTCACGTTCATACATAACTACCTGGGCAAAGAAGAAGAACTGAAGGCTTTTTGTATTGCTCTGGTTTCATCTGAGACAGAGTTGATTTTCTTCATAGTGGCTGGTATGATGTGACATTTTGGCTTTAGGAGAAAAACAGTGTTGATAACGCACAGATGTTTTAGTTGTTGCTGAGAAGTGCTGTAGAGAGCCAAGAACATCTCAGTTTTTCATCTTCTTGTACTGCCGTGCCAGCAAGGGGGCTGAGAAGGCACAAGGAGCTGGGAGGGGACAGAACCAGGACAGCTGACCTGGACTGGCCAAAGGGATATTCCATACTATATGACATCATGTAACTATAAAACTGAGGTGAATTGGCCAGGTCATGGCAGGTAGCCACTTATCAGGGACTGGCTCTGTCAGTGAGTGGTGAGCAACTGCTTTGTGCGTTGTTTCTTTTGTTAATACATATATATAATTATACTGTTTTTTCTCCCTTTTCTGACTTCGTAAATGGTTTTTATCTCAATCTATGAGTTCTAACTTTTTTTTTCCATTTCTTTTCCACATCCAACTGGGAGGCAGGGGAGTGACTGAAGGGCTGTATGTTGTTTTACCTCTTGCCAGGTTAAACCACAATACATAACAGAAACAATCCCGTACTGTTTAACACATTTTTGGGGTACAATTTTTACTTGTTTGAACAAACTGTCTCGTTGGCAATGCCTATCTAGGGACTGTTTTCACTCAGTAATATGAATAAACTTTACTGCTTGGTAAGGCAAGAAATATCTATTTTAGATTTTCTGAAGCAGAGCCTTTCTATGCCATTTACACTTATAGCCAGAGAACACGGTCTCTTAATTTACAAGTATAGATGTAGGCTTAGATAACCGAATTTGAATATTCAATATTAAAGTGAGGTGGAAAAAATTTGAATTTATGGGAATTAATTTGTTGCTAGGACTTCATAATAAGACTGATAAGACATGTGCTGAGAATAATTCAAATGAATTTAAAAGCAACTGAAAGATATTAAAATTATTATAATTTAAATTATAGTAATTCTCAGGGAAATCACATTTTCAAATGAACTTCTGATTTTTTTTTTTTTTACACTTTTATTGCCACATTTTATTGCCAAGGTTTTTTAGTAGTTACTATTGACTTAAATTTGTCTTTGGAAGTTAATGTAGATTTTGCTTTTGTCCATCGTTTTGTCAGAAACAATCCAGGATGCTCTTAACAACTCCACTTTAAATGCATCCTTACACCATGAGCATTTTCTTGGTGAAACTATATAATCCTTAATATAGTAAATACCTTGGCTTCATAAAATTTCTTCAGAAGCAAGAACAAACATGATCATAAATCATAATTTGGATTACACTGTTCCATCTGCAAGAACAGATAATCTGAAGAGCAATAATCTGAAAGGCTTTCTTTAAAGCAGCACTCCAACTTGCCTTATCCAGTTGGGAATACAGAAAAATTGCTTGTTTTATTAGTATATGTGTTTGTGTATGTATAGATGAGAAAATAATGCAAAAACACATCCATATTGGAAATAATTTCTTAAATGTAAATGCTGTTATCTAAACTAGTTATCTTAAGTTTCCTACCCTCTATAGAAACACAAATTTTTAGAGCAAAAATCTTTTAATTATAAAGTAATTATCTCTACTGCCATACAAATAGTTGCCCTTACTGTACTTATTTCTCTCTGTTTGTCCAGTAGTAAGGTTTGGGTTGCCTAACACACAGATGCATACAATATAGCTCAGTAAAGCTTGAATACTCTCACAGTTATAGTACAAATATTTTTCAGAATACTCTTGAATAGCATTTGTGAAAACTCAAGAATTGTAAATGCTAATTTCTTTAACGCTGGAATTGTTTCCTTGTTTAACATGCTTTTCAACACATCCATAGCTGTTCAGAGCTAGGTTAGATATGTCTACACTAATTTGTACTATGCAATGTAAGCCTAATTTGAGTGAAGAAAAATTATACAAAGTGGTAAGCATGCAGTATCCTCATATCATGACAGTACTGCTGAACAAAACATTGTATTTTGTAAACAGCTCCAAGTCATTTGATAATTCTAGGGACTAGAGCTTCACAGAAGCAGACTCAAAGTGCATGGATTCTATACAGACATACCAGAAGCATCTTTGTATATTTGCTTCAGCCTTCTGAAGAATGTAGTTGTCAAACTAACAACTACTAATGTAACCAAACATTTGTCAAACCTTCTTCAAGAGGTGTTCTGAGGAGCAAAACTGTTTCCTTCTTAATGCAGCTCAAAGTATTTAGAGAAAAAGAAAAGAGTACATTAAGAATGTACCTTGTAAAGTAATAGCCTGCCTGAAACATTCACCTGGTCTTAAAATTATGTGATGGTTTGTTTATTTACTTATGTGTGACTCTCTATATCTTAGAAGGAAAAAAAAAAGATACATGCTTTCTTGCAAATTCTAGGGCATATGATCAGAGGTCTTATTAGATTTCCCTTAGGTGGTAATGTCACTGATTATCCTTTTTCCCAGTCTTTGTATATAAATTATAAGCCTTCTAAGACAATGCTATGCATCTGTAAAGTTTGCCACAATGATCCTCTGAGCTCTCTTCAATACTTCCAGCTGCTGCTGAAATAAAAAAGGTAATAATAAAGAGCAGAAACAGGACAGCTGATGTTCTGTTCCCAGATAATTTGCAAGTCTCCAAAATTCTGAAACTGTTGAATACGCTTATTGCTGAAAATGTTTCACCCAGCTTTAATACAACTTCAATCTTTGTATATCGACACTTTCAGAAGAGAAAGCAGATAAGTAGAGATATCATTTAAAAAAAAAAAGTCCAACAGAAAAGATTAAAAAAGTACCGATGTTACCAAGCACTTTAGGAGTCTAATTTGCTGGAAAACAGGAGATGACTGTGAAGACAATATGGCATGCAGTCAATTAAGTTTAGACGTATTTTTTTACTGAGCTCAGGTAGCTGGTTTAAGAAACAAATTGCCAAAGCCAGCAATGGAAGTATAGAGTGAGGTCAGCTCCAGCGAGAAATGAACAAAATATTGGAATAACTACAGAGAAGATACAGACATTGTATTTTTTATACAGATTTCAAACCCTTGACAATAACCATTTAACTTCCAACTGAACAAATGTCATGCTACTTGTACCTTCTGCAACTCTTTCAAAATGCATAGATAATGAGGTCCTGGTATTTATTTGTTTATTTAATGGACTTACAATGGCAATTGAATATGCAGCATAATGAAGTACGTTGTCTTGCTCAAATCTCTCATATTTCTTTTACTCATGCTTCCTACTATGTATATAGTACATATTTATATAATGTACATAAAACAGTAAAATATATCTACATTCAAAGTAAAATGGTATGACAGCTGTAAAGGGGAAGATAATTTCATAATAGATGATTATGGTGAATCGTCAAGGAAGAAGGTATAAATATTTAAGGAACTTATTCACCAAGCTTCTGTAAAGAAAACAGTTTCTCTAGAAAAAAAATGTCTTAGCTCAAGTCTGAAGGAAAGGACAGTTAAAATTAATATTCTGTTTAGATAAAACAGTATTTTACCACCACTAAATGTATAGTCACTACATTTTCTAAATAGACACTTCCAAATCAAATCATAGAATTGTACAATCATAGAATATCCTAAATTGGAAGGGATTGAGTCCAAATCCTGGCTCCACATAGGAACACCCAAAAATCAAACCATATTGCTGAGAACATTGTCCAAATGTTTCTTGAACTCCAGCAAGCTGGAGTCGCCATGGCCGCTTCCCTGGGGAGCCTGTTCCGGTGCCTGATCACCCTCTGGTGAAGAACCTTTTCCTAATTTCCAACCTGACCCTCACCTGGTGCAGCTCCATGCCATTCCCTTGGGTTCTGTCACTGTCACCAGAGAGAAGAGATCAGTGTCTACACCTCCACTCCCCTCATGAGGAATCCAATGACCACTGTGAGGCCTGCCCTCAATCTCTTCCTCTCTGGACTGTAGAAACAAAGTGACCTCAGCTCCTCCTCGTAAGTCTTCTCCTCTAGACCTTTCACCATTTTTGTCACCCTTTGAACAACTTCAGAAAGTTTATACTAAAAGAACATACTTGTAACAATTGAGAAAACATTAGAATTGAGTGCTTTACTTGCTATATTCTACTTTTCTTTTTCCTCCTGAAGAGTGTAATGTATCTATGAACAATTTCAATTTGGAAAAATAATCCATATAACTGAAATGTTATGGTATGAACATGCTTCACCATATGTTCACCATAGAATGCCTACTGTATTACTATCTACCTCATTTATTTTGCTTAACCATAGCATGTTGTTTTGTTGTCATTTTTGTTTTTTGTCTGTTTTTTACCAGTCATTTTATCTCATATTTCAGGTTGTGTATTGGCTTATGTCTTTTCCTTTGATTTTTAAGGAGAAATCAAGAAAACTTCTTGACCCCTCAACATGTGGCTCTTTTTAGGAATGATATTAAGGTATGCAATCATGGACATACAGAATCAAGATCACTAAGAGACTTGAACAGTGCAGATTGTAAAACCTGCCTTTGCTACCTTTAGATTATATTGCTTTTCATAGGGATGGCTGTCATTTACATTAAAAATGCTTATATTAATTAAGCAATTGAGAGTATATGTTAATACATGCCACTAAAATTAACCTTTTGATAGTTTTGATAGTTTGGTAGTTTGATATATAGGAAGTTCAATTAAATTTGTAAGAGTACAAACTGTATTCCCTGTGAAATTGCTTTAAACAAAAATTAGAAATTTATCCTCCTAAATACTGAGACCGAATTTATTCTTAATTTCTGTGAAAATATTGTTTCCAGAGAAATAATTAAGTCTGCAGATTTAAATTCTGTTTAGTTTTCCGGTTGTCTTAGATTTCCTTCTAAAAGGCAAAAAAAAAAAAATCTGTTGCTATATTTGCAGATATAGTGATAGTATTCCAACCTGGTAGTTCTACAAATACTAAATCATTAATTTATTTAGAATAGATATTATTGCATATTACTAGGTGCAGCTACAGCTTGGAAACAGCTATCACAAGTACAACGTTTGTATTCTCTTTAGGATATTCTTAGTGGGTTATTTGAAAATGGTATAAAGCTATACTTTTTCATTGCTCAAATATTTCATTATACAAAATATTCATGGTGCAAAATCAAAAGTAATGTCTAAATACTTCAAAGAACTGATATGGAACATTAACAATGGAATTAAGGAGTGACCTGAGAGTGAAGGGAGGAAAAGTGAATAGTAATACTATGGTGGGCTTCTCTCAAGAGGCTATTGCTGCTCTGTGTTAATATTAAGGTGTGACCTCCTGGGAGTGAATAGGGGAAAAATTGGAAACTTAAGGTGTGACCCTCCCAGGACGATATTGCCCCTTTGTGTTAAAACATTTGCGAATATTAAAAGTGTGGCCTCCTGAGAGTGAAAAAGGGGATAATTGGAATATTAAGGTGTGGCCCTCTCAGGACGATAATAGCCCCTTGTGTTGAAGGAAATGGCAGCTCAAAAGATAGCTGGTGCTTGTGATTGTATCCCCTCGCTTTGCGAAGGGCTAGAGAAATTGTATGATCTTTTGGAGGCTCATAAATCTCGCCCCTC
>WBMW01005049.1:0-29836 GCA_013396635.1 Penelope pileata | reverse complement strand
CCTGCCCAGGGAGGTGGTGAAGTTACCGTCCCTGGCAGTATTCAAGAAGCGTCTGGATGAGGTGCTACGAGATACAATTTAGTAGCTTAGTGGGTAGTAATGGTGATAGGAGGATGGTTGGACTAGATGATCTTGTAGGTCCTTTCCAACCTAGTGTTTCTATAATTCTATATCTGTGGATACAGTACAGCATTTGTAAACCTCACATTTGTCATGTGATCCTCAGAAATACACACAGTTCACAAGTTTACCATATATGAATTGTAGTCTTATGACAAAAGATTATATTTCTACTTTTTGAAGATCTGTATTAAATAACTAAAATAAGTGTTTGTGAGGATGGAACATTGTTTTTGCATTGATAAAATGAATATACGTATGTTGCATCTTGTTGCATGCTGAGACAAAAGTGTCCCACTCCAATTATCGGAGTGAGGGGAGATTCTTCAACACACCCGGCCTGAGACTAAGACATGGATGAGGTCGAATGTTGTCTGACCAGTTTAATATAAATTCTAGTCAGTGAGGGTGACGGGGATGGGAAGGGGATGGGAAGGCAGGTGATAGTAAAAAGATACGAAATAAAAGCAAGGATTATGTATAAAAAGGTAGGGATAGTCACCACCATGGATCTGGCTCGGTTCTGTTGGTCCGGGAATATCTTCAGGCCTGTGTGGGAGCAAGGGAGCAAGAGTGTACAGAGCGCAGCAGCAGACAGACATGAGGCCCGTAAGAAGTAAGAGCAGGCCTCAGGCAGCGAGACAGCAAGGCCTCAGGTCAGCAGACATCATCAGGTGTCAGGCAGCAGGCAGGCCAGGCAACATTCCATTATTAGGGTGGTCTTTTAATCCTCTTTTTCTGCCAACGTGGTATTCTTGGGCACCTAGGTAAACGTCACGTGCAGCATCTGTGGGCAAACTTTCAGACAAAAGAGTTCTCACAGCAAGCTTTGAGACAAAAAGTTCAGAAACAGTCTCTCACAATAGGTGATGAATGTTCATACAGGTTGCAAGAATATTGTGCACCAGAGAAAAACTAACAGAATCAATAGAAAACTACTGGCTGCAGGTTGTAATATGCTTGCACAAAAATGTGGTTGGAAGCANGGGCAAACTTTCAGACAAAAGAGTTCTCACAGCAAGCTTTGAGACAAAAAGTTCAGAAACAGTCTCTCACAATAGGTGATGAATGTTCATACAGGTTGCAAGAATATTGTGCACCAGAGAAAAACTAACAGAATCAATAGAAAACTACTGGCTGCAGGTTGTAATATGCTTGCACAAAAATGTGGTTGGAAGCACTTGTACCAGGTGTTCTTTGTCTATCAAAGGGATTTGCAAAGAAGTGTCCTTGAGATAACATAAATGAAGTCTTAAGAAATATCACCATGACAATTCAATAGAAAAGAACTGAAACATCTCTGAAATAACAGGCTGGTAACAAGATAGAATGTAATTAACAACAGTCAGAATGTAATTAACAAGCATTGGACTTGGAGTACCCACCCAGGGGGGAAACAGGAGAGGGAATAAGTGTTGGGGAAATAGGATGTAAAAGCTGTAATATTGTTTCCGCAAGTGTGCTCCTGTTGGCAGGACTCCCGCCATTGCAATTGCGAATATAATGACTTCAATAAAGATCCTCTCTCCAAAAACGTATTTGAAATATTTCTTACAGTATTCTCTAAAAACGTTTTCAGATAGTCATGCCAATGCTTTAGACATTCTCATTGGAGTTGTGACTTAAAGCTATGGTCTTTTTTTTTTTTTTTTCCCCTACAGCTGCAAGTGGAGTATGCATATTTCAGCCATTTTGTTTCTAAATCATCATTCTGAAATAAATCATAGCCAAGACAGATAGGATCCTGTGACTGAATTAGAGTTTTCAGTGATGGTACAAGTCCAGGTAAAGCAATTTCTTAATTGCTTGGCAGAAGCCTTTAGTTACCATATTTCCACTGTGCAAATGCAATACTTATTTGTAGAAAAACAAAAAGGTCTTTTTGATATTAATTCTCAATTTTCCTTTTGTGGAGCTTTCACAAATTAGTTTTGTTTTTAGCTTAGTTTTCAGTCAGATATATTCCCTACATACCAACAGTTTCATTAGAATCCCTGAAAGAAGGGTCGCTCTAGTGGTCTTTACATGAGTGCCTCTATTTTAGGAAAAGCATGGAAATTATAAATAACCAAACTATATTCAAAATATTTTTGGACTGTGCATTGTTTATCTCTTTTTAGAAGGAAACAAAGACATTGAGAGTAATTTTTCTAAATGTTTGTAATACAGGGTAAAATATTTCAGATATTGTGAGCAAAATATGGTGGGGGGATGGACAATACAATATCTTTTTTGTCAGAATAGAACAGTTTTTCCTATCCATTTCTTTCTTTTCCTTCTTCTTAATGTCCAAGTTAAATATATCCATGACAGCCAGAGAATTGATATCCATCCCTTGGGCTGTTTCTTTATCCTGGGATATTTGTTTTCCAGATGTGTTTTCAGATATTTCAAAGACGTACTGCAGCTACCATGGATAACCAACCATACTAATCACTGTGTCACCATCTTAATTTCTGCAAGAGCTGAGCACAGAGATATAGAATCAGAAGTTTAAATCTGATGTTAAGAAAATAAGATAATAAATACATAAAGGAAACTTACGTTGGCTAAATATAGATAAAACTAGACAAAAATAGTACCTCTCTAGACTGCCAGTATTGTTGAGGAGAACACTACAGAGGTGAAACTGCTAAATCTAATTCTGCTTATCAGGCCTGGCAAAGCGCAAAATAAATAGACGTGAGTTTGACATTTCTGTTGCAATGAGAGAAGACATTGCATTTTTATTGCATGTCTCCAGGGTTAGGAATATTTGCGTAGGGGTATCTGAATGTCTGGGGTCAGACTTATTTTACAGGTTGGCAGCTGCATCACTTTGTAAGCAAATGGAAGCTCAGCTTTCAAATACAGTAACTCAGCAGCAAGCTCCAATCCTCTGTAGTTTCCTTACTGTTCTTGTTTTGGAGGAGGGGTGGGGAGGTGTCAACAGTCTATAAACTCATAATTTGTGTGAGTCATTCTTTTCCTTTAAACATTTTTTTCCATTTCACTTTGTCTTCGTTTCTAACAGAGGTTACTTCTCTCATAGTGTCTGAAGCTCTCTCTCATAGTGTATGAAGCTACGTTTTGATCTCAGAAGAAAAACAAAACTGATAACACCTGGCAGTGTTGAACACAGCCAAGGACATATTTTGCTCCTCAGTGAAGTGGTTAGGAGGCATAAGGAGACAGGAACTGGGAGGGGACAGGACCCGGGCAGCTGACCCAAACTGACCAAAGAGAAATTCCATACCGTAATAACATCATGTGATTCTTACAGAAGGGGAGACTCATATATATGTACTGGTATTTCTTTTATTCTCTCTGCTGTCTTAGTAAATAGCTTTTATCTCAACCCGTGAGTTCTACAATATTTATTCCTTAATTCTCTCCCCCATCCCACTTGGGAAGGGGGAGGGTGAGCGAACAACTGTGTGGGGCTTAGCTATCTGCTGGGTCAAACCACAACACATATCTAAATACTGTGACTGGCATAGCACAGAATGCCTGTTGGAATTCTCATGGCATTTAGATTGTCAGACTATTGCTTATAGTTTAGAGTCTTAATTCAGCCACAGATTCCATGAATTCATTGGTACTAGCGGTTTTTTAAATTAGTCTATTCAAGAACATCCTTCGGCTATAGGAAGTCATCTCAATCTACACAGCTTTGTTCAGCCACTTCCGTTTGTTGCAACAAACTATTCACTGACATCATTTCTCTGGTGAATAGGATAAAGGCTTTTAAATCTCAGAATCTGTTTTCTATATCTTGCTTTGCCATGAATTTGTTGCATCTTTTTTACACAGCTTTCTTGTGTCTCTATGCCTTCTATTCTTTTTTTCCTTGCTTATTTAGACTGTTGGCTCTTAGGTAAAAAGCCCTTACCAGAATGAAGTCTTAATCTCTAGATGTTCCAGTTTTTCAATGTAGAAATAATAGTATTCAGTAATAATTCTGAATTTAGGCCTATTGAAACTAGTGAGACATTTTCCGTTTCATAGAATCATAGAATCCTTAGAGTTGGAAGGGACCTTTAAAGGTCATCTAGTCCAACTCCCCTGTAACGTACAGGGACATCTACAGCTAGATCAGGTTGCTCAGAGCTTGGTCCAGCTTGATCTTGAATGTCTCCAGGGACGGGGCTTCCACTACCTCTGTGGGCAACCTGTTCCAGTGCTTCACCACCCTTACTGTAAAAAACTTTTTCCTTAAATCTAACCTAAATTTCCTCTCTTTCAGTTTGTAGCAATTCCCACTTGTCCTAAGCCCAGAGACCCTGCTAAAGAGTCTGCCCCCCTTTCTTATAGCTCCCCTTTAGATATTGAAAGGCCACTATCACGTCACCTCGGAGCCTTCTCTTCTCCAGGCAATGGAGAATTTATTTATTTCAACGTAAGTGACCACGCTCAGAGTGAGTCTATGCTGTTTCATACAATTAAATACTGAAAACATACCTGGAAGTTGCATAGTCGTCTATGGCAAACATTGTGGAAAATTAAGGGAGATATTTTATTTTTCACCGTTTTACCAGTATGTATGAGATGTATGACCTCTTTTCAGCTGAGGATATGATCCAGGAAAAGGGCCTAAGGGCCAACAAGCTAGGTGACATTTTCTGTACTATATCCCAAAGTAAATAAAAATGAAATGCTGGTTTTCTAGGTTTCTTTAAATCTTTGCTTGTGGAACACAAAGTAGCATAAAAAATTAAACAATTTGATGCACTGAATGACAAATTCTCATAGATCATTAACACAAATGCTAAGCACATCTGTAAAACCAGATCTTCCTCTGATCCTTCACTGGAAATGTATGTACTCAAAACAGAACTGCTAGCAGATCTCTATCCATAGCAATGTAAATTCTTGAATTTGTATTACGAATGAAACACAACTCATCACAAATGACTGCTACGTATTAGACGATCACTACACAATCTGTACATCCTATGTGAAGAGTCAACCAGAGAGGGATAGAAACAGGCAGTCTGGAGAGTGAAGTCAAACCTACATCAGAATTTTAGTTCAGCTCCTGTATGTTTGAAACACAGCTGAGCTTCTTTACTTCTTCTTTGTTCAAGTTGTGGAACAATATTAGAGGGCACAAACTGAATTTCATTCAGATAAAACTAAAAATAAGCTCTTGGAAATCACCTAACACACTCCAGCTGCTTGCTGCCATTCAGTGCTTAGTACCACATCACAGTGCACCACTCCTAAGCATGGATTTCCTAAATTGGTATCCTCAGCACCATCTGTTTAAATCTATTGCAAATGCTTGCTAATATAAATTCAGCCCAAGGTACTCTCACAATAGGGAAGATATGGACTTGAATCTTTAGACTGATTCTCTAAATTCAGCTCTTTCACATTTTATTCACATTTATATGTTTTAAGAGTTTACATTCACATTTATGTTTTAAGTTTACATTCACATTTATATGTTTTAAGAGTGGGCTGCATATTTTTTTGAGACCTCATCTTGACACCTTCTGCTCAGCATACTTTGACTTCATCTGTGGAAAAGAGAGGTTCTATTGTGTCTTTTCCCAAGCCCCATCAGAGCATATCCAAGAGCTGCACAATTGTGCCTGAATTCTGTGCAGGAATGGAAGCATAGCTGTAGATCTTAGAGAAACATTCACACTGAAAGGAAAATTAGCACCTGAGAATGGCAGCAAGCAAGACAGGTTTCTTGGTTTCATTTTGCAGTAGAGCATGTTCCAGGATGTGCAGTTATTCTTTGACTCAGAAGGTCATTTTTCCTACGTTTCCTATTTTCTTTTTACTCAAACTCTGGGTAAAATACTAGATATACAGAACTTTGCACATCTGATCGTTTGTTCCACACAATTTCTCATTACTTTAAATATCACTTCACTCACAACTATCTGGAAGGCTATTTTAGTTATGAAAATATCCCACAGCACATAATTTTCTCCTTCTGATTTCTCTTCCCCCACTCCTCATTACATGCTTTTTCCTCTCTTCCCACTCCATCATTGTTTATCTGTTTCTCTATGCCTTCTGCTTTTCTACTCCATTATATTACATTTCATGTGTGGGCAACAAAGTAAAATGACAAAATTTCTGATTTCCAAAGAGTCACTTTCACTTTCCCACCTCCGCACAGAATAGAGCAATCCAAATCAGCACAACAACAAGAAAAAAATGTATCCTGCATGTATATTATACTATCACACTTTGAACTCCAGCTACTACAGGGACAAGATGTCAATAACCTTAGGGACAGCTTTAAAGATGGTGAATTGGAGGACGAGTTCTTGCCTGGAGGAAATATGTAGTTGAGCAAAGAAATATGAGGAATTTGCCCCCACCTCTCACATTACTGACAGAAAAATAAAAATAAGTGACTTGAAAAAAACCAACAACTCAGACATCATGAACAGCCTGTAGTAGCCATTAAGTTGTTTCTTTTTTTTTTTTTTTTAACTACTTTCATGATTATAGGATCAATTAGCCAGGAAAAAGAGTGCAAATCCTAGCCACAGAAAGTACGAAAAATCCCTTAAAACTTTAACTTATTTACTTTCCCTCATCGTAGAATCATAAGATGGCCTGGGTTGGAAAGAACCTCAAGGATCATCAGGTTCCAACCCCCCTGCCACAGGCAGGGCCGTCAACCTCCAGATCTAGTACTAGATCAGGTTGCCCAGGACCCCATCCAACTTGGCCTTGAGCACGTCCAGGGTCAGGGCATCCACAGCCTCTCTGGGCAGCCTGTTCCAGTATCACACCACTTTCTCAGTAAAGAGCTTTCCCCTGATATCTGATCTAAACCTTCCCACCTCCATGTTAAAACCATTCCCCCTTGTCCTGTCACTATCCATCCTTTTAAAAAGTTGGTTTCCCTCCTGTTTACAATCTCCTTTTAAATACTGGAAGGCCATGATGAGGTCTCCCCGCAGCCTTCTCTTCTCCAGGCTGAACAAGCCCAGCTCCCTCAGCCTGTCTTTGTAGGGGAGGTGCTCTAGCCTGCTGATCATCTCTGTGGCCCTCCTCTGGACCCTCTCCAAAAGTTCCACATCTTTCCTGCATTGGGGGCCCCAGACCTGGATGCAGTACTCCAGTTTTAAATCCCCCAGGACCTCCAGGTCCTCCTCAGCAGGGCTACTCTCAAGGAGTTCTTCTCCCACTCTCTCTGTATATCTGGGATTACTCCAAAGTGCAAAACCTTGCATGTTACTGTGTTGAACCTCATCAGGTTTATGTGGGACCACATTTCGAGTTTGTTGAGTTTGCTCTAGATGGCATCCCTTCCTTCTATTGTGTCAACTGCACCACCTAGCATGGTGTCATCAGCAAGTTTGCTGAGGGTGCACTCAATCCTATCATCAATGCCATTGATAAAAATGACAAAGAGCACCACTCCTACGACAGACCCCTGGGGGACACTGCTCATTACGGGCCTCCACGTGGACATAGAGCCATTTACCACAACCCCCTGTCTGCAGCCTTCCAACCAATTCCTTATTCACCAAATAGTCCACCCTTCAAGTTGCTCTCTCTCCAATTTAGAGATAAGGACATGGTGGGGGACCATGCCAAAGGCCTTGCACAAGTCCAGGTAGATGACATGGGTCACCTTCCCTTTGTCCACCAATACTGTCACTCCATCATAGAATGCCACCAGATTGTTCAAGCATGACCTTCCCTTGGTGAAGCCGCATTAGCTGTTCTGGCAGCTGAAGCTGCTCATCGTTTTGCTGCAGTCATCATTTATAACTTACACAACTTTCACAACATTTTAGACAGAACAGTATACCATATTTGCCTCTAAACATATTCCACTGCTATGTAATTAATACACAAGTCTAAATGCAACCATTATCAACGAGTTAGTGAGATCTTCCTTTGTCTCATTTACTGTCTTTAGCCACTCCTACTTCTTGGCAAGCATATATGTTTCAAAATGCTTATTTAAGAATCCTTTCCAAGAGGCTCTTCTGTTCTTTTTAGCTAGGACTAGCCTGACACGTAGGGAGGAAAAACATGATATCACCTTCTCCACCAACAATTCAAATAGAAGCCAAGAGGTATCTTGCATTAACACTTAAAAGAGCGATATCTATTTTAAACTGATGTTAATGATGAAAGCATTACTCTATCCCAGTTCATCTTCATAAAAGCCGTGTTTCTTAAAGATCTGTATGAATTTCTGCACTGTAAGAGTAAGAAACATAGGTTATGTTATTATGCTTCACCCAGTCTCATCTTGTTCAGCTTAGTATATTGTCTAGGATGACATCCATTGTTGAATACGTTACACTCGGAATGGGTAGCAAGGAAACACACTTCATGTGAAAAGCCAAAAAATGTATTTTTATAGTAATTGAAAGCTTTCTACTCTAATCAAAGAAGTATTTCTGTTTCAGATTTATTTCATACAGAAAAAGAAAATAATAATGTGCAGAAAAAGTCTTAATCAGAACAATACAACTAAAACTATTATAGACACACTTTCTAACCTTTGTACAGATACAATGCCCTTCTAACTGTTCCTTAAGAGGCTAGTATAAATGGTTTTTGGCTGATGGAAACAATATAACAATTAGTCAACATCCCATGTTCTTTGCCAGGATTAATATGATGTTGGATGATTTCTGTTTTTTCCTCTTTCTCTCGCTTTTAAAAGTAAAACAAATTATACAGAGCCAACTGACCATTACATAAATTGTTAAAACAAATCCTAGTGAAAACAAAATTGGAAATATGTCAAGAAAAGCTTGTACAAATCAAGCTTGACAAAACTCATTTCTGATGCATTGCGAACTCAGTACGAAGCCAGCAGCCTGCCAGCGGTAAAACAGCATATTCTGTGGACTACACAGCTAGAAATCCTAGCCCAAGAACATGCACTGAGACAAACAAGTGGCCTTTCATGACAATTATTCTATACAGAGGACTTTTCCCCACTGATTTTTTTTTTCCAGTATTTAGTTTTAAATAAAGAAATATGTAATTGCACCATCAGCTAGAATATTTTTCTGAAGCATTTAAATTAGAGGAGCATGTAGATTGCTCTGAAAGTAATGTTTCCTATTTATTTCTGCAGAAAGTACAACAGATACAAAGAGCACAACAACACTATTTGATAGAGTAAATTCTCAGCTACAACACACTATTTTTCAACATAGTCACCACCAGTAGCAGAATATTGGTGGGAAGGTTCAACCTCTCCTTCCATAGCATCAACATCTGCCTCTGATATTGCGGGCCAACACAATAAAACAGGAGGCATTACTTTTGGAGCATCCTTCATATATAGTTTTGGTGTGTCAAAAGCAGATAAAGGATTCATTATAGTTCACTGGGACTTCTTGAGAAGAGAGAAGGACTTATGCCATCTCTTTTTTTTCTGGCATAATTTTGTCCCTCTTATTCATTGCTCAGATATTTAGCTACTAGTGTATTGTGGAGTCAGATTTCACAGCCATCTACCCAATTACTAACGTAGGCTGAGGCGATTTGGTTTTGTCTTTGTCTATCGTCTATCCATGATATAAGCAGCAAATAATTCAGAAAGTTATGATGGTTCTCCTTGTCAATCGTACATTGAAGAACATACTCACTTGATTGCAGAAAGTACATTATCACAGGATCACAGAACTGTAGGGGTTGGAAGGGATCCCCAGAGATCATCAAGTCCAAACCCCCCACCAAAGCAGGTTCCCTACAGCAGGTCACACAGGTAGGTGTCCAGATGAGTCTTGAATATCTCCAGAGAAGGAGACTCCACAACCTCCCTGGGCAGCCTATTCCAGTGCTCTGTCATCTGCACTGTGAAGAAATTTTTCTGCATATTGGTGTGGAACTTCCTATGCTCCAGTATGTGGCCATTTCCCCTTGTCCTGTCCCCATACACCACTGAAAAGAAATTCCCCATGTCCATTTGCTTCCCGCACTTTAGGTATTTATAGACATTAATCAGATCCCCTCTCAGTATTCTTTCCTCAAGGCTGAACAGACCCAGTTCACCCAGCCTTTCCTCGCAGGGGAGATGCTTCATGCCCTTTATCATCTTTGTGGCCCTCCGCTGGACTCTTTCCAGGAGGTCCCTGCCTGTTTTCTACTGAGGAGCCCAGAACTGGATACAGTACTCCAGCTGAGGCCTGACCAGGGCAGAGTAGAGGGGGAGGATCACCTTCCTCAACCTGCTGGCAATGCACTTTTTAATGCACCCCAGGATCCCGTTGGCCTTCTTGCCATGAGGGCACACTGCTGGCTCATGGCCAACCTGTTGTCCACCAGGACCCCCAGGTCCTTCTCCACAGAGCTCCTCTCCAGCAGGTCATTCCCCAGCCTGTACTGATGCATGCAGTTATTCCTCCCCAGGTGCAAGACTCTACACTTGCTTTCGTTAAACCTCATGCAATTTCTTACTGACCAGCTCTCCAGCCTGTCCAGGCCTTGCTGAATGGCAGCACAGCTTTCTGGCATGTCAGCCACTCCTCCCAGCTTTATATCATCACTGAACTTGCTGAGGGCAGACACTATCCCTTTGTCAAGGTCATTGATGAAGATATTGAACAAGATTGGACCCAGCACTGACCCCTAGAGAACAATAACTCAGAGGCCCTTTCAGGCCATAAGAGAGATCTAAAACCTCTTATTCCCACAATTTCTCAAGGACAATATGTGAATGAAAAATATATTGAAAATAAAGAAATTAGTTTTTTAAAAAGTGTTTGCATGAGAAAGAAAAATATACATTTTCATATTTTTCTAACAGAAATGGCCCATAATGTTTTTCAGAGCACAGGAATAGGACCTGGTCTGCCTTCATTAAAGAAAAGCCTAATCTAAAGAAAAGTCTAAGAGGAAGGACAACATAATATTGAAGAGAACAAGACAGCCTGCTATGTCAGAGACAATGACTGAGGATATATCTACGCTGTGCAGATTAAGAGTGGTGTCAACCTAGGAACTAAGAAAAATTGACCCAAAGCACTGAACAACTTGATGCAACTTCAAAGTTAGATTCAGCTTTGAAGCTGATCTTGCCCTGAATGGAGGCTCCCCACTCTGAGATAAATTATTCTATATCTCATCAAAACTATCTTATTTTAGGATTCTACAAAGATAAAACACCCTGCTGAGATGCTTTCAGACTCCATTTGGTAGATGTGCCGTGGCACACTCTGATTTACCTCACATATTCAAATGAGGCGGTAGTTGCTTAAGGGTCTCTCAGACTGTTGACACATCTATTCACTTTTCAAAATGTAACAGAACTTCTCTTTTATTTCAACTACATCACTTCATACCTGGATCAAGCTTTTTATCCAGGTACCTTTTTATTCCAGGCTTATGCCAATTTAGTTAAATGATATATATTTTAAATAGTATTTTCCAGACTGATTACCTTAGTTTTGTATAAGGTATCCTTCACAGTTTAGTAGAATTTGTGTATCTTATTCAACAGGGGAGGGGAGAGGAGAAGACAATAGTTTTTACTGCGTTGATTTGTTTTAGACAGGTTAGCCTAATCATATCTCACCTACAGACTTTACTATGAAAGATATGAAAGCAGATAATGAAGTGAATGTCAAAACAGCCTCAAGAAAAAATTAGCTCTAGAAGACTGCTTATATATTCCTCTAGAATTAGAGGTAACATAGTAGCCTTGGTAATAAAGATCTTCAAAGAACACCAGAGGTACATATAGGCAAAAAGAGAACATTCACAAGAAAGCCAGGATCCTTTTCTTCACAGAAAAGACATGCTTAATATGTAGAGGTTGCCCTGAAAGTAATGCCTCCTAATTAATTCCATGGAAACTATGACAGATGCAAAGAGCACAACAACACCATTTGATAGAGCAAATTCTCAGCTACAAAACATTATTTTTCCACATACTTACCACTATTAGTTATACATTTTCACCAGCAATGAACAAGAGCCTGCATTCCGTGCTTGTAAAAATCTGCACCAGTAGAGGTGAACCACTGTTGGTGTCACCACTGTTAAAATGCACCACCCACCACCTCACTGTGCTAACATCCACTGTTCAGTTTCCATCATCATTCAGCAAATATTGATGAATATCAATGGGTGCAATTTTTTCTGCATGGAGGAATTCAATTCCACACCTTTGCTTCATATACACTTCCATGTCAGACGCTATTTTGTCAGACTGCCCCTCTGCTACCATTGTTACCCAGCAACAACATGTAATGAAATATTGGTGGGGAGATCCAATCTCTTCTGCCATACCACCAACATCTACCCTTGATGTCATGAGCCAACATAATAAAAACAGGAGGCACTACTTTCAGAGCAGGCCTTGTGTAACTAAATAGAGGATACCAGAGAGGAATCCTTATTCAAAGAGCATTATTACAATGCAGATGCCTTATGCACAGTCTGTGTTATAGCAAAAAAAAAAAAGGGCAGGGTATACTTACATCATTCAGTATAGCATAAGGCAGGAATCACAGAATTGCAGGGGTTGGAAGGGACCCCCAGAGATCATCAAGTTCAAACCCCCCACCAAAGCAGGTTCCCTACAGCAGGCCACACAGGTAGGCATCCAGACGGGTCTTGAATATCTCCGGAAAAGGAAAGTCCACAACCTCCCTGGGCAGCCTATTCTAGTGCTCTGTCAACCTCACCATGAAGAGGTTCTGCATATTTGTGCAGAACTTCCTATGCACCAATTTGTGGCCATTTCCACTTGTCCTGTCCCCACAGACCACTGAAAAGATGCTGTCCACATCCGTTTCCCTCCTGCACTTTAGATATTTATAAACATTAGTAAGATCCCCTCTCAGGCTTCTCCAGTAGAGAATCATAGAATCTTAGGATCATCAAGGTTGGAAAAGACCTCCAAGATAGTCTAGTCCAATCATCCACATATCACCAAGATGACCCACTAAACCACGTCCCTCAGTTCCACATCCATATATGTGCGTTGAACACCTCCAGGGACAGTGACTCTACTACCTCCCTGGACAGCCAGTTCCACTGCCTGACCACTCTCTCAGAGAAGAATTTTTTCCTGAACTTCCCCTGGTGCAACTTGAGGCCATTCCCTCTAGTCCTATGGCTGGCTACCTGGGAGAAGAGGCTGACCTCCACCTCAGCACAACCTCCTTTCAGGTATCTGTAGAGTGCAGTAAGGTCTCCCCTGAGCCTCCTCTTCTCCAAAAGTATCAGACAGGAAATGATCTAGCTCCAGGATCACCACCATATACCTCTGTGAAGTTTATTTCCACTTGAAAGCTAATTAACTGACTCAATCATAGAATCATAAGATGGCCTGAGCTGGAAGGGACCTCAAGGATCACCAAGTACTAATCTCCCTGCCACAGGCAGGGCCATCAACTTCCAGATATGGTACTAGATCACATTGCCCAGGATCTTGTCCAACCTGTCCTTGAACAATTCCAGGGACAGGGCATCCACAGCCTCTCTGGGCAGCCTGTTCCAGCACTTCACCGCTCTCTCAGTGAAGAACTTCCCCCTGACATCTAATCTAAACCTCCTCTCCTTCATCTTAAAAAACAGCTTAAGAAACAGTACTAACTAGTCAAAGTACTTCACTACATCTCATTCTGAGGCTACTCACATGATACTGCTGCATCAACTTCCATATTAGGTAATTCTCATTTGACTCATGTACATTCAGCACAGTACATCACTGTGTAGTGCATGTGCACATGCCTCTGAAATCTTATCTTTGTTTTCTTATCCTTGTTTTTTGTTCAAAGTAAGATCAGTGAATTTAATGTCTTTTCCATTGTTTGAAAAGACCTTTGGTAATTCTTGGTTTCCGTATTAATACGTTGTCTTTCCAAGTGCTACAGCCAATGGATGCACATATTCTGTTGTACATGGGTTGTTTTCCGCTGCTTTATTTTTATTCTGAGGCCTACAATCCATAGACAACTTAGGTTTCAGACAGCAATTTTATAAAAAAGAGAAATAAAGTAGAAACTTTTGACTGTCTCTAGACCCCCTCCCCCTGAGAATGTGATTTTAAAGAGATTTTTAAAAAGACAGAGGGGAAGATCTCCTTCTGAGATTGTTTAAAAAAAAAAAAGTTATCATTTGAGGCAGGCCGAGGCAGGCCTTGCTGAGCAATAGGCACAGGCATCTGTCTCACAATCAATGACAACACTTTATCTTTGTGGCATATATACACTGATTGTTTCTTCAATATGAATATACAATAAATGTTTTAATAAGACAGGCAAGTAGGGTGCACTTGAATCTCTCAGAATGACAGGAGAAATCATATTTTGGGTATGTTAATAATGGCCTTCAGTTCTAACTTTTTTCATTGACAAATATGTCAGAATTTATTTAGCATCCTGTACCATGAAGAACTCCAGATATTTCCAGTGCAGTTGTTTGGAAAGATTTGTGGTTATCAACTTTTCAGAATACAAGAATAAAATATCCTTTTTCTTCAAGGTAGTATTGCCTCTTGCCAGTAGGCCGAACTATCTGTACTAATTTGCTGCATATTGTTAAGCAGCAAATTGTATTGACGCAATACAGCAACACATGATTAATGATGAGGTCATACTTCTGTGACAATTGCCCTTATACTTCTCTAACAATGCAAACTGGTTAATCACAAACAATTATATAAATCAAAACTAGATTTGCTGGTGAATAGTAATCTGCACATTCTAATCAGGAATGCCATCTAGCCTTTTTTTTTTTTGTAATATACTTAGTAATGTAACATTTTTTCTTGTAATACTCTTGTAATATATAAGCCTCTAAATACTTCTCCTTAATCATACTCAGGTTCCCATTCTCCTTCTTAAAAACTTACATTCTTCCTATCTTTAAAGATTTGATTTGCCAAATATTTTCCCTTAGATTAAACTTAAAATTAAGAAATTCTGATGCAAAGTACTATTTAAAATTTGTATCTATGACCAGCTATCAGCTTGTAGCAAAATTCAGTTACACTTTCGCATATAGGACAATCTATTGCATCTTCTAGTTTTCCTTACTTTTGTCAGGATACTGGATCTACTAGCTTTATTTTGTATTCAGGACTCTGAATGTGAGAATCCGAGTTTGCTGTGGCTGCTTCCTAAGTCAGAGCAAATTTGGCAAAAATGAAAAGTCGACATATTGCATCTTCCTCTTCAGAGCAAAACAAGAAGAAATAGTATTGAGAAAGTGTAAGTATTCTTTTTCAAGATACATAAGAACGAAATACTACAAAATTCACTTAGCAAAGTATATCCTACCAATTCTACCTAGTTTACAGGTATTTTAAGTTTCCCATGAAAAGGAGCATTAAAGCTTTCAACACACAAGTTGAAGTTTCAAAAAAAAAAAAAAAAAAAAGAGAGGAGGTAACATTATTGGTGGAAAGTACTTGTAGCGGGAATAAGCAGCTGACCTCTGTTGTGGAACAGACTAAATAAAATTGTAGTTGTTCTTACGAAGATAACTAATAACAGATTCACTACATAAAACAACATGATGATGTCTCTGTAATATATGGTCAGAAAACAATGACATTAATTGAAAGAAGAAAATAAAAGAAGTTAAGAATCTCAGTTTAGATGTATCAATTACAAATTTAATTCTATTGAATACATCACTTTTTGATTAAAGAACTCAGATGCTAATGCATACTTTTCAAAAACTTATATTTACATGAAAGTCTTCAATTAGTTGACAGCCATCCACAATGTATAAACAAATTTAAAAATACAGTGAATATAAGTATACATGAAAAATGTTTGAAATCAAAATATTGCATGTTGCAGACGAACTAATTTCTGTTCACCAAATTTGTAAATTAGAATTCACATATTTTCTTCTCCATTGACTTTATTCAACATGCTCTCCCACATGCAGGTATTACCAAAATGATTTTTATTGCACTAATTAATTAGTCTGACACAGACATCACAAACATTCCAAATTAACGTCTTCTCAGTCAATGTGTTCCAGTCTGCTGAAAACTGCTTCAGTATGCTTAGAATGAAGGCAGGTGTGGTACCAAGTGCAGCCTACATTTGCTGACTTAGACAAGAAGGATATATAATATAGTACAAATCTATGTGCTCCACTGCAAGCTGTTAAGCGCTGAAAAACTTTAAGCAAATCGCATTCAAAAATAATTTTTGAATACTTCTTGCAATATTTATGGGAAAAAAAAAAAACCTCTTTGGCAACTTAAGCAGAAATTACATTTTCTATACTTCTATTGTTATATTAAGTTGTCTAATTGGCTTTAGATACCATTTCTAATTTTGACACGAGTACATGAAACTTGCATTTCCAAATGGTTCCGTCATTTCTTAAGGCATTTGTTCCCTTGTTTGTTAATTTTATATAAAATATTTTCACATTAAAATGACCAAAAAGATTCATCCTCTTGTTGGAAATTCAAAAAAAGTGCAAAATAAAGGGAGATTTTTTCTTTTCTACATTCTTATGAAGCGCAAATTCAACAGTCATGAAACTGAAAGTGTTAAGTCTAATTTTTTTTGTTTTAATTTTCACACAAACTCCAAAAAGTAGTTGTAAATTTGTGATGTGTATCAGCTGTGATACAAAAGACTGTGAGCACTGTTTAAGAAGACAAGTAAGAGTCACAAAGATGCTTGCTGGGAAAAAAAGGGAGATGATCTTGCTTTACTACTGGAGAATGCAATCAGGAAGTTCGCAATGCAATTTCTCAGGTAAAGAATATGCACCATTATCCTATCATTCCCGGGGTACCTCTTGGAACTCAGATGGATTAGTTTGGGTATCATTCAGAATTTGATGTGCCAACAATTTTCTAAACAAATAATGATGCAGAGAACACAAAATTTAAGTAACTCTGAGTTTTTGTCACTTAGGAAATCATTCCACTCACACTCCATGCAGTCCTCAGATCAAGAAGTCTTGGTTCGTTACATTTATTTCTATAAAATGTTTACAGGAACACACTCTTTTCTTTCTTCTTTTCTTTTTTAATGTGATTTTTTTTTTTTTTAGAAACCATAAGAGTTTCAGAAATGTCATTATTCAATGAGATCTGAGAATCTAGAATCATTGTCCCAGTGTAAGTTTCTTTCTACAAGTTACTACCGAAATCATAGTCATGTAAGGGCTGCTCCAAAATTAATGTCTCCTATTTTATTATGTTGGCCCACATCATTAGGGGAGGATGTTGGTGGTACAACAGTAAAGGTTTCCATGGAAATAAATGGGAGACATTGCTTTCAGAGTGGCTTAGGGTTGGGAGGGACCTTAAAGATCATCTAGTTCCACCTTCCCTGCTGTAGGCAGGGTTGCCACCCACTAGATCAGACTGCCCAGGACCCCACTCAACCTGGCCTTAAACACCTCCAGGGATGGGGCATCCACAGCTTCTCTGGGCAACCTTTGCCAGGGAAGGGTGCCTCACCATCTTCTGAGTAAAAAAAATTCTCATAAGATGTAATCTTCCCTCTTTCAATTTAAAACTATTCCCCCTTGTCCTATCAGTATCTGCCTGTATAAAAAGTCGATCTCCCTTATGTTTATAAACAAGTCCAGCTCCCTCAACCTTTCTTTGTAGAAGAGGCACTCCAGTCTTCTGAACATCTTCCTCTCCTCTGGACAACAGCTCCACATCTTTCTTGTGCTGGAGTCCCCAAACCCAGATGCCATACTCCATCCAAATGGGGCCTCATAAGGGCAGAGTAGAGGAGGACAATCACCTCCCTTCTCCTCCTGGCTATCTAGTCTATAATTATTAGTTTAATTGTTTGCGCTAAAAGTCTAAGATTTCATGTTTACAATTCAGCAAGCAATCTGAACCAGATGCTTAAAAGTAATAAGAAGGCTAGTTTCACAAAGGAGTTGAAGTTTAAGGTAAACAAGTAACCTCCAAAAAAAAAAAACCTCAGTAAATCATTTTCATATATTCTAAGTGTCTCAGAATCCAAAATATTCCACAAGGTAATATCAACTGGTTTTCACTTGACCGCTTAAAGATTTCAGCATTTAACATAAATGTATAAGGATGTATTGCGTTTGATTATTGTATTAAGGCCTTCATTATTCTGGAAGTGTCAGTGAACATTAAAGTAGATGTACAAGACTGTTTTCACACATTTTACTTCGACAGTGCATTGCATTTTGTTATAATCACATATTCGAAGGCTGAGAAGTACGTATCTCTAGAAGCACCACATGTGACCCTTGCTGTATACAAATGAAATAGAAGCTCCTAATGAATCCTTTATTTAAAGAATGAAACAGCATTCATAGTTTCCCTATAGTTAGAGGTGAGCAGAATAAAAAAAGACTAATTTTAGCTGTCTCACCCACTTTCAGTTTAGAAAGGGTAATGGTGTCAAGGAACAGAGTTTATAAATATGAAGTCCCTTAACCTGTTATGCCATTGGTTTCTGACCTTTCTGACCTCCGAAAACTGCTACCCACTTTTTTTTTTGCTGAATAGGGAGATGCAAAAGACTGTTTTGCAGATCTGCCTTTTAAGTAGAGATGGTTCATTTTGACATGAAACTCCATTCATTGATGAGATTACTGAATATTAGAAAAAACAACAGTTCTTTTTTTCTGGCATTTTAATCCCCTATCTTGTAGTTTGGGCTGATAAAGAGAATCTGAGCACGGGACTAAGTAAACAGAAAATGTTAAATAAATTTCATTGGGTCCTACAAAACCTACAATGTGATTCTCATTAATTATCCAAAATGTTTCCATTATCTTTATTTAAGACTAAGCAATTTTATGCTTACTTAAGACAACTTAAGTTTGGGCAAGAGTCAAAGATAATATAAATAGGATCTTGCTCTTAGCTTAGTGTTTTGAATAAGAAAGCTATTCTGCATTAAATTGGAAAAATTGTTAAGCCTAAACCAAAGACAGAGGTTGAATTGAATCAGTTTAAGAATCTGTCTGCATGATTTCTTGTGAGTACGCAAAGCGATGACAAAATTTTTAGAACAAAAATCTGTATTGTAATAGCTAATAGATATTTCCACCATGTGAAACTTGTATCACAAGTGCAATTTCCTATGTACAAAGCCTTGCGTAATGCACAAAGTTTATACACATTCTTTATAACTGAGGACACCGAAAACTGTTAATACTGCAGGCCTAAAAAAATAACCAATATCAGAAACTCAACCACCTTAGTTTTAGACCTGTTGAAACAGGTCCAGAGGAGGGTCACAAAAATGTTCCAAGAGATGGAACAGCTCCCCTGTAAGGACAGTTTGAGAGGGTTGGGTCTATTCAGTCTGGAGAAGAGAAGGCTCCAGAGAAACCCGATAGCAGTCTTTCACAGTGTCAAATGGGAAACCATACAAAAGGAGAAGACAGACACTCTTTAGCAGTGTCTATTGTGACAGGACAAAGGGAAATGGTTTCAAACTAAAAGAGGGGAGATTTAGACAGGGTATAAGGAAACAATTTTTACAGTAAGGGTGGTGAAGCACTAGAACAGGCTGCCCAGAGAGGTGGTGGATGCCCTTTCCATGGAGACATTCAAGGTCGGGAAGGACCAGGCTCTGAGCAACCTGACCTATCTGTAGATGTACCTATTTGTTGTGGGGGAGTTGGACTAGAAGGTCCTTTCCAACTCAAATGATTCCATGATTAGTGTTTTTTTTTTTTTGCTGGTGGTAGAGTATGTATCTCTTAAAGGATATATCTTCTCCAACTACCCTTCACATTTGTGAAGTTTTACCTCTAGTAAGACTATTTTTATATTCACAGAATCTACTTAATCTGTTTTATTTCTTATGTTGTATGTTATTCAATAATCACTTTTAGCCAAGGTGCCTGACAAAGACCAAGTTCTGAGCTTGATGTAGTCATCAAGTATCATATGATAGGATTCTGGGCACAATAAACTAGTCCCAGCTGCCTCACAGGTTGGCAACAGAAAATTCTCTTCAAGCTAAATTAAAGATAATTGGTGCGACAATGCAAAGGAACTGAAACTCAAAAGAGAAAAGACTTTTCCCTAAGAATTCTCTCTGCTCAGACAAAAAGAGAGAAGCTGATACGCATGTGGATGAAGAGAGTGAGAAATAAAGGGAGTGAAAACCTTGAATACAGAAAGATATGGGGTGGAAAGAAATAGAGGGAAAGAAAAGACTAATACAGTAGATAGCAAATATATTGAGAAAACCTATTAAGCAGAGTCAGAGAAATGGGAGATAATACTTTTCCACGATGGTCAAATATTTTGGGGTACAAGATAAAGGAGCATCCATTTCATTCACTTCTAGCGTAGGAGTTTGAGTTATATTCTGCAACAAGAATGATGCATTTCAGCGTTGCACGATACCCTACCTATCAGAACATTTAGTACTGTATTAGTTGCCAAGGCAACGACTTTTTTGTGAAGCACATTCTGAGTCTAGCTTTCCCTTTTGGAGTTACACCCCTGTGGAGCACAAATAAATGTGACCAAGTTATGCATGAGGAGTCAGAATTTGATGAACCATAGCAAACATTAAATTGCCTGCATTTTGTGCTCCTACAGTATAATTTCCAGAAGACTATTGTCACAGTGATTAGTTTTTCATGACTACAGTTCAAAAAATTGTAATTAGACATAGAAAATCTAATGTTCTCATAGCTAGAGGTCTATTACCTCTTCATTATATCTGGAAGCTAAATGATGGTGCTATTGAATTGTTTGATACTCACATCACAAGGATAACTGGAATATTCAAGAGGCACAAAAACATATTCATTTACAAAACACCCTACACTGCAACTGCTAGTTGGTACATAACATATGTTAGAATCTGGAGTATGACACATTAGTTGATTGTTAAGCCCTTCACTGACTCCTGAGCTCTACAGTTGCTGAATTCTTTTACCATTCCCTCTGTTTTGCTCTTCTAAATTGTCTCCTTCCTGTGTTTTTGTTCTTGTTTGCCTAATTTACCAATTAGGTCTCTTCTTACAGGAGTTGCACGGTACATTTGTTCATGGCTTCACATATTTGAACCCTGACTCATCTCAGATACTGTTAATGCTATTTAAGCATGCAACAACAAAAATTGAGTGTTGCAGAATTAACAATAGGGAAATAATTGTTGTTCAGTGAAGACAATTTAATTTGAATAGAAATAAACTTTGAACCTTATACCAAAACCTAGGTTAAATGCCTAATGTCCTATTTCCAGCAGAGAACATGTCAGGAAATCACATTACCTCCAGGCTCTTAACTGAGAAAGAAAATTAAACACTAAGATAATTTTGTAAAAGTAAACAAAAGGTAAAGTGTCCTTTTGGTGATTGGGACAAATTTTACATAGTTGATCCCTACAGATCTTCTCCTAAATATATAATTTTTATTTAAGAGCATCAACTGTAAAACTTGTTCTTCGCTGTAGTATCTAAAGGTCAGGTATTTCCTCAGAAAATATCTAAAGCAGCTAATCATAGACTAAGATTTATTTTTGTTCACAGAGTTGTAGAATTGCAGGTGTTGGAAGGGAGCTCTAGAAATCAAGTCCAACACCTCTGCCAAAGCAGGTTCCCTACAGTAGGTCAAACAGGTAGGTGTTCAGATAGGTCTTGAGTATCTTCAGAGAAAGAGACTCCACAACCTCCCTGGGCAGCCTGTTCCAGTGATCCATCACCCTCACCACAAAGAAGTTCTAATGCATACTTCTTTACCAAAACCAACACATGACAAAAATATGTCAAAGATATGAAGGAAGTCACATCACTTTTTCAAAAACGAAACTCAAATGGCACACATACCTGCAAAATCCAAGCAAATCTAATGGTTCATTGATGAGTGAACTGCAGCATCCTTAGCCTATAAACTTATTAACAAGGCTAGTCAGAATTCTTGACATTACATTGAGTTCAACAATATTTTTTAAAGTATTTTATATTGATTTTTGATGTTTCTGTTGCATAAGTCTAGTAAGCAAATGGCTTCTGAATGCCAAATTTCACTAAACTGTGGTGTCTTTTCACATTGCATTAAAACAACAGGACTGTCAAAGATAAAAGGATGATGACCACTCAGAAAACAAAATTCATCACATGATGCCAAATACATAATAGGTAAATTCTGAGTCTACTATTCAGTTCCAGAAATTCATGAAATCCTTCTAATAAGAAGCTAGGAGGAAAATATCATAACACTCAGTATATCGAGTAGCGAAATACTTCCAATTGGCTCTTTACTGACAGAAAATGCTTCTGGATTATTATTATAGTCTGTTTAGGATGAATATTTATCATTTTCAACGGAAAAAAAATATAATTGAGGAGTTGTAACAGATAGGGTCCCAAAACAACTATGCTATCCGATCTTTTCTTTCTTTCTCAGGCTGCTTTCCAACCTTCTCTCACTCAGGCTACTTCCTGCTCTGCCTGGCCCTTATCTAAGCCTGGGGCAACTCCACCCCAGGTCCACCCCTTCCAGTCACAGGTGCAAGGGATCTACCAGTATTCCCCACACCAGCCACATCCCTCCATCATGTGCTCAATCATCAGTTCATGCTATGATCAACTGTTTCCCTACATTCCACCCCTTCACAGCATGAGCAGATGATTGAGCATGTTAACATTTTACCATTGTTCTTTGCAATATCTGTTACAGAACTTAAAATACATTTACAGATGTGTATACATTACAACATCACATAAACATCTTATCAGTCTCAGGGCCAGAAATGCATCTTTAAAGTCCACCTTCTTCCAGTTACTTCTTCACACACTGCAACTCTCCAGTCTCCACAGCAGCACGCCTCCAAAATGCTTCATAACATACATGGCTGGGAATGACCAACAAGGAGCAGAGCCCAGAACAGCTTTAGCTCCATCTCAGGGCCATTTCCTCACTGAGGCAGTCCTGACCGCTACTGTCCCCTTCACTTCCTCATCAGTTACAAAGCCTACAGCATATTTGCAAACTCCATCCAGGCATATAGATACTCCTTTCAAGTACGTTGACACTCTGCACAGTCTGCAGCTCAACATTTCCTTCCCCCTCCTTCCTCCTTTCTCCCATTTCCTCAAGAAGCATGTCTGCTTCTAAGCTTGCTTCCACCCCTTTACAGTGAAGATGCCATACACTGTTGTTATCTTCGGCCCACTTACAGTAGAACAAAACACTTACTTTACACAACAATCAGTAATCTATGGCTTATCTCACCCGTTTCCACCCCTTCAGGTGGGCATAAACATCGGAACATACAATTTCTTACCATTATATTTATCTCACTAGGCCCCCATTGGGCCATACTTCAAGTTTTCCTTTAACAATTCCTAGACAGATAAATTATAATGTTAACTTTCTGGGCAGTAATACATTAACTTAATCTTACTTAGTTTTGTAAGGCATATAATAAAACATATTTCATATATTAACTCACAGAGCGTATCACTACATCCAAAACCAATTTGTCTACCTTCTTTAACTTCAGATATTGTATCAGAAACAACAAAAACAAACCTCAAGATCCTTCCTTTTTCATCTTCTTCTTCTTCTCCATTCTGCTTTCCTTCATTTTCTCCTTCTCCGGTTTTTCCCATATTCCTTGATTTTCCTCTCTTTCTCTGTCTTCTCTTTTCTGAATTCTTTTTGCTGCCTCATCACTGGCCTCCACTCTTTCTTTCCTCCTTTTTCTAAACCTTTTTTTCTGCTTCACCACTGGCTGCCATTCTTCTATGCTCAACTCCAGATTCCCAAGTCTATCTAACATGCTCTGAAATGTCACTGGCCAGGACCAAAATGCCTCATAAAGGTACATCTTCTCATCAGTAAAGTAAGTCTCTAAGTCCCCACTCAGGCACTTTACATACTTCTTTCCTAGGAACTCAACATTGTGGACCTCCCATCCACTGCTGTATACAGCAATTTCATCATCTATTGCATCTTCATTGCCCATATCATGCTCCTGGGCAGCAAGAGTTCCAAGGGCTACAAATATCAGATAGAGTAACCATTTTATATCCATGATCATGACCTTCTACTTTCACTCTTGGTTTCCCCACGCACAGTATTGTATCCTGTCCGTGATGCTAAGTGTAACGGAAAAGATTCCCAAGCTCTTACGACTATGCCATCTGATCTTCTCGCTCTCTCTTCCTCAGGCTGCTTCCCAATTTTCTCTCCCCCAAGATCCTTCCTGCTCTGCCTGGTTGGCCCTTATTTAAGCCTGGGGCAACTCTGCCCCAGGCCCCCCCCTTCTGCTCACAGGTACAAGGGATCTACCAGTATTCTCCAGGCCAGCCACGCCCCTCCACCATGTGCTCAATCATCAGTTCATGCTGTGATCAATTGTTTCCCTACAGGAGTTAATGCAACAGTCTGGTTGAATAATGTCAACTGTTACAGCAAAATAACCTCATAGGTTTAACAGTACTTCAAACTGAGGTATCAGTCTGACTAGCTTTAATGAAGACTTTAACAGTGCACATGGTGGAAAAGAGCCATTGCCTTTATGGAGTGGCAGCAGGGGTCAGGGCAAAGCCAGGACAGCTGTCCTGAATCAAGTAAGAGGTTATTCCATACCACATGACATTATGTGAAAAGCTGTAAAGCTCTGGGGAACTGGCTGGGGAAGGCCACAGCTCAGGCATTGGCTGGGCGTTCGTTGGTGACCGGTGAGATGTTGCATTGCTAGAAGGGCTCTGGTGAGTAATTGCATTTTTGACACATATATAGACACGAGAGTTGCTCCAAAAGTAATGCCTCCTATTTTATTACATTGGCTCTCAACATCAGAGCAGCATGTTTGTGGTATGGCAGTAGAGACTGGACCTTCCTCCCAATATCATGGAATCACAGAATGGCCTGAGTTGGAAGGGATCCCAAGGATCATCAAGTACCAATTTCCCCTGCCATAAGAAGGGCCACCAACCTCCAGATCTAGTACTAGATCAGGTTGCCCAGGGCCCCATCCAACTTGGCCTTGGGCATGTCCAGGATCAGGGCATCCACAACCTCTCTGGGCAGCGTGTTTCAGCGCCTCACCACTTTCTCAGTAAAGAACTTTCCCCTCATATCTGATCTAAACCTTCCCACCTCCATGTTAAAACCATTCCCCCTTGTCCTGTCACTATCTACCCTTGTGAAAAGTTGATTTCTTTCCTGTTTATAGTCTCCTTTTAAATACTGGGAGGTCATAATGAGGTCTTTCCACAGCCTTCTCTTCTCCAGGCTGAACAAGCCCAGCTCCCTCAGCCTGTCTTTGTAGGGAAGGTGCTCTAGCCCCCTGATCATCTCTGTGGCCCTCCTCTGGACCCTCTCCAAAAGTCCTACATCTTTTCTGTATACTCCAATAGCAGTACTCTGCAGAATAATCTAATAGTTCATTAAATTTTGTTGCTATGTGACAGATGGCAGCAGAGGAGCAGTCTGACAAAATGGTGTCTTACATGAAAGTACATACGGAACAAATGTATGTAATCCATGTGGAAAAAATTGCACCCATTGTCATTCATTTGCTGGATGTTTATGGAGACCAAACAGTGGATGTCAGCACAGTGGGACGGTGGCTCGTGTATTTCAGCAGAGGCAACGGCAGCATGAAATGCGAGCCAGGTTCTGTATGGCCATGCAGATGTTTATGAGCACAGTATGTAGGCTCTTGTTCATTGCTGGCAAAAATGCAAAGCTAATGGTAGTGACTGTGTTGAAAAATAGTGTTTCGTAGCTGAGAATTTGTTCTTTCAAATAGCATTATTGTACTGAAAGCTGAGGGAGGAAAAGTGTTCAGTTCATCTAAATATGAAACAGCAAGATTATGGCATTCCAGAAGCATTCAGTGTGTCTTGCCACATTGAAAAATTTTGCCTTGGTTTCTTATCTACACTCATAAACAATTGTATGTTACAATTTTGGTTCCTGAATCACTGATGAGTATTCTTCTCTAGTCCCAGAACTGAAATCAAGGTAGTATTGCTAATAACTCATTAATATTCAGCAAGTGTACCATCACTGAATATCACATAAAAATGCTATGTGGTTTATAACCAGTGAGACCCTTAAGTTAATTGAGATCGCTGTTTATCACAGATGATGTTAAAGTAACATTACTCAATATGTTTTTTGTTTAAATAATAATAACAATAACAACAAAAAAAAAGTTATACAAACAGCAAATTATTAAACAAAGGGAAAATGTGGTAAACAAAAATATACTATATTCTGCAATGTTTTGTGGTGTTCCAGATGATTCTGTAGATTGAGTTGGAAACTGTATAACTTTGAACAATCACTGGCAACCCTAGGCACTAGCCATAAAATAGTCTGATGTTAATATATCTTTCAAGGTGTAGTCCTTAATCAGTCACTCATCCAGCTAAAGGAATCTGTGCTCTGCAATCATGCAGAAAAAAATAAAGAGAAGATTGTTAAATATTTCAGAATTTTGTGAGACATTCTGTGACTTATAATGTTTTACTAAACCAAGTCTAAAAATCAACATTTAGGTTTATTTCGTGCTTGTTTCCCTTGGTGTCTGAGATAATTCATCCTACTGTGCATATACATGTCTGCAAAAAACAGGATAGAGCCAGTCATTCTAAAGTAAGACTCCTTTTTTTTTTTTTCTTTTTAAAATCAGAAAAATCCCTAACAGACAATTATGGCTACAAAGTAACAATATAAATCTTTGCACTGGTTGTGGCATTTCCTATGCAGCACCCAGAAAAGATCCATACAAAAAGTGGAGGTATTAATTGACTAGTTTCAAAAAAAAAGTGAAAAAACTTGAAACTCCTTGTGGAGATTTTCTGCAGGGGTAGTCTATTCCAAAAATCAAGTATTAGAAAAAATATTCTCTGAAATATTAGGAAAAAAAATAAAGTAATAAGCTATCTGCTGGCCAATCTTGACATTATTGTAGTAGCCTTTCCTTTCTCTTTATGGCTGTGAATACAGATCCAAAAGTTTGGCTGTCTTGGTCATTTTTTTAATGTTATGACGTGATACAATACCAAGTTGTCAATTAAAAAAATACCACTTTCTGAAAAAGAACCATTTTCTCTTCCATATGGACTGTTCAAGAAGAGATCAATCTCCTGTCATATCCTTTAAATTATAATTAAAACAAATTTTAGGTCACAAAAAACATAATTTACCCAAATTGTCTTAGATGTCACAGATGAAATACACTTATTCCCTTTCAAACATTTATGTAGACTCCTCGCATGCAAACACACAAGTAGAGTCCAAGACCCAATATATCAGTTCTGACCTTAACAAACATGTTAATTGATGATTTCTGCTCTGAGACTTTCTTTTTTTGTCCTCTGAGTGCTTCCTTAAGAGTACAACAGAACAGCTGATGAGTAATTTGTCTATTTTCATTCCTACAGCTCTTGTACTTAATCATTCCACACTGTAAGTGAATTCTTATCTCTCTATCCACCTCAATTCACCCAACTCATGATTAAGTTTACAAGAGTGCAATTTTATTTTCATGTACAACATCGTGATATTACATAAAAAAGAATACTATGCTGAATGAACATATACGTTATGAAATAGAGACAAAAGTTTTCTGTGTGATCTAATTTATTCCTTTTAATTATTAACTTCATATTTTGTACATAGTCACCATTGAATGAACAATCAGTGATGAGTGGCATGAATTCCATTTGAAGGCCAGTAACTAGCAGTGTACCCTAGGGTATCCGGTCCACTCTCACTTAAGATCTTCATTAATGATCCAGGTGATTGCGCAGAGTATACTCTCAGAAAATTTGCAGGTGATATACAAATTTGAAGATGACAGAGGATAGGCCAAAGGGTTGTGCTGCAATCCAGAGGGTCTTGGACAGGCTGGAGAAATGGGTTTACAGCATCTGCTACACGACGAGAGGCTTAGAGAGCTGGTACTGTTTAGCCTTGGCAACTGATGAGTAAATCTCATCAATATATACAAATACTTGAAGAGAGGGTGTAAAGACAAAGCCAGGATCTTCTCAATGGTGTCCAGTGACAGACAAGTGGCAACGGACACAAACTGAAACAGAGGTTCCCTCTCAAAATCAGAGAACGCTTTCTTGCTGTGAGGGCAATCAAGCATTGTAATGGGTAGAAGCAATTTTAAATACTGGAGATATTTATAATCCACCGGTGTGAGGACCTGGGCAACTGGCTCTAGGGGGCCCTGCCTGAGCAGGGTGGTTAGACCAGATGACCTTCAGAAGTCCTTTCCAACCTCAACCATTCTGTGATTCTTTGTATTGGGATCTTCACTACTGTTGATTGAGGGTAGGAAAGTTTATTGATGCTTGGACTCAAAAATATTAGTTAAAGTTTTAGACAACTCTTAGCAAGGCCTGGTTTGGGACACAAAAGTCTTTTGCATTTGCTCCCTGCGCAGTTCCTGTTCTTCTTTCACTCCAGTTCCAAGAAGTGACTTCTGCATTCTGCATTCAGATTGGTTGTGGTTGTTGTTTTTAATTGTTTTTTTTCCTCCTTCAATTCTAATTTCTCTCAGTTCTAACACAGAAAAGAAGTATAACAAAGACTATTTCCCTGCTCTCAGTTGTTATCTTGCTGTAGCAACTTCTGCTTGTTTATGGGGAAACTGTCTTCATCCCTTGAAGTCATACTATCATGCATGCTCAATCTCTAAGAAAAATAAGTGAATGCCCAGTTAGAGGAATCACTCAGTGATGACACATACTTTTTGGAGAGGAGGTCTTCAGAAAAGTAAGGTACCAATCTCTAAAATAAACAGAGAATATTTGGAAATCTAGAAATAGACTTCTATTATTATCTGGACAAAAAGGCTGTAGGAGAAGGATTCCTTGCTGCAGAATGTGCTGTACCTTATTTACGATACTGTGTGTGTCAGGATGGTGTAAACAGAACACTGTGACCAAGAAACCAGTTTAAACACAGCATATCCCAGCAATACAGGGTATAGTTTTGGCTAATTCTTGGGAACAAGGCCGAAGAGTCCGTGCTTCTGAAGGGTACCAGGAGCAGGACCAGCTAACTGACTCTGAGGCCTGAATTTGTTCAATGTTTGCTCAGAAAAAGGGACAATGCTTACACCAACCATGAAGCAAAGAGGGGAGGAGAATTGGAAAGAATTGTACCCAAGTCATAATCAGGTATAGGACATTCGGCAGTATCGGATAGGTTGTAGACTGTAAGCCCTGAAGTACTCAATCAATGAAGAACCAGGGCAGGGGGAGAATAAAAACTGCTGCACATTTCTGCTTGGTGTGCCTACCTGCTAGATCACCCACTCTGCAAAATGTCAATAAAGGGCCATTCACTTAACACTCTACCTGAGCCTAAGTTATTGGCCATTGAGCGTTTCTCACATTCCCGGCCCTACCCATGCCTCCTCAGCTGCCAGATCCTACCCTGGGGTTTTCGCAGCTCAGGAAACTCCCCTCTTTGCAACTGCAGAATGCTCCTGCACTGGAGCTGGTTGTCTTGGCGTGTGACTACTTAGTGCTCTAAAGAAAATGATACCAGTGTCAAATATAGGCCAGTAACAAATGCAGAGTAAGTAGCAAGAAAAGCAGATGGCTATATGCTTCTTTCAGCAGTCTTCAGCTAGGCTTTCCAAATCCACAATCACCTCTACATCTCTTTTTAATACTCATCTACCATGTTCTTAGTTTATTTGAATTCAGAGCTCTGGAAGATCGTGTAGCATGGATTAATTCTTCTAAAAAGAAACAACATGCTTATAATAAAATCCCTAGGAAAACCCTAAGATTCGAAGATCCAACAAGAGATATACAGATTCTTAGAATCATAGAATCA